>CALZFC010000112.1:465000-672500 GCA_945643635.1 Allodiplogaster sudhausi
TCCTCAGGTGAATGGGAGATCGCGGCGCCGTCCGAGCCGTCCATCGAGGGCGACTATTCCCTCGCCGTGAAGACGGCCGCCCGCCATCACGCCATCGCTGCCAAGTTGGCAAGGCCCTTTGACTTCGCCCAGGGAAAGCCGCTCGTGGTCCAGTGAGTTTTACGAATTTCTTTTTAAAATGTATTTTACTTTATTAGTGATCGTAACAGCCCATCACTACAGATATGAAGTCCGTTTCGAGGAAGGCCAAGAATGTGGTGGTGGATATCTCAAACTGCTGTCACAGGGCGCCGAGGCCGACCTCGCTCAGTTCAATGTAGGTTTTCCTAGATCAGTCTAGGATTTTTTACTTCAGTATTGTCAAAAATTCTAATGTCGAAGAATATGATGAAATCTCTTCAAAACTTTTAGAGTGTTGAAGAGAAGGAAAAGTGGAGTGGACGAATGATTGTACTTGCAGGACAAGACATCGTACACGATCATGTTCGGGCCGGACAAGTGTTCTCCTTCAGGCAAGATCCATCTCATCTTCCGCTTCCGCAACCCCAAGAATGGCTCCATCAGTGTACGGTTTCTGTCTTGGTGTGCTTATTTATGGTCTCGGTCCTTCTTCCACATGAAGTGTCTTCAAATAGGAATCTCCCCTTCAGAGGGGTGATGACAAATTGAAGCGCTGGTGCTTCTCTTTGAGGTATACGGTGCTTTTAAGAACCATGTTCCGCTGCTGATCGTTTTTGGGAGAAGGGATAAGCAATTCCATTCGTTTCTCATATTCTGACAGGCCTTCTTACATTAGACCTCGCTAGCTTAGATATTCCTTTCTATCTCTTTTTTTTCTCCCTACCTTTTCCCTCTCCCCTCTCTCTTGCAGGAGCACCATGCGAAGCAGCCGGACCGCATCGACTCTGCTTACTGGGATGACCACAAGACACATCTCTACACACTTAGACTCCATGAAGACGGATCGTACACGGTGGCAGTGGACAGGAAGCAGCTTGTGAAAGGGAGCATGCTTACGGTAAGAGGGGAGAGGAAGTATACAGTAGTAAGTAAGGGGTACGGTAGAGCTGTGGGTATGGGGGATATGCGATAAGACTGGGTGAAAAGTGAGTGAATGGGTCGAAGGAGGGGGAGAGAGAGAGAGTTTGAGATACGGGTGAGAAGGTAAGAAAGGAGACTGAAGAGAGGTAGTGAAAGAAATGAAGAAAGTGACAAAATTCTGTTTCAGGACTTGACTCCGGCGCTCGAGCCGCCAAAGGAGATTTACGACCCGAAAGACAAGAAGCCCGAGGACTGGGACGAGCGAGCCGAGATTGAGGTGCTGTGTGGAATGAGGGAGAAGGGTTGTCCGGACCGTGAAATGGATGGGAGCCGTGTGCCGGTTGAGAGATACATTTGAAGGGGGGCTTTGCTGGAATAATGTAGTGTTGAAAGTACGGTGAATGCCAGGAATGTAATTGAGTATATTATTAGAAATATTATTAGAAATAATTTTGTTAGCTCTGAAACTTATATTTAGACAATTAGGGAATTATTTTAAAATTGTTAAATTTCTTAACCTGTTTGCGCAGAAATGTCTTCGATTTATTTTCCTTTGAAGGACGAGAAAGCGAGCAAGCCGGATGACTGGGATGAGAATGCGCCCAAGGAGATTGTCGATGAGACATCGGAGATGCCGAGTGATTGGCTCCTTGATGAGGTACGGTAGGTTTGGGCCGGTCGAAAAGAAAACGGGCTTGAAGCCATGGATTTGGCTTTTACAGCAGCCCCTGATTCCGGATCCCGAGGCAAAGAAGCCGGAAGACTGGGATGCTGACATGGACGGAGAGTGGGAACCGCCCATGGTTGACAACCCTGCCTGCAAGGTAATTCGGAAGCTTTTGCACTGTCCTTGAAATAAAATGCGAAAAGGAAAGAAAAATATGAAAAAAAACTAAATTGGAAAAATTAGTGCTGGTGAAGTGGAAGCATGGAGAGAGAGAGGAGAGATAGGTGGGAGGGAAGGAGAACGTTGGAGAGAACAGTAAAGAAAGAGATAGCGGAATCGATGGAGAGTCAAAAAATAGAGAGAGAGAGACAGAGAGAGATTGAAAACCCACTCATTTTTCTGCTTACTCTTAGGCCGTCAGTGGCTGCGGCGAGTGGAAACGTCCGCTCAAGGAGAATCCGAATTACAAGGTAAGAGTTTCTAATGAATAAACCCAGCTAATATAAAGTATATATATATATATACATATATATATATATTATATACCTTCACGAGAGATTAAATCAGGAAAGTACTTCCTATTGCTAACTCCTTAATGCATTAAGACAGCCTATCTGTAAGGCTCGAGCAGGGCGCAATACAGTGCTGTACTAGGAAATTTTTGATTTTTAAAATAGCTGAAAACTAGACCATTTGTACAACTCGACATGCTCTTCAAAACTGTATAGTTTTGAATTCGAAAAAAAATTTCTGTTCGAGTTAGCTGTATTTTTGTTCTAAAATTCACATGCCCATAAATCAGTCATTTCTTAATATTTTTGAAATCTCTTTTTTGCAATAAATAGATCTTTAAATCCTCTTTAAAAACGTTATAGGTGACTTTTTTGTGAAAAAACTTTAAAGCTGAAAAAATCGTAAAAATACATTTTGAAGATGGTTTTTCGGGATTTTCAGGCCGAAAAGCCTCCGCGGGGTTGGTAAGCTGTTGAAAGCCCATTAAATTTGCTACAAAACTATCCACTTTAAAAAAAAATCGAAGGGTATGTATTTTGGGTATTTGCACTTATGCAATTATACTCCCCTACCTTCCATGCAAGAGGTCCGGGTTCGATGCCCGGTCGGGACAAAGTTTTGCAATATTTTGGAAACTAGCAAAAAACCTATTTTCGATCGGAAATTGATGCCTTTTCATCTCATTGGTCCATAATATTGGTCAAACTTTCAATTTTTTATTTTGTTTTCACCAACTGACAATTTCTTCATAGTGAAATTTCTCATTGTCAGTCAACAAAGGTATGTTTATTCAAACAAAACCTGTACAATGGCTTAGTAATGTGGCAGAATTATAGAAGCATTATAGCTACGTGATTCAACAAGTTCAAAGCGTTTCTCAAATCACTTGCAGGGGCTAATCAATGAATAATATGTAGAGATTATCATGATTTATGGTCAGAAAAGTTCATCGTGGACGCGTCTGGGTGCTGTCTGGACAGACCCGCTCATGTCTACAGGCTCAAATACGTCTTCATTCGAGAGCTCCTCAGGTGATTCCGTTTGCGTGGCTGTGGGATTTCTTTTTGGATCTGCCTTCTCAGGTGGGTACTCCACGTCATTCTCTATCAGTTGTCTAAATTCGTCGAAGTCAGTCCCAAAAAGCGGTTCCGATTGAGCTTCCTCAATGATATCACCTTCCGTATCGAACATTTCATCAAGCTCGTCTCCGTCGTTCACAGATGTTGGTTGCGGAGTCGTTGTAGTTGTTGATTGATCCAAGGGGTGCCTTGATTTTTGGTCAAATGATTTTTGGTCAAATGATCGTTGGTCAAATGATCGTTGGTCAAATTTTTGCTGATTTTTGGTCACATGATTATTGGTCAATGATTTTTGGTCAAATGATCTTTGGTCAATTTTTTCTGAAAATAAGTGATTTTTGGTCAATTCATCCAACCTGTACAATAAAATCAAATGAAGTAAGGAAATCTGTGAGAGAGAGGGCGCCCATGTTGTTTACAACGTTCTTAAGTCTTGCGTTCATAACTGCGTACTTCTTCTTGGAAATGACTGCGGGAGGGAAGCCGTTCTGTAGCCGCGCTATTTTCCCTCCGTCAGCCCTCGCTCATCACGAAGGCGGTCGAGAAGAGTGTATCCTTCTTCGAGAATTAGCAATCGATTGTGCATTATGATTCGTCTTGGTAAGATGCATTTGGGCGTCCGCTGGAGCGTTTCGTAGCTCATGTGTGAGAATTTTTCTGCTGGATGCATGGCTTCTGGCGGCTTCTTCGATTATCCTCGATGTGATAATTCCATTGAATGACAATCACTCGCCCGGGACACCTGGAAATTCTCTGTCTGTCGCAGCGGAAGACAACGCCTACCTCCTTTTGGTAACCTTGTAGATGCGTAGCAATTACATGTTACTTATGAAGTAAATATATATAATATGTACCTTGTAGTACAAGTGTAACTTGATAGAAAATAATTCTCATACACAACATTCTTTCTTGGGGTAGATATTACGCGTGGGTGCGAGATTCATATATTTTATTTTATTGCACATCCTTCAAATTTTGGAGTTCCCCGCTTCAGATGGAAGATTTGACCAAAAATCACTTATTTTCAGAAAAAAATTGACCAAAGATCATTTGACCAAAAATCACTTATTTTCAGAAAAAAATTGACCAAAGATCATTTGGCCAAAAATCATTGACCAACAATCATGTGACCAAAAATCAGCAAAAATTTGACCAACGATCATTTGACCAAAAATCATGACACCGATCCAAGGCGGGCACATTTGCATGTCTCTTCTTCGAGGCAAGATTTCCGAAAATACTTGCTATCTGCTGGTAATTTAGAAGTTCTGGCGGTGAGAAGAGTAGTAATCAGATTTCCTTGCGCATTTTCTTCTCCAGCTGTCGAGGATCATGTTTAGTGCCCGTACGAAGGCCATCATTAAACGCTTCGATCACATACGCCTTAGACCTGGGTGGAAGTCGAGTGGCCTTCTTATGCTCGCGAAGTGCCCAGCCTTGTGGCAAACGAAGCCCGTTATCTGTCACTTCACCTAGAGACTCGATTGCCTCGTCGACTTCGGAATATGCGTGCTCAATCTTTTCTCCTTCTAGACTCATGCCGTAACGCTTCAGAACATAATCCCGAAGAGTCTGCCTCTCGGAAATTGCCCTATGTTTGCCAAAAAGGAGATGTCTCTCGAGATTGTGGGCTTGCAAGAATTCAGCTCCACAGGTTTCTTCTGGGCATCTGTAAAGATACCCTTATTCAGGGCAACTTCCCGTGAGAGTGTATTCGGCATCTTCAGGAGCGCGGCAGGCCTCATCATCCATTTCTTAAGTACGATCAGGGCCATGGTCCGGCGTGACCTCGCCTCGGATTGGTTGGCCTTCTCTCCCCAACCAGCAGAGTTCAGATGTTGTGTCCAGGCAACCTCCAGATGAATCGGTGATGAACTCTCCTCCATTGTGTTGTAGAGCAAGAAAGAGAGCCCACGCTTACTCATTAATTAGCCCATCACTCCGAATACCAAGAAAACACAAAATCCAGAGACGCGACATAAAGAAAGCGAAAAGAAGAAAGAAGGAGGAGATAAGAGGTGCTCCTCCCTTCTAGATATGAGCTCAGTCGCCATCAGTGCAGGCTCTTCATCCGAGTTCACTATGAAGAAATTGTCAGTTGGTGAAAACAAAATAAAAAATTGAAAGTTTGACCAATATTATGGACCTATGAGATGAAAAGCCATCAATTTCCGATCGAAAATATGTTTTTTGCTAGTTTCCAAAATATTGCAAAACTTTGTCCCGACCGGGCATCGAACCCGGACCTCTTGCATGGAAGGTTGGAGGTTGAGTATAATTGCATAAGTGCAAATACCCAAAATACATACCCTTCGATTTTTTTTAAAGTAGATAGTTTTGTAGCAAATTTAATGGGCTTTCTTTCTATGAACAGCTTACCTACTCCGCGGAGGCTTTTTTTTGGGGGGGGGGGAATCCCGAAAAACCATCTTTAAAAATGTATTTTTACGATTTTTGCAGCTTTAAAGTTTTTTCACAAAAAAGTCACCTATAACGTTTTTAAAGAGGATTTAAAGATCTATTTATTGCAAAAAAGAGATTTCAAAAATATTAAGAAATGACTGATTTATGGGCATGTGAATTTTAGAACAAAAATACAGCTAACTCGAACAGAAATTTTTTTCGAATTCAAAACTATACAGTTTTGAAGAGCATGTCGAGTTGTACAAATGGTCTAGTTTTCAGCTATTTTAAAAATCAAAAATTTCCTAGTACAGGGTGCAGATCGAGCCTTACAGATAGGCTGTCTTAAATATCTCTATTTATTGTATGTAATATTAAAAAAAATTTGTTGAGGGAAAATGGCGCCGCCCGAAGATAGCGAACCCGGCGTACAAGGGAGTGTGGACGGCGAAGCTGATCCCGAACCCCGACTACTTCGAGCCATCCAAGCCATTCGAGGGACTCGCGCCCATCACGGCTGTCGGCATTGAGCTGTGGACAATGAGCAAGCAGATTCTTTTCGGTGAGTCTACACTAGATGAAACCTAACCAATGTAGGGTGCGGGTGGTTCACGAGAGATTGGGCGGGTAGAGCCTTATGACGGGTTTCCCAAAAGTTCAAATTGAGACCCACAACATTCTCTGCGCACAACATTCTGAATATGATGATTTCAGACAACATCCTGGTGTCCGAGTCGGAGGCAACAGCCGAAGAGGCGGCTGCGCTCACTTTCGACGTACGAGTCGCCGAGGAAACTCGCCTGAGAACGTCGAAGGGAGAGAATGACGGCATCTGGCAGAGCATTGTCAAGGCTACCGATGTCAGTGGGGTCGTGTTTGCTGTCCCAAGCCCTTGCTGATTCTGAGATCAGGAATGGTTAGGCTCTCTTGGCGCCCCCTTCCTCTGGCTAAGCCTCCAAAGCTGGGTCGCCCCGGAGAGCTACTGGATACTGGGGGAAAATGCTTGTCTATTCATCTCTGAGATTAATGATCAACGTCATTATCGAGGTGCTATTTGAGGGGTTACTAAGAAACTATAAATATAGACAAATATGTCATTAATATCAATCTACAAACAATGTTGTTGTATATTGAATAACAGTAATAATAATATTGATTTATCAAATGTCTACTTTGTTTCCCTTGCAAGGACAAGCCATGGCTCTGGGCCGTGTACGTGCTCGCCGTCCTCGTGCCGATTGTCATCATTGCGATTTGTTGTTTTGGCCGCCAGAGCGGGTCTCAAGACGACGTTAGCTACCGTAAGAAGCATGACGTCACGGAAGAGGATGACGAGGGAGAAGAAGCGGTCTTTGTTTTTTATATATATGTATTCATTTTAACATTCTTTTTAAGTGAAAAATAGGGAATATATTTGTCGCTCAAAAATATCGCTTTAATATTTTTAAAACGCTTAATTAGAATTATTTGTTTTGCCTTTTCAGGCTTCTCTCCTTGTGAACGAGGCAGGCGATGAGGTTGAAGAGGGTCCCGAGGAGGAGCAGGAAGTGTTGGAGGGGGCTGAGGAGGTGGAGGAGAAGAACGATGTTGAGAAGAAGAAGGTACTTAAAGAATATATATTTTGGTGCATTTTTCTTAAATATTTTTTCGCTTGATTCAATAAATTAGAATAATATTGATTTCCACTTAAAATTGAAGAGATACCTATGATCTGAAAAGCAAATTAGAAACCTGTCACCTGTCAATTAGTATTCTTTAAAATTTCTTTTTGAATTTTGCTTATTGAATGTTGTTAGGGTTTGCCTTCGAATTACGATGTACCGTGATCTATTAGACAAACCAAGAATAAAAACATTCCGTTCAGGAGCCCCGCCGCAAGTCGGCGAGCCGCTCCCCTGCACGCAGTGCTAAGAAGAGTGGACGTCAGGCCATTGAGGCAAATTTTGGAAGACTTTATTAATTTGCTTACTATTTTTTTCTTCTTAAATTCAGTTATTTTAGGAGAGAAAAATAACTTTAAAAAGACGCAAATCTGGCTCGTAAACTGGCGAGTTGAAGTCCACTACTGATTGTGTATTTTGGAGGGATTCTTATTTCCAGGAGGACAGCAGTGGTGATGACGGAGAAGGAACAACGGGTAGCCAGGCGAGCGAAACGGAGGAGAAGGCGGTTGAGGTGCGGTTATCTTTCACTTACTGTAACTGTTGAAATCAGGGTTTTGTTTATATTCATGATTACTGAAATTGAAGAAAAACTATACTGTGATATCCCTTTTTATATCTCCCGAAATGATATATGATTTTGTAAAGGATTTATGCACACGGCAGCATATGCTGGCAGCAAAATACATTTGAATTTCATTTTCAAAAATTTTCTATGGTTTAAAAAAAAATTATTGGAAGAGTAGTTTACTTCTTTCAGGAAAAGGCCCCAGCAACGAAGCCGAAGCGAAATCGTCCGAAGCGAGCTGACTAAAGAACGGATATTTGCAGTCTTATTATTTCTTCATTTCCTCTTTCATGTTTCTCTCTTACTCGCATCTCCGTTTGTTGTCCCGCATTCCCCTTCTCTCCACTGTTATGAATTCTCAAAATAATATCGTAATGGAGAAAAGGTAATCTTGAACAGTTAGTCTGAAGATTGCACCTCTCCTCTGTGTTTTTTTTTAAAAGTATTATTCATCCCGAATGGTTTTGCTGCTCATTTAGTTGTATCTGTTATTGTGCCCTTGTGCTCAGTGGCTTTATTGTGCAGGCAAAGGTCTGTACACCCGTCTCTTGTCTGCCAATTGCTTCTTCGTTGGCAAATCCTGCTTCTTTCGTTCTGTATTTTAAAAGAATGTTCATTGTGAATTCTGGGTTTTATTTATATTTCCCACCAAGTCCACGACAGTACGGTCTCGAAACATACACGCATCCCTTTATAAAGCTCTCCTTGATTAATAATTATTTCATGCCTTTTTAATGTTAACTGTCATCTTTTTTATCGGATGCTCTTCTCATGATAAATTTGTTTTAATCGAGAAATTGTGGAGCTCAATGAACAAGTGCGTTGTGAGGAAGAAATTTTGTGAAAAAAGGAATCATTAAGCTCGGAAAAAGATTCGACTTGGAAGTTGAAAATGGGTCAATTCGTCGCCATAGTTTTTATTCAGCACATATTATTGCTACATACAGGAGTAGTTTTACAGGTATGAAGCAATGGTACCAGCGAGAGGACGAGACGATTTAGGGAAAATGTGAAATACCGGAAAGTGCGAGAGACAATGGAATATCAAGATAAAGAAGTGGCATCTGTCTCAGGACCTGCACTCATCGGCAGATATTGATCGATCCACTAAAATAGAACCTTTTTCCAAATATTTATCTTTTATTTCTGTAGTATTTTTCTCAGTGTACTAGAAAATACTATTGCAAAATTATTTTTTTTTAAACTTAAAAAAAAAACAGACAGCAAGTGGTTGGTGCAGCTGAATCTCTAGCCAGCACGGCGTGGAAGTCACATCGTGTCTAGGGTAGTTCGAGCCCCAGCCTGAGAAGAGCAAGAAAAATGAACTTTTTATTGAGCATCACGATAGATCAAAATGAAGACTTTTGGATCAAAATAAATTAATGCACATCAAAAAATACATGTAGATCAAAATACTTGAATGTAGATCAAAAAGAGCATGACCCGAACCTTTAACGAAAGAGAGCCGAATAAAGCACATCTTCTGTAGCATGTAGAGCGCCTCGTAGCCGTCGCGGCGAGCGCGATCGATCATCTCAAGAAAATCATGTTTGAAATTGCCATGCTTTTAAAAAATTAAACCGAATTTTCAATTCGGCAATTGAAGCATCGATTTAAAGAGCAAGGGATGGAGATCAAAGTGAGGACAGCTAACTGTAAGCTAGGCTGTTGCAAGATGATATTCGTAACAGATCGATACTAAAAGCCTCTTCTTAATATATATAGAAAATAAATGATCTAGTTAATTAGTTATCTATCTTTTAACATTTATTTTTTAATTTTATTCATTGGCATTTTGTGTTCTTTTTAAATATATGTTTTTTACATGTGAAAAGATATCGTTGTCGAAGATGACGAAAGAGCTGCTCGGCGGGACTCGCAGCACTGTCTGCGGCTGCTGGTTCATCTTTAAGCAATATTTATATATCTTTAAAATATGTAAATGTCTAGAAACAAAAATGTCGTTGGAGAAGAAAAAACACACCTTGAGATTACAATTTCTTGACTGGACAAAGAGACAGGCCTCGGAGAGGTTGTACAGAGTCACGTTGTGCTCGTGCGTACATTCGAGGCGGAGGCCTAGAATAAGAGAGGCCAGTCTGGAAGGGGGGGGGGGGGAGAGGACACCCTACCCCTCCCGATGTGCATTCGAGTGTTCTCGATCGTCGCGTTCCGATTCACATTTGAGATCAGTCCCAGACAGATACGGGCGTCTGCATTTGTCGGATCAGTGAAGCCGTCAACCACGACGGACTTGCGAGAGAGCTGTAGAGAGAGAAAGAGAGAAAGAGAGAGAGAGAGAGAGAATGAGAGAACGCACGAAAAGAAAAAAAGTTATAAATTTCAAGGAAAGTGTTCCTACAAATTTCGAGCAGGACTACCGAGGATCATGCGACACCATTGGAAAAATTATTCACTTTTAAAAGGTTATAAATGATGTCTTGCTGAGTAGGTAAAGCTATGGCTGAATTAGGTTAAGCTGAGGTAAGCGAAGTAACCTTGAAGAGTTCGCCGACTCGCGTGTTCAGCTCGTAGTAGCCGATAGTCGCCCAGTACAGCGTCATTTGTTGCAGCATCTCAAGCGGGACATAAGTGAACGAGAGAATCAGAACGAATTTACGAGGGGAGGGGGGGGGGGGGGTTTGGGCGAGACGAGAGGTACAAAGTGTGACGACAGAGAGATTGAGGGAGAGAAAGAAATGAGAGAGAGGAAGTGAAAGAAAGAGATTCCATGAGTGAGAGTGAGAGATTGAGAGAAAAAGAGAAAGAGAGAGCAGCAGAGAGAGAAAGAGAGAGGAATAAAGACCTCCTGGATTGGCTGGCAGCTCATGAGGCTCTTGCTAGCAGCGATGTCATCATCGTCAGAGAGCGCCGACGAGGGCGACGTTGCTGTCATGTAGGAGGAGGAGCAGACACTGCAAGAGAGAACGAGAGAGAACGAGAGAGCTAAACAGATAAAAAGAGAAGGGTGGAGAGAGAGAATGAGAGATGGACAGACAGGAAGTGCAAGAACGAGCAACCGAGAAAGAGACAGAACGAGAAAGCGAAAGAGAGAGAGAGAGAGAGAGAAGAAAGAGAGATACGACGGCGACGCTGTCGGTGCATAGCCACAGCTGCTGTCAGCCGGCGACGGAATGTGCAGAGGAGGGGAGCAGTCGAGGGGGCACACCTTAAATGCCTTAGCCTTAACTCTCTCTAACGATGTGGCGACCATTACTACTCTAAGACCCGCCCACCCGTCCTGGTGATATCTTCCATTTGAGAGGAAATACTATAGTACATATTTAATAAGAACGATGTTTGGCTGTGTAGCAATAGGCTCGCCCATCTGTCCAGTAAACAAAAGCAAAAGAGAGAAACTGACAGAGCCAGACGACGGACCTGGCGAGGAATACGTTGCTCCATTGCTCGGCATATATGACGACGGCGGAGGGACGGACTGCATTGAAAAACTCATTTATAATTGAAAAAATAAATAAAAGAAAAGATGACAAAAAATGACCAATAATATATTTTTTTTCCTTACACATATTACAGGCAATTTTTCAATATATATGTATACTATGCATTCATAAAGAAAAAAAATCGATAAAAGAAAAAGTTTTTAAATATTGTCTTTTTGACTTACTAATTTAGTAAATCTGCGAAGATCGAATAAGATTGTACAATAAAAAGATACAGTGAGTGAGAGAGAGAAAGAATGGGGAAGAAAGAGAGTAGGGTATATTAGAACGAGAGAGATAGAGAGAGAATAATAAAGTGTAAGAGACTGAATCAGAAGCAGAAAGACAGAAAAAAGCACGAGGAGGACAGACGAAGAGAAAAAGAGAGATCGGTTATACAGTGTATTTCATATGGTTACCCTGGCATTCTCGATCCGCTGATAATGGTAGGGATTGATGCAGATGTGCTGGTTCTTCGCGTCGTACGGGTAGAGACACTCGGGCACGGGTCGCAGCTCCTGCAATCTCCCACTCTACGGGCTTAGGATTAGACCAGAACGGAGCAAACTACAACCGAGTTTACCGCAATAAAAATAGATCTAAATTGGGCGAATGATTCATTCTCTATTACTTCCACAAAAGCAAGGCTGGGTGCGATAAATATTTTGCACGGAAAGATACTTGTCGTTTGAAACAACATTAATAGGAAAGAAAAGAAATATACGTACATGTGCTTTTAATAAAATAGCTTTTCAAACGCAAAAATCGATGCAATGGCAAAATATGAATTAAAATAAATAATAAATAAATCTAGAAAAACCTAACCTGATGAGACTGAAGATCCGGCCATCGCCAGACGCGGCAATAAATCACGTGCGGGAGGCCCTTCTTATGTGAAACCTTTGAAAAAATACGCAAGATTTAAATTTCATTTTTTTAGTCCTTTGAGATTGCGCGAATATTATATATTTGTATATGCAGAATTTACAGGAATCTGGACGAGAAAATAGAGAAATACAACGAGAAATGTACATGTAAACAGCTACATAAAATATAAAAAGAAATCTTCAATAAACCTGAAGTCGCCCGTCGAGGCTCTTGGGAATGGTGACGCACTTGGAGTGCTGCGAAGGGTTTGCGAGTGCAAACTCGAGGTCCTCGATTGTACCCTGGCCACCACCGACGCCACCGACCTTCTAAAGAGAGAGAGAGAGAGAGAGAGAGAGAGAGAGAGAGAGAAAAGAGAAAGAGAGTTAGAAACACAAGGTGAGACAGAGAGAGATAAAGAAATAGATAAAAGGTGAGAGAGAGAGTAAGAGAAAGATAAACGTCTAATGAGTATTGAGCTGATCACGCGGGTTTCGCGCATAGTAAGTTTGCGTTCAGTTCGTACAAGCTGCATGACTGCTATCTTTACTTTGTGTCTCTCTGATACCCTTTCTCTTTCTCTCTCTCATTGCATTTTTCTCTGCCTGTCACTCACACTGTGTTTCTGCATTTTTCATTCTTTCTCTCCTTGTCTCTCTCTCACTCTCTACACTCTATGCATACATTCTATCAAATGACTCAGGAAGCGCCCTTCAGGTCACATGATGAGAAACACTAGAAACACACGCAGTGCTGACGAAGGGACAGTTTGTGCAAGTCGCAAAATAAACAATTAAAATATCATATAATTGGCTGGCATTTTCCGTGATCTTAATAATTATGAACTACATAAAAAACTTTTAGTTCATTAATTAATTAATATATTAATTTATTAAATTATTTCTTTAAGTCTACCTTCTTCTTGAGCTTCTTGACTAGAGAGTCGACAGCCTTCTCCGCCCACTTCTCCTCTTCACCACCCTGGCGCCATCCGAGGAGCTTCTTCACTGCCGGAGTCGCGTGCCACGTGAAGAGCAGACTCATCCTAGATGAGGAACCGCGGTCCGGGCCGGTGCTGGAAATTAGGAAAATCAAAATAAACAATCCTTTAAGGGATTCATACTTAAATGGTCTGTTTTTAAAATATCTTATTAAATATCATATCTCATGTTCTCTATAGTTTAAAAACACCTAAAATTACAGCAAAAAAGGATTGCCTGGACAAAAGATTAACTAGATTTGTGTCATGATCAAGAAAAGAACGGGCATCGACTAATGATTTAGACAAAATTATGACATTTAAAAAAGTAATATGAGATAGTTCGCTATAAAAAGAGTCAAGAGTTTCCAAAACAAGAGATTTGGACCTTAGATAGAAGTATTCACCGGAGCTTTCGGTGTGGTTCAGTCCTCAGATTTTTTTTTAGCATTTGTGAGATTTTTTTGTTGTTGCTGCATTTATTAAAAACAAAAAGAATAGCTATCCCTTTCTCCCATCTCTCTCCCCTAGCGCTACCTCCCTCCCTCACCCTCTCCATCTCTCTCTCTCTCTCTCTCTCTTTCTCTCTCTCTCTCATTCTCTGTGACCAATCCAATAGCAGTGGGAATAGAGAGGACGAAATATACGCAAAAAACCGCAGAGGACACGCGAGTATTGAAGCGCATGGATACGCAAGGCCAACCCGGGCTATGATGAAAGAGAGGGAGAGAGGGAGAGAGAGAGAGAGGAGAGAGAGAGAGAGAGAGAGAGAGAGAAAGCGAAGTGAGGAGCGTGAACGAGAAATAGAAAGAGAAGCGGAGAGAGTTAAAAAGAGAGAGCAAAAGAGGAAAATACGTTGAAATAGGATATAGAAAAGAGAGAGCGAGAGAATTAGAGGGTTTGAGAGAGAGAGAGAGCGCAAGAGAAAGAGAAAGAGAGATAGAGAGAGAGAGAGTGAAGAAGAGAGAGAGAAAATTGGCTAAGGATAGCACAGAAAGATGTTTGGAACAAAAACCCAAACATGCTAAATACATACATGCAAAGATAATGAGCGGAATAAATCGGTGGATGAAAACTCTTTAAAAAAGCGAATTCGAAAATAATATTTTATAACGCCGTAATATGTATCTCTCTCTCGTTCATATCTTCTCAGCATTCCACTCATAATCCTTCTCCTAAATGGAAGGAGCCCCCTCCCCAAAGAGCATTTGCTAATTCATCGTGTCAGTGACGCTATTAAGAAAATACTGATTTTATACTTATACTTTATTTACGGCACCAGAGTGACACGTGGGTAATAAATTAGCGATAAGAAATATGTAAAAGTAACACAGAAGATATAGATAGAATTGAACAGATGGATTTTCGAGTGAATCACCTCAGATAGGGGGGAGGGCTATTGGATTCAACAGATCGGGTTGAGGGGGAAGAGAGATTGAAGTGATAAAGTCTTCTACTGTGCAGCGCCAAGCGAAAACGATCATCATCACCTCATCTCGCAGTTGGTCATTTGCGAGGTCGTTAAATTGGCTCTCTCGGAGACGAACGTCCCGTTCTTGATGTTGCTTAGAGAGGAGAGAGAGGGTGAGAGAAAAGGATGGATTTACAGGCAGACAGAAAGAGAGAGAGAGAGAGAGAGAGAGAGAGAGAGAGAGAACGACGGAGATGCGAAGAGAAAGAAAGTAAGCTGAATGGCCGCTCGGATATGGTCATAAAAGGAAGGCGTGATTTGGGGAGAGAAGAAAAATGGGTTGATCTCACTGTCTACTTCGGCTAATTTTATGGGCTTTAGAACTTGAACGCCAAGATCTTGGTGAGAAAAAAAATGAAAGAGAGAGAGAAAAAAGAACGAGCCAGAGCGAGTGAGAGAGATAAAGAAAAAATAGAGTGAGAGAGTGAGAGAGAGAAAGTGAGATAGATAGAGGGAGAGAGAGGGCGAGAGAGTGGGAGAGAGTGAGAGAGCGAGTGAAAGAGAGACCTCTCGAGAGGGAGAAACTGTAGTAGATAGTAAGATTCGAAATGCGACAATATAAATTGTGTACTCTGTAAAGAGGAGAGGCAAATGGATTCGAGATAAAGAACTAATTTTTAGAAAAAGTTTTTTCTTTACAAGAAAAGAGCTCTTTAAGAAAGAAATGCATTTCCACTTGTTTACTACTACTAGTTAACAATAAAAAATAGCATTATTGTAGTTTAAAAGGTTTTTCTTTCGAGGCACAATGCGTATATTTTGTAAAAATTCGTCTTAAAAAGGAAAATTAATGTAGCAGTGAGAAGAAAAAAAAATTAGTTACTTATTTATTTAAAGGAATGGTTAAATCTTTTTTCCCGATGTTTAAATGATGCAAGTTGTGGTAAATAAAAACAATACAATGGCATGAAAGTCGAAAAATTTAAAATGAGCGAGAAATTCGCCTTTCAACGAGATCCAGGGACTAACATTAGTTGTCTGATTGGAAAAGGCCGTGATTCACTAAAGGAAGTATCCGGGGAATAATTCTACAGTAGCGCAGGAGAACGAGTTTGAATGCACATGAAGTTGCCTGTCGCTCGGTCGAGAGAGCATGTGAAAGAGGAGGGCGGCTCTGACCTACCGTAGCTAATTCTCTACCCGCCAGTTTTCACGTCACTATTGCTCAGAATATAATGGGAGAAAATCGCTCAAACTTTCTGTAAAATCAGAAGGTGCACATATTCGTGGAAGGAGTTTTCGTGTTCAAGCCTCCTTTTATCATACATGGTTCTAAATATGTAACATCATATTGAAATTAATAATGTTGAGGCGGTCAGTTAGCCAAATAAACTCCCCTTATCCACTCATCAGGCCATATTTCAATAGAAAAATATAAGAAGTATTTCAAGGTAGAAAGTTTAGAAAAAAAGAAGACGAATTGAGATAGAGGGAAGGAGGAGGATAATAGGGAGAGAGAGAGAGAGAGAGAGAGAGAGAGAGAGAGAGCGAAAGAGAAAGCGAGAGAAAGGGAAAGAGAGAGATAATTTTTTTTTCTCTTAAATCTATTAAAGCTGACAGATGCTGCTGCCAGATTAAGCGATAAGGACACTGATTGTGAGCTCGGAATGAGAATGAATTGTGAGGGCGCGAGGGAGTGACAGGTAATCGATGAGTGATAAAGCGAAGGAAGAGTGAGAGAGAGGGGGAGCGAGGTGGAGACAGAGTAAGAGAGAGAGAGAGAGAGAGAGAGAGAGAGAGAGAGAGAGAGAGAGAGAGAGAGAGGAGAAATATGAGGACAATTGCAAGTGAGATCGAGGAGCCAAAAAGAAGAGAGGGAGAAAAAGGAGGGAGAGAGGCAGAGAAAGAAATGGAAGAACAGAGTAGAAAATGGAGATGATTATGCGAACTGAGACTGGAGCGTCGCGGCGCTGGTACATGCTGTCCAGTGAAGACAGCTGATAACGGGAGGAAAGGGGAGTCAGAATGAGCGAGAGAAAGAGATAGAGAGAAATGCAAAGAGAGAGAGAGAAAGATAGAGAGCGAGGAGATAGAGAAAGAAATCGAGAAAGAGATGGAAAAAGAGAGAGAAATATAAAGAAAGAGACAGAGAGACACAGAGAGAAAAGAGTAAAGGACAAGGGGTAGAGAGAGAGAGAGAAAATAAAGAGAGAGAGAGAGAGAAAATAAAGAGAGAGAGAGAAAGATAGAGACGGAGAGATATACAGAGAGAGAAAAAAGGGTAAAGGACAAGGGAAAGAGAGAGAGAGAGTGTGTGTGTGTGAGAGAGAGAGAGAGAGAGAGAGAGAGAACAAAAGGGAGCGGTAGCCATTCAAATTGTGGAGTGCTATATAAAACAAGGGTCTAAGAAAATATTTTAAGAGACAGAGCGAAAGAGAAAGTGTTCGTGTGAATGAAATTGGGATATTAAATAGAAAGATATTGAAGAGTAAAAGTGGAACTTTCAGCTAGTATCTTTCCAGACTCTTAAAGCAGTTCATAAGTTGCTTTTTTCACCGCTCTTCTCCCTCGCCCTATCTCTCTCTCCATCTCTCTCTCTCTCTCTCTCTCGTTTCTCTGACTCCATTTCTACCTTTTTTCGCTCTATCTCTCTCTAACACACTCAGGGTGAAGCTCCCTCTGCGCAAAATTCACGTGATCAAAGTATTGAACTGTTTCAAAATTGATCTGTACGTTCGCAAAGTTTTTTTCTGTGTGTAACTGCCTTTGTACTTTCTTCACTCTCTTACTATTTCTATCTCTCTGTTTCTCTCTTACTCTCTCTCTCTCTCTCTCTTTCTCTCTCTCTCGTTTCACCATTGCCATCACTCTCAGCTCTTCTACTTCCCATCGCGATCTTGCCATAGTCTCTGTCTTAAAGAATCACCTATTCGCAAACAATATGAAGCAAGGCAGAAATGAGAGATGGGGAACAATTTAGAGAGAGAGAGAGAGAGAGAGAGAGAAGAGAAGAGAAGAGAAGAGAAGAGAAGAGAAGAGAAGAGAAGAGAAGAGAAGAGAAGAGAAGAGAAGAGAAGAGAAGAGAAGAGAGAGAGAAGAGAAGAGAAGAGAAGAGAAGAGAAGAGAAGAGAAGAGAAGAGAAGAGAAGAGAAGGGGGAGAGCAAAGGACTTAAGAAAACAAAGAAGATAACCATGACAAGTGAGTGGAAAGACAGAAGCGAGGTACTTTGAAGGTATGCATGTAGATTTGAGTTGGTCAAGCTTACTGGAGAATGAAGATTTGCACAGTTAAATGATAACGTGTATTTGAGAAATGTCTGGCAAAAGAACGAGAGATAAAGCAGGAAATTAAGTGGGAAAGTGATAGATTAAGAAGGAGAGAAATAGAAAGCAAAAGAGAGATAGAAAAAATAGCACAAAGATAGGGAAAAAGCGAGAGAGAGATAAAGACAGAAAGAAAAAGAGTGCAAAGAGAGGGAATTAGTGAGAGAGTGAGAGAGAGATAGAGAGAGAGAGAGAGAGAGAGAGAGAGAGAGAGAGAGAGAGAGAGAGAGATAAAGAAGTATCATGAGAAAAGTGCACGCCCAAAAGATTATAGGTCAACATTTATGGGCTTCGATCAAAACGGTGTTTTTGCCCTTGATTCAGGGAGCGAGGACTTCCGGTCCCAAGCGGAAGTGATGTAAAACATTACGGTACGTGGTGGTTATCAGTGCGTGCGAGGCCATGCCGAGATACTCGACATGATAAGCATTCTTACCTAAAAAAGAACAACTCATTCGAAAAAATTAAATACATCAAAAATAGCCGAACTGTGTTTATTACTCCATGAAAAAAGTAATTAAAACGTTGAAAATGGCGCAGTTATGAAGCAGCGCAAGAAGATCTGTGGCTGGCGGGGCCAGAATTCGAAATGACGAGGGGGTCACAGAGGGAGGGGGGAGGGGAAACCAAGCCTTTTCCTTGCTTTCCGCGCGATCGCCTCCATATTGCCGGGTCGGCACTGTTTTTTTTCCTCTCTTCTCTTTCCTCTTCTCTGACTTTCTGTAATTCTCTTCTTTCTCGGACCCTTTCCCTCTCTCTTCTTTGACTCTTCTCTCTCTCTCTCTCCCTCTCGTTCTCTGCTTCCCCCTCTAGCCGATCAGTCAGCGCAGCCTTCACGGGGCCTCTCTGGCACTCTGTCTCTATCTCTCTAGCTCCCTCTACTACAGCCTTTGTCCTTTCTTCTTCTGGTCTTCTCGTCTGCCACTTCCAGAAGGTGACAAAGAGACCGATATGTAGAAGAGGGAAGAAAATATGGATAGTTTCAGAGAAAATAGAAAGAGAGAGAGAGAGAGAGAGTCAGAAAGAGCTAGAGAGAGAGAGACAGAGGCTTAGAGAAATAGAGGGTGAGAAAGAGAGAGTGAAAGAGTGAGCGATACTAAGAGAAGAGACTCAGACGGAAAATGAGAGAAAAGGGCAGATGGAGAAAGAGAGAGAGAGAGAGAGATAGAGAGTGAGAGAGAGAAATGGGGGGAAGACAGCCGAACTGGCAGCTTAAACTCACATTTGACTCGAATCGAACGTGAACAACGCAGAGAGTCGTAAAAGGCGCTCTGACCGGATGAGTTATGGCTATTTCGCTGCCTGTTCGCAGATGTTGTCAGACACTTCTTTTAATCTTCACAAAACAATTAGGACTTTTAATTAGCATTATTTAAAAAAATATGTACCTGAGTACTAATATTTTCAGACATGTATGCATATCTAGAATTCCCAAAAAATGTAAAATAATAAAAAAATTTTTAAATGACTCACTTATTTTACGCTCAAGATAAGGAGATAGATTGGATGAAAGATTTTTTTTACTGATACAAAGGCGAATTAGAAGTAGGAATCTTTCATGTTTAAATATTCGGCCGGGCCCAAAAAATGGGTAAGCGTGCATCTCTGGCGAGTAGTGCAAGCATGAGTTTAAATTTATTTGAAGATACTACAGCTTACGCGAAAAGGACAAGAGTACATATATTCAGCAAGTAAGGATACATATTTTTCAGTCATCATATTAATTGACATTTTAACGTATTTAAACATTATTGTCAAGAAAAAAACCTCCCGAAGGAATTCACAGGATTCACGAAGGTAATAACTATCACATTTTCGAGCAGAACTACAGTAGGATAGCAGAGCAGAAATGATAAATAAGTGGCTCGTCAACCTGAGCAAGCTCACGTCGGCATAACTTGCAGACAGAGAGAGCTCTCTACGCGTCGTCGTAGTAGTCGACGTGAGCACCGCTCTGGAAGGAGTCACGGTCAATGATGTCGAGGAGTCTCTTCACTGTCTGACTCGGAATCAGAGCCCGGCTAGACTCCACCGTGTCCGAGGCGCGGAAGGCTTCGCGAATCGACGGGTCAAAGGAGCTGGGAAACAGTTATTTTCGGAAACAATTCTATTGGTTTAATTATTAATACAATTTTTAAAAAAAATAATTTTATGTGTCAAAGTGTTAATAAAAAAGATATTCTTAGGAAAAAGCGGTACTTCAGAAAATAATTTTTATTCGATAAACTAAAAATTTAATTAATAACTTTAGTGCATTCTTATTTAGTCGCTTCTTATTGTTAGCCTATATATAGCCAGCTCTATTTTTTTTAAACGATATTTCTAAACATCTGCAAAATAACTTTCTAAATTTCAAGACGAAGGGAAGGGTAGATTTATTGTATTTTTGTCTATTGAATATTAAATTAAATATAAAGTCCGCCTGACCTCGCCTGCACCTCCTTGTACATGTCAGTCATGACCATGCCTGGGGCGTAGTTCAACACGCGCAGACTCGACTCCTCGGCTGCCAGGCCGCGGAAGAAGGCCTCCTTCGCTGCCGGAAAAGAAACACAAAAACTCTCTTTGAATTCCCGCTCTTTTGAGAAGCTAAAAAAAATCTTCTTTATCCAAACAAAAACAATACGCATGCATAAAAATCAAAATAATACTTATAAAAAGGAGCCAAGTTACAGTTAAGCACTAAACAAATCTAATATGATCACCAATCAAATGAATCCCATTTTGTAAATTAATAATATCAATCCATGATCTCAATCAACAATAACAATGAGAGGACCCAATCAATAATGCACCTTGCCGCAGGCGTGTTGAGTGAAGGAGGCGTGGGCCTCGACAGCCAGAGATGAGCTCATGTTCACGACGAAACGACGGCCGGTGAAAGACTAGAAAGAGAGAGGGAGAGAGAGAGAGAGAGAGAGAGAGAGAGAGAGAGAGAAGTTGAGGAGTGGATGAGCGAGGGAGAGAGAAAGAGAGAAGTAGGAGAGTGGATGAGCGAGGGAGAGAGAGAGAGAGCGCGAAGTAGGAGACTGGATGAGCGAGAAAGAGAGAGAGAGAGAGAAAGAGAGAGAGAGAGAAAGAGAGAGAGAGAGAGAGAGAGAGAGAAATAGGAGAGTGGAGGAGCGAGGGAGAGAGAGAGAGGCAGAGAATGGCGACCTCTTGAGGGGCGTGCCTGAGGACGGCATTGTTGAAGAGGACGGGCGAGACAAGATTGGCGCCGAGGAAGCCGAGCCAGCCAGCCGCGTCATTCAGCTCACGAGCCGGCCGGCTGCCGTCCCCGAGGAAGGCCGCGTTGTGCACAAGGAGAAGAGTCTCAAATGGAGCGCCTATGGGTACGGTACTTTGGGGATGGGGCCGGGTACGGTAGTCAGGCTATAGGACAAGATATATACGGTCGATTTGAGCAATATGATGCGACGGTACGGTAGGATTAGATAAGCCCGATTGAACCTTTCATTGCCTGCTCGAGTGCCTCGTCCAGCGCACGCTTCTGCACGGCCGAGTCCACCTCGGTCATGTCGCCAGTGACAATGAAGACAAGGGCAGTGGGCAGGCTGGGAAGGACAAGTTTAGGCTTAAGGACAAGGCAGACAGACCATCATTCCATAAGAAAAGGGGACACATATTTGACGGTGCGCATTCGATCTACTACTGTAGAATCGTTCCGTACTTGGTTTTAAGGATATCTTATCTTTGAACAGCAATATCAACAATAAAGAAACGAGCATGCTGAAAAGAGACAAAGAGAGATGAACAAGACAAACTTATCCTGAAGAATAAAGACTAAGCAAGGTTTCAGGTGAACATTAAGTCAACCTTAACCATTAAAAAAAGCACAAAACTCAAACGTAAGTATTTAAATTTTCCTGACCATTGTAGTCCTGTCTCTCCAAATCAAATGTTCTCTCGCTCTCGGGTTAAGCAAAAAGGCGCGAATTCAAGCGTGAGTTTTGGGCTCCTTTAAAGACAGCAGGTGTCAATCTTAGGCTACGCACCGTTGTAGAATGTCCTCCTTGAGCCTGGTGAGCGGTGGCGCAGTGCGCGCAGTGACAATGAAGGCCGAGTCGGGGGCGGCGCGGCCGGCCATCTCAAGCGCGATCTCGCGGCCAATACCGCGGCTGGCGCCTAAATATATCACATTTGATATTACCACAAAAAAGAGGAATTCAAACAAAGCACAAACTATAGAGAAATGCTGTAAAATTGGAATAACAGAAAAACAAGAAAAATTTTTTTTATCTTGACCGCAGTTACCTGTAATGCTGATGAGGCTCCGGCATTTTGTCCACATTGTTGCTGTCTAAGTAGAAAGCAAACAGCACATTATTACAATTATTCGAGTTTTTATGTGGCAAAGCAAGAAGGCGCGAAAATGTGATAACATTGTTATCTATGTCAGCAAATTGATTGGCTGACACACACAAAACTAGCTTCACACGGATGGAAAAGGAGCAGCAGTGAGCCTCTAATTTTCCGCAGTCTTTCTCGAACCACGCAATCTGTTTGAAACGAAAAGAACACAGAACATGCACTGGGGAAATGAAACGAAGAGGTAACTTGGCAAATGTGGAACTGAGCTCTGGGGTCAGAAACTGAAGATAGCTAATGAAAAGAGAACCATTAACACCATGACCCCCTGAGAATTATAAATATTAACAAAATAACACGGAAATTGTGTTTAAGGAAAATACGGAATGAGCACAGCCACCGTGGACATCATTTCACCTGAAAATAGTGCGCTCAAAATGTATCGACCGTGAAATAGCGTACAGGTACGAATATCATATCACATTTCCAGCGGTTGTATCGATCATAGCTTCTTATTACAGTAGCTCTATATCGATAATTGAAATCAGGTAACTATATTTTTTATGAATTGAAAGATCAAATTATAGTGTAGATAGCAAGAACCAAACCAGAGAAACCACAATTCGGTATTTGACAAGAAGTCTTCTTTAGAGAACAGCGGGGTAGTGTAACTGCCAACCAGTTTCCCGAGGTCACGAAGAAGAAATGAAGTGATAAGCGGGAGAGGTAGGCAGAAAGGCATTAATAGAAAGATGATGTTGCAAAAGAAATCAGGTCAAGCAGGGCAATGCTGATGGTAAATCAGGTCAGAAATAGGGAAGAAGGGGAGGTTAAAAGGAGATGCTTGATTATTAAAGAGAGAGAGAGAGAAAGAAAGATAGAGATGGAGAGAGGAGAGATAACGTCAAGAGAAAGAATAAATAGGAAAGGAAGGAAAATTAAAAAGAAAGAGAGAATAATTGATGTATAAAGAGGTAGGGAAAAGAAGAAAGAGAGAGAGACAGAGATAGAGAAAGAGAGAGAGAGAGAGAGAGAGAGAGAGAGAGAAGGAGAAAGAGAGAGAAAAGGAGAAAGATATAGAGACTAAGAGAGAGAAAGAGAATGAATAAATGAACGATAGAGAGAAAGAGAGAGAGAGAGAGAGAAAGAGAGAGAGAGAGAGAGAGAGAGAGAGAGAGAGAAGGAGAGAGATAAAGAGAGAGATGAATCAGAGAGACAACTCTCTTTTTCTCCTCCCGACTTCTACACTCTTGGTATCTTTACGCAGTGGGTATACTTTTCAAAGATTTATTAATTGATAAATTTAATAAAAGTTAATTTCTTGTTTTACAATATCGTCTTGTCTATGAATCATTAATCTGACACATAATCTGCTACGCGGAAATATTGAAGGTACATCTGTCAGGCGCGACTAGAGGACGAAAAAATCGCAGAATTGTTTGGGAAAAATTTAACGCTTTTTTTAGTTTCCCATTTTTCCTGTTTTTAAATTTGTTATTGTATTTCCTGTTCTATAGCTGTCCTAGCTGTCCTTAACGATCTGGCCGATAGATAAAACTAATGAAATGTATCAAAGTAAGAATAACTCGTGGAAAAGCTGTGGTTCATCGCTCACTGTTGTGCAATGTGGCACCATTGCTTTTGTGATCAGAATTGTGTTTTTATCATGTTTGTCTTGTTAATTCGTATTTGTTTGGGTGCTCTTTCATTTAATTTTTTATGGGGTTGGCTTAAGAATCCTTTCTTCTTTTAAGCAATTTCATCTCGTGCTCAAAGATGTCAAGTCACGGATTGAAGTGGCACACGGTTAGAATTTTTAATTAAAAAAAATTTATGCTATTTATTATACAGTTTTCCGATATATTTCATAATCTTATATTGCATGTTAATTTTATAATGAAGTTATGCAAACGATTCCACTGATTGTTAAATGTTTAGTGGGAGTTTAACTCTTCTTTCTCGTATTATTATTTTATTTTAAATAATTGTCGCTCCAGGGAATAAAAGCCACTATCGTGGACCCAGAAGATTAGGGTGGGCCAGGAGGTATTAGGCCCGCAAACTAGGGTGGGTTAGCTATTTTTGCCAAAATGTTCTTCTAAAACAATGTGGGACAGTGGTTTGGGAGGCTCAAAATCAGCGGGGTCTGTCAAATCGACAGTACCTTTTTTCCTCTGTGTCGCTCTCTCTTCCCTTTCTCTCTCTCTTCTTTCTCTCTATCATCATGCTCTCTCTCTTTTTCTCTCTCTCTTTCTCTCACAGACCCTACGAAGAAGACCGCTGGAACTCGCTGTCCTCCTCTCCTCCCTCATTCCTTGAAGCAGAGCGACTGCTCCGCGGCTCCGCACTCGCCTTTTTCCTCCGCATCGCCGTCCACGACCAACAAGTATCTCTCCCTCTCTCCCTCTCTCCCTCTCCCTCTCTCCCTCTCTCTCTCTCTCTCTCTCTCTCTCTCTCTTTCCAGGATGGTGGCATGCCCTCTTCCGCGTGGGCCGAGTCCACTCGCGTGGTCGGAGTCCTTCGCCTTGAATGCGTCGCCTCTTCCATCGTCTGCTTTGCACCTCCCACCGAAGGTTCCTTTACTACTTTGGACGTTTATTTTGGTTACTTTTGATGTAACATTTATTTTATTTTACTGAAATAGCTCTGTTTATTGTTAAATATATATTTTTTAAGTTATCATAGTTGATTTTTTAAACCCTATTTGCCCTAAACTGTTGCCTCAACTGATTGTGTATTAACTTGATTGGGTATTACTTTTAAATTAATTGTTTTAAGTGAATAATCAGTAATATTAAAGGAAAAGAAAAGAAAAGTTAAAGGAAATGCCAAGTCGCCTGGACTGAACGCAGCCGCACTGGCTAGAGTGCTTCATTCGATGGTCACTGCTGAGCCACGAATCAGCGAGGATCTCATTGCACTGGAGGAGAGCCAACTCAAGGTGGGAGAGCTGCTAAAATAAACTCTGTTTTGAACCTTTGGCTTGCGAGATTTGTGGCCTACAGTTATTATGATATTTTAGAGCGACAAAAGATTGAGTTTGCTGTTATTTCTATAAAAAGGAGAGCCCACCGCTCAAATTTGGTCTTTAACTTTTTGATTAGCGAGAAATATTATAAAATCTATTAAAACAATTTTAAAAAGAAAACTTTTTTTGTCAACGAAAATGTTTTGGTAAGAAAGAAGAATGTTTGTAGGAGCTGGCGACGATGCGCGGGGACGCGGAGCGCCTGGCACGCGCGTGGCCGACGGCACGCGGCGCCAGACGCGTCGCGGTCGCATCCTACGCGTCGCGGCTCGCGGCCGCCGCCGTGGACTGGGTGTACTCCGCCGCCTCCTTCTACGCCGTGGCCGGCGCAGCCAAACTCAAGACGCGCCCGGTCAATCTCATCGCAGGGTATGGAGTTTACCGCGGATTAACCACTTGAAACTGATAGTTATTTTTTATTATTATTTTATTTGATCGTTCTTTGTTTAACTTTCTCGATGCGTGCATCAAAAAAATTAAGCAAAAAGTGTTGCATGATTTTAAAGTAAGTTATCGTACCATTTTGAGGGATAGAATTACGGCATAAATACTAAAAGTGATATTCAATAAGGTATTTGGAGCGAAAGGCAGAGAGAAAGAACTAGAGAGATAGTGAGAGTACAATAAGTAACAGCTTTCTCTACAGAATCGCGGCAATGACTGAAGCAATGCGCAAGTTGCTGACCACCGAGACCATGCAGGACATGGCCATCACTCTGGACGGTTATCCTATCAGGTGCTGAATCTTATTCATTCATTATTCAATTATTTATTTCTTTTACGCGGTGATTGAACTCTCTTTCCCTTCCAGACACCTTCTTCGTCTGCGGACTCAGCTGCTGGTCTTCGCCGTTGAGCTTTGCCAGTCCTTGCTGAAGACTTATGGAAACAGCGAGGGGAAGAGAGCGGAATCCGTCAGACACATCATCCAGCATGAAGAGTACGGTGTTGATTCTCTTAATTTTTTTATATACTTTATTTATTTATTTCACCTTTTTATTCATTTCTTATGCATAAAAATTCTTATCCTTTTCGGATATTGATATCATTTGCCGTTTATTGGCCATAAGTGGTGATGCCATTCTTTTTTCCATTGTGGGTGATAAGAAAAGAAATAGTTTTAAGAGATATGATTTAGGCAGTTTAACAGCCATTTTCAATGCAAAATGCAATAAAGAATAAATATTTTGAAGGTTTTGCACGGCCTTCAACCGTCGCTACTGCGTGACACGCGAACTGCCGCCTTCGAGTTCGGCCGCTGAGAAGCAGCAGACGGAGAGAGTGCTCGGAGTGGCGAGGGAGAGGACAACCGAAGCAACGCTCGCGGATCTGGAGAGACTCAGCATGCTTGATGTGGGTGGTGGAGTACGGGGTACTGTAGTGCCAGTTATTGTAGAAGTTGAGACTGTTGGTCTATTGGCCCCTCGAAGAGTTCTTCAAGAAGGGGGTTTCTAATGGCGACACTCGCGGAAATGAAGAGAGCAGCCATGGCTAGAGACTCATTTAGAACCTTGGGAACGTCTCGACTCTGCCACCCGACGTCGCCAGTGGAATCGATGAGATTCTGCAGATCTTGCCACACCTCGCACCGCCATTCGTCCATGTCAGTCTTATGCAAATCATGGCAGATTCACTCTGTGAAATACGGAACTACGGTAGCGTGAGAGTACCCCTTGCGGTTTTAGAGCTGCACATTCTTTATTCCAAGCGCAGTTGAATGAGCTGGTTTTGGCGGTGAAGGAGAGCGAGTCAGATTAAAAGGGCAGAGAGAGGAGAGAGAGAAGTGAAGGCTGCGAATTGTCTCTGCGTCTTGGCCCCCTCTTACTGTCGTTCTCTCTGCTTCGCGCTCTTACTCATCGCTGAGAAAGACCTGTCCCTGGTAGCTAAGCTGCCTGAGCACGTTCCGGAGCTGGAGACGCTTCTCCAGCGAACTCTCGCGCTGAACAGAGAAAGAGAGTCACAGAGTGAGTGAGAGTGAACAAGTGAGTTGGTGAAACAGTGAGAATGAGAGAAGGAAATAGGTATAGGAACAGAAAAAGGGGAGTATGTCAACTGAGCAGCGGTCAATTGAGCAGCGGACAACTGAGCAGCGGACAACTGAGCAGCGGTCGATTGCGCAGCGGTCAATTGCGCGGCAGGCTCTAATTGCCTTCAATTTTAATATTTTCGGTTATTGTAAAAACCAAAGTAGCTATTTTGTCGAACTTTTGACATTTATTATAATTTGAATACAAATTAACTCTTTCTCCAAAAAAAATAGATTTATTCAAAAGAATGACAGCTGATCTGAAATAGTCTGTCAGAAGAGAAAAGAATAATTTTGCAGCTAAACAAATAAAGGAATAGAAAGATAAAGCGTTAGAACATAGAAATATTTCGGTGCCCACGGTCAACTTTTCAAAATAATTTCACGTGCCAATTTTCACTGCACAGCGCCTTGAAATGGTCCACCTCATTTTGGCCCGAGGGACCATTCCGAACAGCGAGGAATTCTGTCTACAATTTCTTGTTTATGTTATACATACTTCTGCACGTCCTTCGGTGGAACAAGCGTCAAGGCCATGTATCCCTGGGTGAAGAACTTGTACTGCGGGTCATTGTACATATGAGTTAGCTGCTTGGCCTGTGAACACTGGCCAATAACTGAGCTTCTACTCAATTCGAACAAAAACTGCTTGTGTATTTTTTCAACATCGCATCATCTTAGAAATTTGTAATTCAGATACAGAGCTGCAATTCGCTTGCACAAGCCCTTCTACGCAACGCTCAAACTTTCCTCGCTGTTCGGAATGGTCCCTTGGACAAAAATGAGCTGGGCCATTTCAAGGCGCAGTGAAAATTCGCACGTGAAATATTATGGAAAAGCTGACCGTGGGCACCGAAATATTTCTACTTTCTAACGCTTTATCTTTCTATTCCTTTATTTGTTTAGCTGCAAAATTATTCTTTTCTCTTCTGACAGACTATTTCAGATCAGCTGTCATTCTTTTGAATAAATCTATTTTTTCTGGAAAAAGAGTTAATTTGTATTCAAATTATAATAAATGTCAAAAGTTCGACAAAATAGCTACTTTGGTTTTTACAATAACCGAAAATATTAAAATTGAAGGCAATTAGAGCCTGCCGCGCAATCGACCGCTGCTCAGTTGTCCGCTGCTCAGTTGTCCGCTGCTCAATTGACCGCTGCTCAGTTGACATACTCCCAGAAAAAGCCATAACCACCAGAATTGATACCACCTTATCACCATTTGAACCTTTCAGTTGGAATCAAAAGTAATCTCCTTTTTCCTAGCTTCATATCAGAGAAACAAGGCAAATATGTCTTATCAGATTAATATATAGTTTTCTCGGGCTTATTCGCATTATGTGGTGCAAGTAAACAAATAATTTAACTTAGCGGTATACGGTACTCGGGAATATTGTTCTAGTTTTTTCCAAGGGCCACAATAATTTAGGCAAAAAAGTTGGTACCGCAAGCTTAGTGCAGGTAATGTAGAAAAGGCGACTCGGCGGGAGCTCAGGGGAAGAGGAGAGCGGCAGAGTGAGAGGAGGAGAGGCAGAGGAGGGCGGAGAGAGACCGGACGGAGAGGAGAGGGCAGAGTAGCTGAAACGTGAGAGAGAGAGAGAGAGAGAGAGAGAGAGAGAGAGATGGGAGGGGGAGAAGTAATGAGTGTATCGAAGGTAGCATTATGTCACTCTGGGCTGAGCGAGAAGGTGCAAGATGGAGAGACAGAGAGAGGGAGTCCGGGGAGGCAGAGTGGGAGCTACACTGGTGGTGAAGAATGCACGATCCGCAGAGGAGAAGAAGCCGAGCTCTCCAGGCATGCACGAGCAGGCTGTGCGGAAGAGGCGCTGCAATTGGGGGTCTCAGAGGGATGGAGTTTAGGGTTATCTAAAATTATCCCATTTTACATCTGTAAGGGAAGCTGTTCGATAAAAAAAATAGTTTACTAAAATTTTAGTCAACAAAATTTACTGCCAATAAATGGCATTAGACTAGCGATTAAATAAATTGATTTATGGTGAAAAATAGGAGTATATTAGGTGGATGTTTTAAGGTATTTTCTCAACTTGGAAATCTCCGTTTTGAGAATAATTTGCTCACAATCAGGATGGAAAGTGTGGTGAAAGGAGACAATTTGAGACAAAAGCGGGAGAGAATCATATTATTGCAGGATAAAGTGCGGGAAAAGGTGAGAGAGCGCGAGCTAAAATTTCTATAGAAGCTTCTCTTGCGTGTCGATTGCGCTAACTGATAACGGAGACGTGCAAATCATACAAAAGAGGAGTTCGGTCTGGAATGAGAGTGAGGATGGTGAGACAGAGAAATGAGGGGAGAGAGCAGGGAGAACGAGAGGGAGAGAGAGAGAGAGAGAGCAGAGATACAGGTTACAAGCGAGCCATCTATGCTTTGCCTGCCGAATCAAGAGTTCAAAAGAACGGACACGGGGGCGGGAGATAAACGAATGACAAATGAAGGATGTTGAATTGGCGAAAATACGAAGCAGAATATATATATATATTTTTTTTCTTTGCATGTCATCATTAAATTTCATTGCATACCCCAAAAAAAAAGTTGTTGGAAAATTCCATTTTTGGTATGGCTTTTCTTGTTGAAGGGGAAGCCTTTTTAAATTAAAGCAGATATGTCTTTTAATTGGTGAAAAAACTGTTTTTCCCTTGAAAGTTAGAATTTTACCGGTTGCCGCTCTTTTTCTTGTGCCGCCGCTTGCGCTGCCTCTGACAGCCAGAGTCGCGCCAGGACCAGCCGAGGCTGGCACCTGTTCAATCGTCCAGGCCAGAGGCGAAGTCTGTTCTGCGTCTGGGGTGACGGTGGCGGGGGCTGGAATATTTTGGAACCCTTTAAAGAAGCCAAAACCACGCATTTGAATTCGCGCTTTTTTTTTGCCTGACACATAACGGAGTGTACCCTCTCTTATAAAATTCCGGAATTTTGACACAAGGCATCGTAATCTGCTATCTAGCTATGACTTTTCGGTTTATTATCGGTTGAATGCTGGCAATTTTTCAGCAATTTTCCTACGCAAGGTATTTCGAATTCCTAATCCAAATTTGCGATTTTGAAATGTCGGCCAAATCTCAGCTACCGTAATGAAATCGCTACACTCGGCCGCCGTAAAAAAAACCATGGATGCCCCGTGTAAGGAAACCATGGATGCCCCGTAAAAAAACCATGTAAAAAAAGGGACGCTGCTGAAATGGATTTTTTTTTCATAGTTTTGTTCTCCTTAAATGGGATATATAAATAAATAGTTTAAAAACTATTTTGTTATTTTTGTTTTGGTTTCATTTATAAAATAATAGTGGAATTTTTTCTGGGGGAAAATATATCTGCCAATTCGAAGCTAAAAATAATGTAATATCTGATATTAATATGAACAAAAATTGGAACCAGAAGAAGACTTGGCGTTACGGCGACGGCGGCGAGCCATTCAGGGTGAAGAGATGAAAGTAGATGACGAGAGGGGAAAGACGACGAGAGAGAGAGAGGGAACGGGGAGAGAACGAGGGAGAGAGAGAGAGAGAGGCGAGTAGGAGCGAGCCGACCGCGCGCCCCGCCGGACGATTACGAGAGTGAATTTTAAAAATAAGAAAAAGAAATGGTAAATGGAAGGAAATTATAATTTTTCTCGACAAAATAAGCCTATTGCACTGACAAACAAACTATTCAGATTAAACTTAAAAAAAAAACTATCCGCCTCTCGGTCTTCTAACAATAAGCCTTAATATTCCTTTTTATACGAGATATATCGTTATATTCTAATAGCCACCTACCGATATATTTTTTATCGTTAAGAATTCCTATATCTTTTCTCTTTTCAGCTCTGCCTCCGCCACACTTCCTACAACGTAGAAGAGGCCGTCGACATGATCATGAGCGGGAGAGTGCCCGGCTGGCTGGCAGGCTTCGAAGCTGCGGAGGCCCTTCAAGCGACCGGGAAACGAGGACCCCGACTCCCGCCTCTTGGAATTGACTATGATGGTGAGTATTTAAGTATTTTTTATGGATCCCGATATGAACATGAAGAATGGGTTTTCTTTAAATTTTTTTAATAGTAAAGAATGAATTGTTTTAGTTATATGGTAAAAAATAAATATACAGTATTTTCTCTATTAGTGCCCCCGGGGTACTATTTTTCAATACCCCTGCGAGAGGGGGGGGGGGTTCTAATAGAGGGGGCACGAATAGAGAAATTACGATATATATATACAGGTATATTCTAAAATTCTTGTTTTTTTTTCAGATTCACACATATCAGACCTGCTCGTGGGGAGCAGCAAGGAAGTGGAGGGAGGAGAAGACAAGGAGCGAGAGGAGCCAGATTCGAAAAATCTTTTTAAGGTAAGGATTCTCTTGTTGTCTCTCTTCTCTCTCTCGTTCTTTCTCTCTTTCTCTTTCTTCACTCACTCTTTCTCTGCCTTTCTGTCTCTCTCACTCCATTCTACTCTCAGTTCTTCAGGGCATCTTCAGTCTCGCCACAACGCCGGCCAAGAAGACAGCGGAATCGGCTGAGGAGGCAGAAAGGCAATTGATTTTATTTTAGTTCATCTTGTTCTGCTTTATGTGCTAACATAAGCCTTGTTAGCATTTTTTTCCGATGTCAATAATCTGATCTTTTTTAACCATAGATCTGTTCTGCACTAACGCTTATTCTTCCATACTCATCGTTCAATATTACAGTAATCTCTCTCTCCCTGATTCAGGGTGATGAAAGCAGCCGCGACAACAGCGATTCGAGAGATCCGTGACGCACTCGCGAGAGCTGAACTCCGCTCTGCCGGCGTCGTTGTTGCAGAGAGAGAGGAAGGGGGGCAGGCTGGGCAGTTCGGCACTGAGACTGAGCGACTGGTTGAGATGAAGACGGCCAAGAAGTTGGCTTCTCTCTCTCTCTTTCTCTCTCTCTCTCTCTCTTTCTGTCTGTTTATCTCTCTCTGTCTCTCTCTTTCTCTCTCTCTCTCTCTGTCTCTCTCTTTCTCTCTCTCTCTTTATCTCTCTCTCTCCCTCTCTCTCTTAAGAAGTAAACCTTCTTGCAGATATGCGGGTGCGGAGAAATTCAAGACGACAGCTGCGGACAAGGTGGCTGTTCGCCCTTTCTACGAGAAGTCAGATATTATGATTTAAGAAGTTGTTTTTTGTGTCTTTGTGTTACTGTACGTTGCCTTTTCTAATTATTAATAAAGTACGTATATTTTTTTTATAATTGTTTCATCTATTCTTGTCTATATCTTTGATACAGTGTAAATATAATTTCTCATAGTAAAAATAAAAAATAGTTTTCAAAATTTACAAAAGTTTATTGGTATATTTTTTCATTCATTCTGAAATGCATACATTTGTCACTTTGTTGCTCTGCCGGTAATCTGGGACGTCTTTCTTACTTACCTTAATATATTTATTGAATACTGTTCCTGTTGAAGGTACAAGTACGCGATGGAAGACGATGACATGTACAATGACGAATTCGATGACGCGTACGCGGATCTGCCCACCTACTCGAAGGAAGCGAAGGGACCGTCAGTTTTACATATCTGTAATTTATTTATCAATTTGTCGAACAGACCGTTATCAATTAAACTTGAGATGGCCATGTTTACAAGCAAAGCAAATTGGCGATAAACTATATTCAACCTATTTTTGCAGAGATGAACTTTCGTCTCCGGAGGATGAGGAAGAGAAGAAGAAGCCGGAGCGGTTCCCGCCCGGGGGCAGGGACGAGAGAAGTGGTACGGGAGGGGTAGGGGGAGATTACTGTATGAGAGGCTGTGTGGTGGAGAGAGATTACTAAATCTTGCAATAAGCTTCTTTATGCTGCAATTCCACCTATTTTTCATTAAGTTCTTTCTTTTCGCATTAATTTTTCTTCCCTTTTTCACTGCCTTTCTCTTCGTGTTTTTCTCTCACCTTATTTCTCTCTCGCTCCATCTATATTTTCCCTCTATTCCAGATGGCAATCACAACCGCAAAACAATCTTTGTGCGTGGAGGAGCGGGACAAGGCGCTGAAAGAGAGCCGTATCAAGGAAGAGGGAGTGGAGGACAGAACAGAGGAGGACAAGGAAGAGAAAGAGTGGAAGAGAGAAACGATGGAGGCGGAGAGAGCGGAGGACAGCGAGAGACGCAGGCTGCAGAGGTTGGCGGAACTCAGCAACAGAGGTGAGTTTATTGTACACATTTGTATTATTACTATGCTCACTTAAGGATATATTTTTGTATTTTCACTTGTAATCGAAATTTTATCAGTGGTTTTTTTTAATAAATCATTATTATTAGGCGAAGTCAGTTTTTTTTTAATGAAAATTCTACGTGAGAAAAAAGTTTTTTTTTAATACGTTTTGCTTTTGTTGTCCTTGCGAATTCTATCTTTTTTTAATACAGAGTATTTTAATTATTAATTCCGTTTTTAGCCGAAGCGGCTACACGGGCGGACGTGAGAGGCAGCTGAACGAGAGGCACAAGAACAAGTTCCGCCAGAGAGGAGCAGATCGCAAAATGAAGAATGCCGGAGGATTGTGAGGCACTCGACCAGAGTACGCCTGTCGCCGAGCACACTATTATTCTTCAGCCACACTTCTATTTCGATGAACCAATATACAGCTGCTTTCCCTTCTAGCCACTCGTTTAATATGAGAACTAAAGAATGAATAGATCGGAAATTATGTTTGCGATGTTCATGGCATGGGTGAATTATTATTTAGAACTTTTGTTACATTTTTCCTCAAAGAATTTATTTCTTTTCTGTTTTACTAGTTCCCAATTGCAAATAAGATTTTTTTTTGATAAAGTGGATAATGGGAAGAAAAAAAAGTGTGGAGTGGCAAAAAAAAAGGAAATGGATGCGAGATTGAGTGATGAACAATCGGAAACGAAAAAAAGGAAAGTGGTTGTTGGGGGGGGGTCTCTCATCATTCAGTTAGAATGTACAACTATTTCGCCGTCTTCTCTGCCACTCAACAGTTTACAGATTAGGCGATTTTGATCTAACGTCATAAGACAGGAGAAAAGAAAGAACAAGGTGGGGGTGAGGGAGGGAGTGCTAGAGTGGAAAAGGGCGAGAGAGAGAAAGAGAGAGAGAGGGAGAAGGTGCAAGATAGCAAGTGCAAGGAGATCAAAGGAAAAGAGAGAAATAGCATATAAAGGCAAAACTGCCAAGAGCATTGTTCGGTTCGAGTTGTTTGGGCAACATTATCTCTCTTCCTCTCTCGCTCTCACTCATTCTCTCTCTATCTCTCTCCACACACTCCGCCGTCTATTATCTCAATCTCTCTAGCTCAGTCTGCTTTAGTTTAAAGTAACCAAGTGCCTTGCAAGATGCAACTCCTGATTCTGACGCTGCTTCTACTAGGCTTCTTCTGCGCAGCCGTACGGGAAAAGCGCGGCATCTTCGAGTACGTGAGAGAAAGAGAGAGAGAGCGGAAAAGGGAGAGAGAGCGCGGGAGAAAGACAGAGAGAGAGAGAGAGAGAGAGAGAGAGAGAGCTCTTATGCTAGCTTACTAAGTGCACTTACCTTATAGAGCCTTAAAGGAGCACGAAACTTCATTGTAATCTATCTGAATTTTCCTGAGTGTCGTGTTGTCGGCGTCTCTCTCTAAATCAAAGCGTGTCAGGCTAAAAAAAAGATGCGAATTCAATAGTGAGCTGATCTCTGGACTCCTTTAAGTTGCCTGAAAGTACCTTAAGTTGTCTTTAGTTGCCTTAAGTTAGCTGTTTAAGTGCTTTAAGTAAATGTTTGCCTCTCACCTGCAGAGAACGTTCGCCGTTCCATAACGGGCTAGCGGGCCGCTTCGTGATGTACGCGATGCTGCCACTCTGAACCGGCATGCAAATCTGGCTTTATCAGCGTCCGACCAGCCCCCTCCTCTTCCCATTCACCCTTTCCTTCAGTGCTTCTCCCCAGCATTACTCCACTCGCTTTTTTCTTCATACAAATTACATTCGACCCCTTTCTTGGGATTCTAGACCATAATTGTACATGTGATATATATTAACCAATCTTGAAACGATCTCGTGCACAAATATTCCAAATCATTTCTAACGTAATCCTGCACAAGATCGAGAGAGTCTCGACCCTGACTAAGGGCCGGGGTAGAGGGGGTCCAGGTCAGAGGAATCAAGGCTCGCCACCTCCAGGTCGGGATCCGCAACTTCCCATCTCTTTCAGCCCTACGACTTCCTTAAGGCCAGGATTCGCCAATCGGGTGCTTAGTGCAGATCGTCCATCACTTTCGAGAGATATGCTTCCGTTCTCTCTCTCTCCCTCTCTCTCCCTCTCCCTCTCTCCCTCTCTCTCTCTCTCTCTTTCTCTTTTTATGTCCTTTTAAATTCTCACTATCTCTAAATCGCGTCAGAGAAAACTCGTGTTTGACGGATTATTTCGCCCTTCTTATCATTTTTGTTAGCGTTGACTTGACGCGGAACTTCTTTGATATATCAGAGTACGTTTAGAGTCTTCTGCCACCTCTGCCCGAACTGAATGGTTTAATGCGTCTTTTTATTTTCTTTCTCCTTCTCAGTTTCACTTCTCTTTTTTTTCTCGAGCCCCACCCATCCATCAATCGTTTCCGCATTATCATTAGGAGGTCATTTTATTTATTTAATCTAACATTCACATTTACTCTACTCGCTTCATTTTTATAGCACATTCATTGGGAGATAAGGGAAGAAAGCGAGCCAAGTTAAGGCCTTTTTTTCGACTTTGTCTGCTGTTTTCTCTCCTTTATATTCACCTTTTTGTTTCTGAAAAAAACAAGTATTAGTTAAAATATGTGCATATTCCACTTTATAAGAGAACGCCTGATAGAAGAGTTTAGCAAATATCAATGCACATTCAAGACACCAGAAGTTCCATCAAAGACAAGTGAGCTGCACCGACGTGAAAACCTGTTCCGATCGGAAGGGGCTGAGGGAGCTGACCAAGGCGGGTTCTCTCAACCACTACTTTATCTTCCCCAAGTTCCCGTGTCGCCTCTTCTTCCCTGTCATTGTGGCAGTCTCCATAGGTGCACTTCACCTTGACATAAGCTCCTGTATTTGCAGTGTGTCCTCTAAATATAACGATCTCGTTTAATAGTGCGACCCCTCAAAAACAAAAAAAAGGATAAAACTACTATATATGTATATACATATATAGAAAGAGAAAGAAATTCGATATGCAATGTCCATTGCAACCGAAGGAAGCTCTATTTGTTGTTCTCTTTATTTTCAGTTTCTCCACGTTTCTTTCATTCTGTTATCTCTCTCTCTCTCTCTCTCTCTCTCTCTCTCTCTCTGAGTCTTGTTCTCTCTCAATCTCTGTCACCATCACTTTTTCTTTCTCTCTCTACTTTTTCTCCTTCATATTTAACAGTCGATCAAAAGATATTCCACACACGCGTTTAAACTCCCTTTCGTCCTGATTGATCGGCAACTTTCCTTAGAATACTCGCATGTGCTCGTTGCTGCATAGCTGGCGGCATTCAATTATTTTTCAATTCTCTATCTCTCTCTCTCTCTTCCAATCTTTCTCTCCTTAACACTCTCTACATTCCTTAGTTTTTCTTCTGTTCCATGTTGCTGTGAGTATTTCAGTTATTTATACTTTAATTGACTTTGGCGCGTTCATCATGTGATTTATAAAGTAATTTAAATTAAATTGAGCTTCCTTGCTATGCCCTTCGTCTCTCGCCGTTCTCTTCTCGTGCTCGTCTTCTTGGCTGCCGTGCTGACGATCAGCCGTGCAGCGCCTGCCGCTTCCCTCGTGGCGGCAGAGGAAGCGGCGTCTGAGAGTGACGCGGTCTCCGAGACAGTCGCCAAGGACGCCGACGCCAAAGCAGACCTTGGCGCTGGCGCCGAAAACGCGGCGATTGCTCTTCCGCCGCCAGCGTCCTTCATTCTTGCCGCGGCGGCGAGCGCGATTGCGGGCTGACTTGGATCCTTGCCAGTTGCTCTCATAGATTCCACGACTTTTATACGGGTTAATAATATATTATATGTATGCAGCCACTGTTTGTTATGAAACTATCCACTTTGATCTGCATATGCTTGTCATGAGTAAATATCGCATCTTACTGCCCTTCTGTCGCTTAGAAAGCATGGAAAATATGGAACAGTACTAACAATGATCAGACAAAAACCACATCCTTTATACCAATTGAACAGTTAAACCCTTCGCTCCAACCGAGGTCGTGGGAATTTGGACCGAAATACCAATCGAATTTTAATTACAAGAAAGACATACATTTTACTTGAAAAGGAAGAACTAATTTACAGATAACGAAGTAATTTTACTTCCATGAATCTCTCTATAGGTTGGCCGATCACAACTCCACCCATTACAACACATTCTTGAGAACAACAAAAACGATGCGAAAAGAATGGCGAAATCACTTCCGCTCGATGGCTTCTGCCAGCGTCGCCAATCTCCCTTCAAAGAAGCGCTTTTCCACTCTTGGCTCCAAGTCGATTACGAAATGGGCTTCTGGCTCGGCTTCAGTCGCCGCCGGCCAATGAAGCGGCAGAGGCACGAGAACATCATTTGGGTTACTGTAGAATCCATGACAATTCGGGGTATTGTTGCAAAAAAGCGCCAATGCATCGAATTCATGTAACAAGGCCCTTTTGCTTTTGTACAGTGATTTCGATTAAAACTAATAGCGATATAAATTATACGAAAATTCAGCGAACCCATGTTTGGCAAAGTTGACGAGAGCGGTGGTGAAGAGGCGAAGGACGGCGGTGTCTGCGTCGCCTTCAAGAGGTTGCCGCCGCTCGTAGACGCCGCGGCCAAAGAGGAATGCCAGTTCGTCGCCGTGCGATGGTGGCGAGCGGTGGTGGCTGAAGTTTCTCTATGTATTATTATCAGTATTAAAATTATCATTAATATTGGTATATATTCTTTATACATGTGTATATATACATACATATATGAGACATATAAAACATGCTATATTTTTATTTATTTTTTTAATATTTTTATTTATTTATTAAATTCTCGCAGGACTTGATGTTTAACAATAAATAGATATATGTACATACATAAACTAGTTTTCTGTCAATGTTAACGTCCCGCGTGGTCGTCTCGCTGGATTTATATCTCTTAAACGAGCACGAGTTTATGGCTTCTTTAAAAAAGCGTCGCCAATATATAAAATAAAAAAATTGTTTAAAATTACAAAATAATGTAACAGAATTGTAGTATTAATCAAATAATATTATTATAACTTTAAATCTTTTACTTTTTTTTTTTTTAATTCTCAGGCCCGTACCGTGATGCATAATCGAAGCGATAGGCAAAGACGGGCGCGCCACGACGAACGGCGTAGCGGGTGCCGAGGTAGAAGGCGAGGTTGTTGATGCGGTCGCTGCATGCCTGAATCAGGGAAGGGATACTGTAGATCTTCATCCTTTCAGGTCGTGCTCCTTTAAGTACATAGTTGCAGTAGACTGAGCATGAACTGTCCGCCCGACCTCGGCGTGAGCTCGTGGGACGTCGTCACCTTCCCTGTAATAGAGCGAGAGAAGCCGCTCGATGTCGCCGTCCGATTGCCCTGGAAGTCCGCCACGAATGACACGTCGAATCGCGTCGACTGACGCTGTGTCCGCCACTGACGAAACTGCGCACAAAGAGCTTCGTATATATAAAAATACTTCTTGCATACATATAAATAAAATGAATAGAGCACATCGGCTCTCAAACACTTACACCATGTTTACGTATGAAATCATTTTTTGTTTTCTTTTTCACCAACCCCTTATGAATAAGTTCCGACAGGCCACGTCCCCAACTAAAAGATCGATAATGGCTAGGCCTCATCGATACCTAGCACGCTGGATTCGAGGCGTGTGACGCCAGTGAAGAGCGGCTTAGGGGGCGCGCGCTGCCGCAGCTCGGCCAGCGACGCCGGCAGGAAGGCACCGTCGATCAGCGGGGTCGGCGCTGAGAAATCATCGATATTTCAGGGGTGGCGCCTATCTATAAGGGAGGGGGAGGGGGGGGGGGTTACTGACAAGAGGGCGGAGTGTTTTGATAAACGGGTAAGGAATCTCTATAGTTGAACGGGTACTCTCTACATTGGTGGTGAATTGATCGATAACTATGCGAAATCTTGCGTGACATTACCTCTGCACAAATCATTTTAGGATGTTTAACAAGAAAAGCCTTGAATACGGGTGTTGGTAACTTGCCAAACTGAAGAACGCCGTTTTCGGCGTCGATAATAACGTCGCCTGCGAACTCTGAAGCGGGCACCCGGCGAAGATGATCGATCAGCTATAAGTGGCGGGAAAAGTTGCATTTCTTCTTAATGTCCTTTTTTACATTAACTATAAAGGGGAATTATTAGCGGTAATTTTTGCGGTATCTATTTTTCGATTTTTTAAGAGTGAGAGAGAGAAAAAGAGGTAAAAGAGAGGGAGAATGAGATGCACCTCATAAGTGGACATTGAATCCTCGATTCCAACGCCGAGTTCGCGGGCCCTTCGACGGCAGCGAGTAATGACGTCATCATTCTCGGCGTCTGTTCTTCTTTCCTTTTCTAGGTACCGCACGAACGAATTGCCGGCCAGTGTGGCCATTTTCGAAAAAAGATCTGAAAAATCGTAGATTTATCATGTTTGTGAACATCTTACGACTAAGATACAGAATGTTTAAAAGACGTAAAGCCTGACGCTGCGAATGCGGACTGAGAGCGAGCAAATCGACCGACGCGCCGCCTGCGCTGTGTCTGACGGCCGTTACGTTTTCCTGCAAAATAATAATAATAATAATAATGCGCTTGAAAGTCATTTTCCAGTTCCCTCTCAACTTTTTTTCCTATGTTTCCTGAGTTTTGTTCCGTCTGTTTCACGGTTACAAAACGAAGCGTTTGGCTCGCTAATCATATATTTGTTCTTCATTCCTTTGGTATTGCTCAGCATGCTAGTATTGGATAATAAATAACAATTGTTTATTTTAAAAATATATTCAAACCTCACCGTATTGCCATTGAATTCGGTGATAAAGCCAACCAACCGGATTGCCAGCAAAAGCGGCAATGTTGTCTCTGGTCCATTTTAGAGCCTCAGTCTGGTCCCAGAGGCCGAGGTTGCCTGGGCAGGCAGAGTCGCCCGTCGAGAAGAAGCCGAGGTAGCCGAGGCGGTACTGGATCGTCACGACGATGACATCTTTCGCAGTCTTAAGTATAAATATTGATATTAAAAGTACATATGTACATAAAAATCTTTTGATATAAAATATTAAAGAAAAACCTTCTTTTTTTCTCATGACGAAGACAACTCTATACTTTGGTAATCACATACAGTCACCCCCAGGATCTTGGTACCAAGGAATGATCGGACGCATCGGAAGGACCCAAATGCATCATCGCTATTAACTTTTGTCCAAGGAAATACTAAAATATTTTAAATGGTGCACTAGTTTTCTTATAGAGAACGGATGCTAGTGTTAAAAAACAATTAAACCTAATGCACCATTGAAAATATTTTAGTATTTCCTAGGGCAATAGGTAATAGCGAGGATGCATTGGGATCCCTCCGATTCATCTGATCCTTCCTTGGTACCAAGATCCTGGGGGAATGTATGTAAGTTGGTTAATACATTCTCAAAAATCACTAAAAAAAATTTTATTGCGCAAGTAAAATTGATGAAATTTTTTTATCGCAAAATAAATATAGGAATTAAGAGGAATCGGTATAACTTAATGTTTATACTTAATGAATGCATGTTTAGAAAAATTGAATAAGTAATAAAAATAAACGTTGTACGAGATGCTCGACGATCCCTTCGATTCCGAGTTCGCGCGTGCCTCCCATCACAAAGCCACCGCCGTGGATGAAGAAGAGGACGGGGAAGCCTGTGGAAGGAAGAGAGAGAGAGAGAGGGAGAGAGGGAGAGAGAGAGAGCTAGAGAGAAAGAAAGAGGGAAAAGGAGAGAACGAGAGAGAAAGAGAAAGAGTGAGGTAACGAGAGAGAATGAGCGAGAGAGAGTTCTAGGGAGGAAACAGGAGGCAAGGGAGAGGTAGAGAGACACAGCGAGAGGCAATGAGATGAAATATGTAGAGATAAACTAGATAGAGGAACTGATAGAGAAACAGAAAGACATCAACACAGCAAAGGAGGGAGAGAAAATAACCTCAAAAAGGTTTAATAACCTTCCTTGTCTGCCGGCGCCCAACTTGGTGTGAAGATATTTAGCCGGAGAATGTCCTCGCTCTGCTGGGAAGTCGTCTGAATTTGGAACAAGTCAACTACTACAGACCCTTTAATGACTGATAACTATATTTTGTAATGAATGATTAACCAATATATCATAAATAAAGAACCTCGCTTTAAAGTAAACATATATTTCTCAAGATTGTTTATTTTACATGAATAAAGAAGATAAATAAATCAAAGGGCTTTAAAATGAAACTAAAGAAGATAAATTAATCAAAGTGTTATAAAATTAAACATCGTTTGAAGGTTCAAAAATGGGCTGGACGGCGTGGTCGGCGAACGCAATGGCTTCAAGGATGCCTGGCACTTTCTTTGGCTTCTCTGGCCTCTTAAGAATGAAGACATGCACACACACAGACCGACAGACAGACAGAGAGAGAGAGAGAGAGAGAGAGAGTAGAGAGAGCGAGAGAGCAGAGAGATAGATAGTAGAGAGAGCGAGAGAGAGAGAAAGAGAGAGAAAGACTTGGGAGTGATATACTATGTAGGTTTATAGAGGAGAACGTGTTAGGTATAATAGGATCCTAGAATGAAAAATTTTGCGCGAAAGAAGTAAAAAAAATCAGTAAATATTTTTTCAATATCGGGTCTAATATTTTGCCTGTTAAATTAGTTTTTTTTTTCTTTTTCCAAAATGAAGAATACCCTGAATCTGCGTGGTCCAATCGGCGGTGCGGCGTACGGAATGCAGAGGAAGACATCCACGAAACGGCCGGCTTCAGCACTGGCGGAAAGGACAATTTCGTAAACTATCTTTCGTTTAGGGAAATTTCGTAAATTGAGCATTATTAAATTATAAAAAAAATGTGTTTACAAAGAATTAGTTGTCCGACTTAAAAAGGCTGCACTATTCCCGATCATCTTTCTCACGCGTGAGTACTCTACCTCTTCTACGCTCTTGCTCTCTCTCTTTTTCTCTCTCTCTCTCTCAATCTCGCATTATCTCTCTCTCCCTCTTTCTCGCTCAATCCCTTTCTCTGAATGCCATTCCCTCCCACTGTCCTCCTTCATACCTGCCAAATGGATGGCGCCGGCCGACAAACGAGGCTGTCCCAGTGTGCACGACACGGGAAGACGGAAGCGCCATAAACGAGCCGTTAGCCATAATCTTTAATCGAAACATATGCAGATGAAAGATAACTTTTAGAAAGTATCATCAACGGAACATTCTTGTTAAAATGCTGTTATATCCTGCCGAAGTACATTTTTTTCACGGAATAAAACAAATTGTTCCGCGCGGATGATTGAAACAATAACAGGCCCCGTGTCCAGACATATTCCCTGCTCAGGCAATCGATCTCTAGTGACACGCATACTAACCATTCTCTCTCTCTCTTACTCTCTCTATTTGTTCTCTTTCTCTCTTTCACAATCTCTCTCTCTCTCTCTCTCTCTTCATCAGTTACACATGTGAGACAGAGAGATGTTGATAAGACACAGAAAAAACAGCAATCGCTGGCCAAGCAAGGCAAGGTCTGCTCTTCTAGCATCGATCCAGTGCTGCCTTGCAATGCATCACCTGAGAAACTACGGGGGTGGCCCCAATCATGTCTTTATTCTCATAAAAGATCTTGCTTAACGAGATACAACTGCAATGCCCTTACATGCAATACGATAAACAGATATATGTACATGCAAGGATACAAATGTGAGATCGAAAAGTGTTATAGTTACTAAAGTTATTTCCAAGAGATAAGATTAATTCCTTAGAGGGTGAATCTAGAGGCCCTTCTCACCCCACGAAAGGGAGAGTAATTAAAACTGTGCGCAGCACAAACATTTAGATGTCCAAACACTTTTTTGTTCATGCTTTTTGTGATCGGATGATCGCGAGCGAAACATTATATTTTTATGATTTCTTTATCATAAAGTTCGCCAAAAAAGATACAATATAGTTAATTGAGAAAAGTTAGTAAATTAGTCGATATGGGAAACATTTAATCAATCAATACCGGCATAAGAGGGAGATCATAATATAGAAGTGTGTCAATTTGTGAAGAAAAATATATTTTCTTTCTTCACAATTATGCCAAAGACCTAAGAGCTTTTTTCAAATAGCTTATAACACATCTGAGCGGGGACACCGTTAAAAGAAAATAAAAGTTTCTACCAAAGTTTCTAAAGTTTCTATAATTTTTAACGAAAATGTTTGTTTAAAAAGGAAAGTTTGGAGAAAATTCAAAAATTGTGCAAGCATTAAAACTTTTTGGGCAAATAAAACATCAGCAGAAAGATAGTGAGAAAACTAGAAAAGATTCTGCAGCAATGCACTCTGAAATTTTAAATGTATGTATTTCTAAACGAATTCGCTTCACGTGCATATATACATACAAATTGATAGGAATAAGATATATAAGATAAGTATATCAGATACATATTTAGCATAGTAGGCATCTTCAGATCTTACTTGAGAAATAGACTAGATGGCTGCACATCTCCAATTGTTTTTGGGGGGTATCATCAGATATTTGTTATCTCTTGTGAATTATCCTGAACCTTGCGAGATATTCTTTCGGTGAAAGCTCAGGCAAAAGAGCGCGAATTCAAAAGTGTGCGACGTGGTGCTTTCTGCCCGGCAACTCGGCCGCCGTCAATTGTCGAATGAGCTTCTGGTTCAGCTCGAATTGGGTGCTGATCATGATAGCGCGATCGGCCAGCGTCAGCTTCAAGAAAATTGTTATTAAAATTTAACAAAAATTCAAGATAAAGCAATAAATAAAAATAACGCTTCCGAAAACATTATACCGCTTGCCTCTTTGTTCACAGGAAATATGAAATAGAATATCTTCGGCGGGAAAATAAAATTAGCGACAAATTGAAATGTCGATAAATACCCGCGGCATCCGCAAGCGGAAGAGAGGATGAACGGGGACGGGAATGCCGTCCTTGAGGATATCGTTGACCATTCGCTGGATGATCTCATGGGAGAGGAAGCCGGCGTCGTCCAGCTCATCCTGCGCGAAGACGCCGGGCGTGAGCGTGCGCTGCGAGAGAGAAGGAAGGAGAGAGAAGGGGAAAGAGGGAGAGAGAGAGGGAGAGAGAGATGGAGAGAAGGAGATAGAGAGAGAGAGAGGGTGAGAGGGAGAGAGAAAGAGAGGGAGAGAGAGAGAGGGAAAGAGAGAAGTGACAGATGAAAAATTATATTGATTGAACTCTCTCTCTCTCTCTCTCCTGCCATCTTTCTTTGTCTCTGATTCTCTCTCTGTCTCCACCAAGCCACTCCTCTCTCTTCTCACCAATACAATGGAGTCGAGTGTAATCTTTCCCTTGACAAACTTGCTGGTCATCCTCATCCGCATGCTTCCCTGGATGTCGACGGTCATGCGGCCTACCGCCGTCTCCGTCTTCATTTCGATATATATACATTTATTTAATAATTCATTTATTTTCTATAATAATAATTATTATACATTTTTTTTATTATGAGACAGATAATCTTATCCCAAAAAATAAAGAAATGTTGATGTTGTATATAAAGTGCAAAACATTTTTAAATAAAATAAATTTAAATTTTTTGAATAATTATTATCACTAGCCCTCGTTGCCGCGTCGATAGCACGCACTTCAATCATTCCATTCAGAGCCAAGAAGATACCGCCTGGAGGAGGAAATGAGAGAAAAGAATTCGAAGAGGGGAAGAAAGAATGTTCAACTCTAATTATTTTCAGGCGAACTACTAATTTATATCATTCTCTCTCTCTCTCTTTCTCTCTCTCCCTCTCTGTTTCTTTCGTTCACTTTCTCAAATGCTCCCGCTGACCATCTCCTTCTCTCTCTCTCATTCTCTCTCTCTCTCTTTCATTTCCCTCTCTCTAACCTAGCGCTTCAGGCCGCGCAATCATGACGGGTGCCCGTAGAGTCGAGAATAGAAAGGCGATGCCTCGATTCGGGAGAGCCTGACGAAGAGTTGGGAAGAGATCACCGACGCAGAAGAGAGAGCCTGTAGAGGGGAAGAGAGATACAGGCAGTAAGAGAGAGAGAGAGAGAGAGAGAGAGAGAGAGAGAGAGTAAGACAGAGAGATAGGGTGATAGAGAGAGAGAGAGCGAGCGAGCGAGAGAGCGAGCGAGGCAGCGAGCGAGAAGGGAGAAAGAGCGATGGGGAGAGAGCGTGAGAGCAAGAGGAGAGAGAGCAAGAGAGATAAATGAACGAGAGCTAGACAAACCCGTAGACAGGTCGCAACTCGAGCGCATCATTCCGCCAAAGTGGGGCGTACTCGGATCGACGCGCGCGTTGAAAAGGCGGGTCCTGGGTGGAAACAAGAATTAAAACATAATATACTTTTTAAAAAAAAAGTGCTATATTATTTCCCGTCTTTTCCGGTTTTCGTTATATTTTGTTTTTATATGAATATGCAATATTGAAAATATCAAGAACAAAAAAAACCAACTTGTGTCCATGGTACATGAGAGTGTTCGGCACGTAATCGGAGAGAGTAATCTGATGAATTAGGCGGAAATGCATGGAAAGTCAGAGAGGGGAGGGGGTAGTCATTTGTGAAATCTACGCTGTATTAATTAAGAGAATTCACAATATTTCTACCTAAATAACGCGTTCCCAAATTCCGTTCACTTGAAAGCTACGATATCGAGCAGAACGCTTTTGACCTGAAGCATGGATGCGTCGTTGGATGCGGGGCCAAAGAGTGGCAGGGGACGGGGGCCGAAGGGCGTGGGTACTCCAAGGGGAGCGATCTCGCCAGATGACGAAATATCAAGGCCGTCCGCGCTAAAATTTAAAATTCAAAAATCTACTTTACAGCTTTTTGACTAATCAAGAACTATAAACTGATATAACAAAGAAATAGTCCAAATGAGGTGAAAACTTTTCCTCATGATCATTTTGTCAGTCACATCAAACAAGATTTGACGATTTTTGGTAAACTTTTACAATAGAAATTGGAAAATAAATAGACGGAGCGGAACGTAAATGAAAAATAAAAGACTTTAAGCCTATGTCTATCTGTTGACTGCAACTGACAATGGATGTAGAGTGTTAACAGATATGTATGTAATTGCCTCTCCTTTAGCACCGAAGCCTATAGTTTAGGTTTTTCTCTCTTGTCCTTCCTGATCTTCTTCTTCTGCTTACCTTGCCACTGGAGGCTGCGGCATCGAGTAGTCGAGGAAGAGATTCTCTGCTTGCCGCTCAAGAGATCAACGATTAATGCAGCAAATAAATTAATAAATCGTGTGTAAATAATAATGAGCACAAATTCTGTCAAGAAAATTTTTTAAACATTAAACTCTTTGACTGAAGAAAAAAATAAATAGAACAGATAATGCGCTGTTTCTTTTGTTTCCAGCTCCCCTTCACTCTGCATCTCTCTCTCTCTTCTCTCTCTTCTCTCTCTTTCTCTCTCTCTCTCTCCCTCTCCCTCTCACAAAGTCGAAGCTGCCGAGCATGTTGGCGAGAGTCGCTCCGCCGCCGCGTGCCTGCCGTGCGAAGCGCGTTCTCGCAACAGCAGCAGCCACGGCTTTCCGCCTGCTTTGGAAGAAGCGGCGATGAAGAAACTTCATACTGCAAAAAGAAAGGAAAGAGAGAGAGAGAGAAAATAAAGAGAGAGAGGCATACCGAGAGTCATAATATCAGGGTTAATTTGTATGCTAATTATGAAGAACAGGTAATTATTATATCAAGCAGTATTTTACAAAGTTCAAAATAACAGAGCTACAACGAGCGGTTCGATTTAGGTTAGGTAAGGTGGATTGTAATTGGATTAGGGTGTGCTATTTCGCTTTATGGTGTTCTATTCAGGGTATAACGCTTCTCTATTTCTTTTATTGTGGTATTCTATTTAGGTTAGGGGGTGCTGAATTTAGACTATTTGGCTGGTAAACTAGACGAAATAGCAATACCGCTGCTTCATGTGCTCCGCCTCTGCGAGAAGCTTAGCGAGGTCGATGTCGGCGGCCCGAGCGAGGCTGATTCGGGGAGGCAGCATCGCGAATCTGCAATTATGGTGGAACCGTGCAGCGTGCTCTTATTGCTGAAAAAATAAGTTGGTCGAACTTGGGGGGGGGGAAGCGTTCTTGTAGATTTGCAAAAGGGGGAGAGGCGTTATTGCCGATTTGGAATAGGGGATAACGAGTACCTCGCATTGATGCGCGTCTCGATGAGGTTGCTGAGGCGTGGACACAGAGTGCGACGGAAGATGGTGATGGCGTCATGGGAGGCAAGAGACTGTGTGTGGAGAGAGGGAATGAGAAAGAGAGAAGAGGAGAGAGAGCGAGAGAGAATAGAGAGAGAATGAAACAGTAATGAGAGAACAGAGAGAGGAGGAGAGAGAGAGAGAGAGCGAAAGAGAATAGAGATTGTGAAAAAGTAATGAGAGAGCAGAGAGAGAGAGAGAAAAAGAAGGAGAGAGACAGAGAGCGAAAGAGAGTAAAGGGGGTGAAACAGTAATGGGAGAGAAAGAGGCCAGCTCATTGCTTTCCCTTAGGTCATCGAAGGCCCACCCTTGTTTACCACAAGCTGTTGTCGCGTCTCCTCGGGAAGTGTCCGATTGTAGGAGACAACAAGCGGAAAGCCCACTGGGAAGTCGCATTTGTTGATCTGAAATAATTGTTAATCCTGTCATAACTTTGGGAGTGATAATAATGATTTATACCTAAAGGTGTGCAGAGGTGCCAAAGATATTAATTAGCCTGTTCCCTCCCCCGGCCTTCAAAGATATCCCACGTTTTGGGCCCCAAAAAGCGTCCATGATTGAGATCCCTCTTGAAAAATTGGCCCAATTCACTCCCCCCTTTATAGTTCCCTTTCTAGGGAATTAAAAATAATACCGACGGGAAAAAGTGGGGGGGGGGGGGGGTTAGGTGTTTTTATACCTTGAGCACCGGCACCCCGACCGCGTCACTGCCGACAGCCAACTCCACCAGCATCCGCACTCCTGTCGCGTTCATCAGCATCGGAGTTTTCAGTGCCCGCCCTCCCAGCACGCCGTCCGCTTCGGATAGGAGACTGCAAATGGCATTCATTTTCTCTTCCCTCTTTCTTTTTCTCTCTCTCTCTCTCCTCTTTCTCTCTCTCTCTCTCTCTCTCTCTCTCTCTTCTTCCCCCCTCTCTCTCTCTTTCTCTTTTCTTTCTCGCTCACTCTCCCTCTTCTCTCTCTCTCTTTCCCCCTCTCACTCACTCTCTCTTCTCTCTCTCTACCTCTCTCTCCCTCTTTTTTTTCTCTCTCTCTCTCTCTCTTCTTTCTCTCTCCCCCCCCCTCCCTCCTTCTGACATCATGGCAATGTCCGCCGCATGCGTCTGCATGAGATTGGGTGGAAGCGTGAGAACGGATGGCGCAATCTGCGAGGCGACGCCCGCTCCCAGCAGCTGCATGCCACTCACTCGCATCGACGAGTTGTGCATCTGGCAGAGTGGCGGGAAAGAATTAAACTTTGAAAATATATGGTTTTTTTCTTTTCTTTATTACTGACATATATATTTCTTTGAAAAAAAAATAAACAGCAATTTTTTTGTAATATGAAAGTAAAACTTAATGTAATTTGTTTACTTCTGAAAAATTATAAGCGTGACAAAAGTGTATGTATGTTAGTAATTATTGGCTATAAAGGTTTTTTTTAACGGTTTCTGTATTTAAATTAAAATAATACATAAAAAGAAATATTGTTTTATTTTCATTTTCCTGCACGTACGTGAAAGGGCGAAGACGACGGCAGGCGCATGCGGACGGCCTCGTCCAGCAGAGTACGCAGCATCACGTTCGTGATGTGAGACAGGCCCAGCGACATGATTCGACCACGCACTCCCGGACCACGCTGTAAAAGGTGAGAGAGAGGGAGGGAGAGAGAAAGATAGAGAGAGAGAAAGAAAGAGAGAGAGAAAGAGAGGGAGCGAAGGAGAAAGAGAGAGAGAGAGAGAGAGAGAGAGAGAGAAAAGCTGTTATGAAGTGAAACGGAAGTAGCAACAATTGTGATAATAATAACAAAACAAAAAATAATAATAACAATAATAATACTCATTTTTATTATTATTATTATTATAACAGTAAAAAAGCGTAATTTTGCCTGAATTATTAACTGTACATATTTTCATTACCAAGTTGACGTCGCTCGCGAGCAGAGGATGCATGTCCGTGTCGAGCTGGCCAACGACGCGCGAAGCGAGAAACGCCAGCAGAATGGCGAGTCCCGACTAACATAAGTTGGTGGCTTTTAATAGGAAACAAAAATAAATTTTTTATTCGCGCTCTTTCGCCTGAATAATTACTTATGGCAGTAGAGTACCAAATACAGGATTTTTTGAGAGTAACAATAATTTCACGCTTCCAGAGCGAGGGGAGAAGGTAATTAAATTAAATTGAAAGAAATCAAAGACTAGAATAAACAAAAATTAATAAATATGTCTTTATATCCGGCTTACCGTACTCTGTCGCGTCCTTGGCCATGCCGTGGTCATCGCTGTTTCGCCTCTTCGTTTACCTCCTACAACAAAAATTTTTTTAACGAATGTTTCTTTTTTTTCACAGGAGTTTACGAGGTCCTTTTGATCTTTCTCTCTCTCTCTCTCGCTCTCTCGCTCTTTCTCTCTCTATCTTTTTTCTCAAAAGTGTCTCAAGCTGTAACAATAGCCACTGTTTTCTGCGAATGCGAAATCCTACGCGATCAAATCAAGAGGTCGGTAAAACTCTAAAAGAATTGATAAGTTTTCTCGCTCTCTCTCTCTCTCAGTCTCTCTCTATGTCTCTCTGTTTCTCTGTTTCTCTCTGTCTCTCTGTCTCTATGTTTCTCTCTCTCTCTCTCTCTTTCTCTCTCTGTATCCTTCTCTCCCTCATTACCGCCAAGAAAAGAATGCTAACAGATGGAGAGAAAAAAATTTATTCTATTCATAGAACAAGTTGTTTAGCTTTCTAACGCCTTTTTTCTATTGAATGCAATCAAATGAGCACGACAAGAGTGGATAGAAGATTGGCAAATACAATTCGCCCCGAGGCAGCAAAAAAAAAACTGATTTTCTCTCTCAGTTTGTCTCTGTCTCTGTCTCTCTTCCTCTTCCTCTCTCTCTCTCTCTCTCTCTCGCTTTCTTTCTGTCGCAAAATCGTATACAGTCGATTTAGCCCGCAACTAGTAGGAGAGGTCTCGATTTCTTTTTTGGCTCTTTCTTTGTATCTCTGTTCGCTCTCGATCTCCTATTTATTCTCTCTCGTCTTCTCCCTTCTAATTCTTCTAAACCATAATATCCGAACGTTTTTCCTTCTCTTATACCTTCTTACCATTAGCTATTATTCAGTGCTATGTAGTCATACTATTCTTTTCGTATGAGGAGGAAGAGTGAGAGAAAGAGTGAGAGAGGGAGAGCTGGAGAAAGGGGAGAGAACGACCGAAAGAGAGAGAGAAAGAAAGAATGAAAGCGATAGAGGGAGGTAGAAAAGAGATAAAGATAGAGAGAGAGAGAGAGAGAGAGAGAGAGAGAGAGAAAGAGATTGAGCGATTGAACCAAGAAAGGACAGATGTAGGAGGTGGATTTGAGAGCTTTGGAAAGAAAACACAGCACTTCCCGGGCACAACGAGCAGCACCTCTTTCGGGAAAAATAGAAAGGCAGAAAGAAAGAGAGGGGGTGAAAGAGGAGGGAGCGAGAGAGAGAAAGACGGAAAGAGGTGTAAAAGAAGCAGTGAGTGAGGTCGACGTGTGAGAGGAGTGAGAAAGAAAGGATATTAAGGCTATATACACCGGAACGGACGCTCATCTACATACATACAATGCAAACACAGACAATGCGCGATGAAACTCGGGAGAAATGGAGTGAGAGAGTAGTGAGAGAGAAAGAGAGATAGAGAGAGAGAGAAAGAGAGAGACAGAGAGTCAGACAGACCTCGCCTTTGCTCCTTTTTTCCGGTTGGATGTGTGATTTGTGAAAGAATGGATGGATCAAGCTATGGAAACCGTGAGCCGGTCTCGAGAGTTCAAGAGGCACACGCGGCAAAATAGGACGAGAGACCTCTTCCTGCTTTCGCTCTCTTTCTCTCACTCTTTACTCTCTCTCTCTCCCTCTCTCTCGCTCACACACACACGTTCTCTATTCCATTCAACGCTCTACCTCCCCCGATCTCTTGCACTGGTGCCAAACGAGATGAATAGTAGGCATAGGTGCACAGATAATGAATAGGTAATAAATAATGCAGAAATACTCCATTTTGAATCTATCTATGCAATCAATAACAATAAAAAATTTCAACCAATTGGTCAATCTACAATCAAATGGAATAACTTGGAAGCCGCCTAGAGGTAAAAGGAGTGTGTAACTCATGACCTCGCTCTCTTTTAACTGTATTAGAGGCACCCCCCCCCCCCCACCCGATACACAGTCTGAATGCATTCGGAGTGTGCACGTGTAGAAAGTGCAGCAACAGAGGGGAAAAGAAAGAATGCAAGGAATGACCGCAAAACAATGCAGCCCATATTTTTTTAAACAATAAAACTGAATAATATGTCTCTAAGAACATAACTGAAAACAGAACTATGAATAATAGATGTTGTAAATATCAAAATTACTGTAAGTAGCATGATAGGCACGTAGCTTGAGGCAATCTGCGGAAAGCGGAAGCCACTAGACGACAACCATTTATGCCTCACGGGGGATGTACAGTTTTGAGAGTTGGAGAGACGATAGAGAAGCAGGGATAAAATAGAGAACGCATGGAGTGAGAGAGAGCTTCAGACAGAGAGATAGAGAGAAAGAGAGTGAGAGAGGAAGGGGAAATCATGAGCCGGACACTAACTGATCGGGGGCGCTTATGAAGTGCAAAGGAGTGAGAACGATTTAGTAGCGAGATGATAAGCGAGAGTTCAAGTGGGAGTGAGAGGGAAAGAGACAAAAAGATAGAGTAGAGAGACTGCGATGGAGAGAGTGAGAAAGAGAGAACGAGATGGGTGGAAAGCTTGAAGGGAGATTACAAGTGAGATAGAAACTCGCACGAAAATGGTGCGTAAACTGTAAGCCGCCCACTCGAGTACCGCGCTCGCAGCAACAAAAAAGAGCGACATGAGCGAATGGTGTGAGGGTAACTAGCCTGTGAGAGAGAGACAGAGAGAGAGAGAGAGAGAGAGAGAGAGAGAGTGGAAGATAGTAAGAGAGAAAAAGTAGAAATGGGTAGAGAGAGAGAGAGGAAATGGGTAGAGAGAGAGAGAGGAAGCGAGAGAGAGAGAGAGAGAGAGAGAGAGGAGAGAGAGAGAGAGGGGGGGGGGGAGAAATGGATAGAGAACGAGGAAGCGTGAGAGAGAGAAAGAGAGAGAGAAATGGAGAGAGAGTGGGGGGATAGAACAGGGTAGCAGAGAGTAAGAGCAAAATCGCGTGTTAGCGTTTCTTCGGTCATTTGGTCAATGTATGCTTATTAGAACACATTAATAACTTGTCAGCATCTTTCTCTCTCTCTCGTTCTCTCTGACTCTCTCTTCCTTTAATCTATCGCTCTCCCTTTTCCATTCATAGGCCTTGAAATTGGAGTTTAGTTACTTAAAAAAAATTTTGGAAGCAATTGTGCCATATAAAAATCTAAATCATGGACATGCCATAAATTCACGCTGAGGAGTATGGTATAAAAAGCTGAGCAGAAGAAAGTGAAAAAACGGTTAGAAAGAGAGAGATAGAGAGAGAAAGAGAGAAAGAGAGAGAGAGAGAGAGAGTGAGAGAGAGTTGGAAGAGTAAGAGGGAGACAGGAAGAGAAAGAGAGAGAAGATAAAGAGAAAGCAAAAGAGAACAAGAGAAATCCCCTTGTGCTCTATTGCTAGCCAAGCAGAGGATGTCCACAGTGGTCGCTGACCACAGCTTTCACTTCGTTGATCTGTCTCATGGCTGCACTGCTCTCATTTTCTGTTCTCATGCACAATCCTCATTCCCATTCGATCTCTCTCTCTCTCTCTCTCTCTCTCTCTCTCTCTCTTTCTATCTCTTCCGCTGTTTCTCTCTCTCTTTCTCGCTTTCTCGCCCTCTCTCTTCCAATTTCTCTCTCGCTATCCTTCTCGCTCTCTTCCGTCTCTCTTTTTTATCGCTCTCTTCTCTCTCTAACTACAACAATCCACCATATCTATTATCACCTGCGGGCGGCATCTTCTTTATCTCCCTTATTTAGGTTTTTGCATACTATACCTACTCGTCTAACTATCAACCTCTCTTATTATTTCTCATTATCTCTGGCAGTCTCTCTCTCTCTCTCTCTATCGCTCTCCCCCCCCCCCTCGCAGCACGGATTCTTTCCCCCGACTAAAGCGTGCGACATGTGATAGTACCGACAACGACACTTGGCCGTCTCCTGGAGGGGTGAGGGCGACAGAAAGAACTAGAGATCGAGAAATAGAGAGAAAGAGAGAGAGAGACAGAAAGAGAATAGAGAGGGTGAGTATGAGAGAGAGAGAAGCAGAGAGGATAGTATCGTTTTTGGCATAGAGAGATAATAGACGTGCAAGGTGAGAGGAGAACGGAGTTAACGCTGACCAAGAGAGTGATAGAAAAATGGATAAACGAAGTGATATTCAATAGGGGGGATTGCGATTGAAGAAGGATGAATGACGAAGTCCTTCGTTCGTCGAAGAACCGGAAATGTTATGCCTGCATCACTTTTATGCTTCTCTGTTAGCGATGTGACGAGCTTTTCTTTGCTATATCTTTTTTGCTCTTACTTTTTTCTTTCTCATTCTTTCATCTCCTTCTCTCTCTACGTCTATTTGAACATATATGTCGTAGTAAATAAATGAAAATAAACAAGGAGCCGATAAAACAAGCGTTTATAAAACAACCTTTTGCGGCATGCATCCAAGGATAAGAGTATCAGAACAGATGCGAGCTGCCCGGTGACGTGTTGGTTGTCCTATGGCTGTTACGGGCAATGAGCGCGGGTTCGATTCCGTCTGGTAGCGGCTAGTTTAACGAGCGTTGATGATACTCTATCCGACACCTCAAATGTCAGGGCTTCGGCTCGATGATTCTACCCCTTACTGATCTGAGCTTGCCACTTTTGCTTTATTAATTTACTTCAGTTTCGCTTTTTTAATAGTTTGCGTAAACCTTATTTAGCTAATTTGTTCTCCTTCTTCTGTACCGTTTCTACTTGGTTAGCGGGTTTTCATTTTAATTTTTACTCTCCCTCCATCGCATCCATAGTTAATTCCTCTACGTCAAAGTAAGAATAAAAAGAATAAAATAAATAAAACAGAAGAATTGAGTCTTCTCGCTTGGAAGTAATGCCTTATACATTGAACGTTGACTCAAGTCGTTCTTTGTCCTTCCTTGCAGACCTGAACTCTTTCAAGCAGTAAACTGATTGCGAGACCAGCCGATGCAACTCGAGCAAACATCTCAACTCTGACAATGAACACGCTGAACTCGTGCGAGTGTGTATGTGTGATTTCGATGATTCGCGTCGCGATTCTAACCCATTGTTCTCCACTTTTAGCTCTCTCTCTCTCGCTCTTATCTCTCCCTCTCTATCTTTCTCTCTCTCACTCTCTCTCCTTTTCTCCGTCCTTCTGACTATTTCACTGCCTCGCTTAAAGGATAGTGTTTATTTTCTACAGAGTATAACGACGTGAGCACCCTTTTGGCTAAGTCGACATCGTTCAAGATCTGCAACGTCACAATCTGGGGTAGTAAGCATGCACTTGGTCGAAGAGTTCCAACTTTGAGACGACATAGAAAGAGAGAGAGGCAAAGAGAGAGAGAGAGAGGCAAAGAGAGAGAGAGAGGCAAAGAGAAAGGCAGGCAGAGAGAGAGAGAGAGAGAGAGAGAGAGAGAGAGAGAGAGAGGGAGAGAGAGGGAGAGAGAGAGAGGTAGCGAGAAGCAAAGGAGCGCAAAACTCATACTATAGTGACTCATTGTGCTGACACACTGAGCAACGCTGTTTTACTTCATAAGAACAACCAATTTGAGAAAGAGCGACACAATAAGAAGGTAGAGCGAGAGATGCAGAGAGGGAGCGGGGCGAGAGATAAAGAGAGAGGGTAGAGAAAATAAAATAAATTGCCTGCTCGAAAATAAAGGAGTAAGAGAGCGGGAAAGGAAGAGATTGAAAGAGACAGTGTGTGTGTGTGTGTGTGTGTGTGTGTGAGTGAGAGAGAGAGAGTGAGAGAAAGAGTGAGAGAGAGAAAGAGTTGAGAGACATAAGGCAAATCCCATCTGGCCAACAGTTACTGATGTTTCTCTTTACCGGGCAACATTTCTTAAATCTCTACCTTGCTTAGGCGAAAACAAAGACGAGATTCTATCATGTTTTGCCATGTCGATATCAAGTTGTGCCCAGTTCAGTATCGGTTAAAGCTGGACGTCGAATGTAATATCAAGAGCATGAGTATTCAGTGAAAAAGAGAATAGAAAACAAGAACTTACGACTCTCTCTTTACCAATCGCTAACGGAAGCCAACGACAGCGAGAGGAAAGAGAGAGACAGAGACAGAGAAAGAGAGAGAGAGAGAGAGAGAGAGAGAGAGAAAAAGAAACAGAGAGGCAGAGAGATATAGCGTCTCTAAGATACCGAAATCGTCTCACGGTTCGTCTTGTTAATAGTTAGTAAGCTTGGAACTGAACTTTGGCATTTCAGTAGTCTGTCTTATATCTTTCACTGTTTCCACCATTTATTTTTATCGGAACCAGGCAGGCAAGGTTTTTGATACAGCTTTCAGAACAAAACAAACAGATATGGTAACAAATTGGGGAAATAATAAGAACGCTTTTGGAAGTAAACTAAATATGTCATGACTTGAACTCTTCGTACGAGTTCTCAAACTTTTGCCTGATGCCCGCGAAGAGCGACTCGAGGTGATCAAAGGCCTTGAGAAGGAGTGGAGCTGCTGGCACTCCCTTCCTGCAAAGAGGTTCTTATATCTCTTTCTCTCTCTCGCTCTCTCTCTTTCTCTCTCTCTCTCTTTCTTCACGCATCCTTCCATGTCAAGCCTAACAATCCCCTCCCACTTTGTCTGCAGTCGAATGAGAATCTTGTCCTCGAGTGGATGCGGCACGTTGTAGCCGGCGAACTCGACGTCCTCCCTAAAAAAATTATCGAAATGATAAGGCAAGTGATTTAGTAAAGAGAAGGTTTGCGACTTAATAAAGTAATACTTTACAATTATCTAAGTAATTTAGTAAGGTATTCTTCACATTTCTTTTCTCCGCTCTCTTTCTCTCTCTGTCTCCCTCTCTTTTATAACAATTGCTAGGTCCTCCTATAAATATCTTCCTGTTTGTGATAAAGGAACTGGATTGAAATACTGATGGATGGCTTAACACAAAGGCGAAATGAAAGAAAAGTATGGAAACCCAAAAAGCCTTACAAAGAATAAGGAGTGACTTAATAAGGTGAGTGATAAGTCTAAGCTGTATAAGTTAATCCTTCCTGACATCATGCAGAGGATGTGCTTGAGCGAGTTGCCAATGGTGTGGTCCTCTTCGTGCAGCACGATCGTCAGATTCGACGGGTCTTCCTTGAGTGCGTCAGCATTCAGCTGAGAAAATCGATAGTTATACTTTTTTGCTAAAAAATATATATCGTAAATTAAACCGCCAATACTCCTCGATCAACAGTATCCTTTCTTCATCAAGGAAAGTCATGAACCCGTGGAAAGAAGACAAAAATGAACCCAGACTTACACGAGTTAATACTTCTCCTCGCCAACCCGATCACAACGCCGCCTACAGCAAGCATATCTTTGTGTAGAAAACAACCTTGCCTTGGCAAGACAAAAGCGGGAACAACTTACAGATCTTGTTGCACAGAAGAAAACAAATTCCCACTACCATACAGACACAATACAACCGTAACCCAAAATTAAACTTTTGAAGGTAATAATTCCAAAAAAGAAGACATGAAATATGTAGATGCAACTCACAACTTCGACTTTATGGAAAGCAGCCATCAGACGAGGGAAAAATACGTCTACCTCAAAGTGTACTTCTCTTTTCTCCACTTCTCCAAATTTTGCCATTTGTGTGATATTCTTTCTTCGAGGCAACGACATTTTGCATTAAACAAAGGATCCGGAGCAAATACTTTTCAAAGCTATTTTTTATTCAATCCACAATTACTTTAATTATTCTCGACAACATCTGCGAAAATGAATAATACCGTTAAAACAACGTATTAGGGTGTGGCAAAACAAAAGTGCTTTCAGCGCAAAATAGAGAACCATTCGAGAGTGGAGATAATAATTAGAAGACGAAACACAAGGGAATCAGTCGACCCTTTCCACGGACACAATAGTCAGTAAACAGCACAAAGACATGAACAGCTTCGACAGGAACCATCATTACCCACCACCGTTGCCAGTCATCGGAAATGAGTGGCCGGCCTACTGTGGCTAATCTTCTTCCTTTTCTTCCACCACTTAAACATCAATTTACATTTTACTCTTTTCTTTTTGAAACAGTGTGCATATAAGATGAAAGGACTAGGCGGAAGCGCACATAAAAAGTCACAATAAGAGGAAGAGAAAAATGGGGACGTCTGACTTGAGCATGGAATTAAGTCCTTTTAGTTAGGAAAGCAGACAAAATGAGTATGCTGAAAGGTCGACAATCGAGTGATTGAGAGAAAGAGAGGGAAAGATAGCGAATGAGAGGCGAAGAAAGAGAAAGATTAAATAGAGAAAGAACAACAAATAAACCAATATATTTGGACGCATATTCGCTCGTAGACAGACTAAAATTGCAACCCACCAAATGTTGTATCAAAAACCGTCACAGTAGAAAACAAAATAAAGCGCTAGGCTTTTACCTTCAGAAAACCCAACTCATTATTCATAGAAATAATAACCTTTTCATTACAAACAGTTTTCGTACGAGATAAAATTCCGTGACAAAATGAAGTAAATCCGTTGCGCCCACAGTCCGTTCCTCGTCATTCCCTCATCCGTTGCCGTTAGCCGTCTTCCTGGCTCTTGCGAACGCAGAGAGCAACACGCTTCTTGAACTCGGCCACGTTCTCACGCTGCATCTTCTGAAGTGGAAAAAGAACATGGAAAAAGATCTCCGCCGTTAAGATTACTCTAACTAACGCTTTTATACGCAAGTTACGGTAAATCGCCTAACTTACTACTTTAGGTGATATTCGATCATTACCGTAATTCGCTCCGACTTCGAAACCTTTTACAGAATCCCATGTACTACAGGAATATATGAAAGAAAATTGATTTTTAGACCGCGACTCCACGAACACTGATATCTACGGTCTTCTATCCATACACCTAGAAAAATTTTTAACGTAATTTTCCATTTCTTTTCTAAAATATAAAAAAATTGTTTCGCCAAACTTACGGCAGCATCCACATTGGCTGGGCTCTCAAAGTTCGGATCGGCCAGCATCGAAATGACGGAGAGAAGAATCGTCTCGACCGTGTGAACCGGAAGCCAGCGTTCCTCTGGAAAATTTTTACACATCATTTATTTTTCCCTAAATTATAGATCGAAAAAAAACATTTATTTTATTTTTCACCTATTAAAACGGCTTTTTATCAACATATAGTACACGTTTTGTCTTTCAAGACTAAACACAAGATCTTTATAATTTCTTGAATCTTCTCACAATCAATCTTTTCTTGATGTTCAGCTCGTCCTAGCAACAAATAAAACTTTTTCGTACAATTTTGTTTTTAAACAAATACGAACCTGTATTAACAAAGAGTTGTCTTAGCGTGCATGATGATGCAATAGTAAAATATATTATGTTAAAAAAGGATACAAAACCTGGCTTCTCATATCCCCAACGATCATCGCCCGGCTCGTGCAAGATCGAAATGCAAACGTTGCCCTCTTTGTCGACTAAAGGAGGCAGTAAATGAAATAGCAAAAAATAATCAATAACTAAAAGGCTGAGATACATGAAGTAATAAGAGAGAGAAAGAAACCGAGAGAGGTTATTTTTAGGGTAAAACAAGATAAGCGAAACACGTTTCGTATCGGTATATATCTTAGACTTGACAGGTTTTCGATGCATTAATCCCAAACATAGATGTGGTGCGTCGCTGTTCACACACACACTGACTGTTAGGATGCCAGATCTCTGAGGTGAACTTCATCTTCGGTGGCCGCTGCGGATAGTCCTTCGGGAACTCCAGGATCGCCTTGAAGAATCCGCCTTCGCTGAACCAGAAGAGAAATAATCAAAAATGCTTTTTATCCAAGATAATGCGTATTTAAAATTTTGTATTTGGCTGGAAAATATGTTTTTTTCAAAGAGTGGCCATAAAGCACCGTACTAAAGTGTGTCGGGAGGACCGATGACGAGCACCTCCCACTTGTAGATGTCGTTATCATTAAGCAGACCAGCAGAGAAGCCGTCGACCGGCACACGAACGAGCTCTCCAAAAGAAGAAAATTAGGCGCATATAATATCTCAATCGATAAAATGGCGAGGGAGGATTCTTCACGAACAACAAACGCGAGCATAACAATGCAACTCTGTCCTTCCAACACGAGCAAGAGAGTTTGAATGAGTTCCCATTTTCTTAATGTTCTTCTTCTTCTACCCACAATCAATGGATCATAGTTGTTTAATCTCACCTGAGAGCTGTTTCTTGAGTAGCAACGCGGACTGGGGCTCGACCATTTCTTCGCAGCACGCTCTCTCTCCGTTCACACAGCCCAAGTCTAGAAAGAAACACCGTAAGATTATACAGATTACAACATATTGACAGGACTTGAATTCGCAGCAGAATCTGCATAACTTCATTTCATAGAGAATTTGTATCATCACGAATTCAACGAAGCACGGCTCGTAATATGAGTGCAAAATAGTTTTAAAAAATATATAGAACTGAAGCCTTATTGTTAACAGACGTAGAAACTACCAGACCGTCATGATCAACAGAATTATAAGCCTCTCATGCACAGTCAACTTTTAAAATACGCTTCTCTCACACGGAAGATCCTTATGCATAAATTTCACTTCATGAAAAACACTTCTCATTGTACAGAGGAAGACACAATGGTAAGGATAATATTGCTTATTAACACTTTCTGATGGTTACAATAACTAAGATGCACAGAAACAATAACTGCAAGCTTGAAATTATAAAATATGCTAGTTCAGCTAAAAAAGTTTTTAATTTATTTAAATAAATTGATAGTGGTATTGTATGGAATTAGAGGGACAAGTGTTATTTTGAAATAATGTTCTGGCAGGTAGCCAAAACAATTATCTGTAGTTTGAAGCCGCAGAAGCTCCGCGTTGTTTGTTTTCTCTAGTCAGTATTTTTTCGATGACTCAGTTTTTAGATCTTAGTTGACGTTCAGTCACCGTTCGACAACGTGAAACTGGGCGAAGATGCAATCCATCGCTTGTCAGCCAAGTTTGATTCGCCGGTCATGGCTACTTTCCGCGCATGAGCTTGCTAAGCTTGACGAACTTATTTTCCTCCATGAACTGGCTATATTTCTCCGTAGCATAATGCTTTTTATACTTCTCTCAATTGCCTCTTCTTCCGAAGGCCCGCTTGCTCCGTCATACATTTAAATGCCTATCTTACCCTTACTTAGACATTCTCGAGAGATCTAGCGATTCTGTTCGGGAATATAGTCTTTCTATGTTTATTGCGAGTAATTACGATTTCACTTTTTGTTCTGGACTCAAAATTATAATTGATTATTTGTTTCCTTCCTTTCACATACTTTTTGGCTAACGCAGACTTTTTTCTTCTTCCTTATACTACCATGTTCTTTTAACAATCATATTCTCCGTTTTCAAAGCTTTCCGGGACCAGGACGCAAAAAAGATTGTTCTTATTTTACCGTATTTTCCAGTGAAATTACACTTCGAATCCTTTTAGTCCTCGGGATTTCTGTAGCGCCTCTAAAACTTTTCATCACTTGTTGCTATTTATCTCAGACATATGTTTTGTATATTCTGACGTTGATGACTGTTGAGATTCTCTTTTAAATCTATCTTACTATTACTAAAATCCCCAGGTTAGCTTTCTATTGCTTATTCAGATGAATTCTTCCTATTTTGAACGAATGAGCATTTCAGCATTCTGTCCCCTATTCATGGTTAGAAGAATTCTCAACTCTTTACCCCTTTCAAACTGAAAGGTGTCCACATAATTGTCACCTGAAGGCGAGTGTAAGAGAGCGTGAAAGTGGAAGAGCTTGGTGATAGAGAGCGAGAGATGTGTACCATTGGATTTGTATGAGTTTAGGTTCTTGGTTCGGCGAGAGGCAGGAAAGTGCTTGGGAACAGCTACGATGGGTGAATAATGGTGAAGAGAGAGAGAGAGAAGCTTCTCTCGTTTCCTTGCCTTGCCTTGCTCGCGTCCACTGGGAAAGCTATTTCTCCGTCGCTCTCTGTCTGTCTGTCTGTCTCTCTCTCTTTTTCTTTCTGTTTCCTTCTCTGTCTCTTTCCCCTTCTTTCCCCAGCACCCCTTCACACGCCTGCGGCAATCGTTACATGTGCTGAGCGCTGGGTCCCATCTTTTGCATGCTTGCTTTCTTTCTCTCTCTCCCTCTCTCCGTTTCGCTCTCTTTTGTTCCCCTGCACTTTGCTGCCGTTTCCTACTTCGGTCAAGAAATCCCTTCTTTCCACCCTTCCGTCTTCCCACTCTGACATGTCTTTCGTTTCTCTCTCTCTCTCTCTCTCTCTCTCTCTCTCTCTCTTCCCCCTCCCCCTCTCTGTCTCTAGAACGTGAAGCACTCAAAAGCGTCCCATGCCATGTCTGCCTGCTGTCCTGAATACAGCTCCGAAGCCCCCCCCCCGGCACGCACAATCCTTATTGTTGAGAATGCAGTGTTCGCGGGTCGTTTGCGAGGCAACTGATCCGGGGGTGGTTGATGTGATTAATTAACTTGTCCACTGGAAGAAGCATCGAAATCATACTCATGCTGTCTGATTTGGAATATCGCTAGAGTAGGAATTCATTTTTTTGCTAACTTTTTGTACTGCTTTATTGAGCATATTTAAAATTCTCCCTCCCTCCGTCTCTCTCTCTCTCTCTCTCTCTCTCTTTCTTTCTCTTTCTTTCTCTTTTTTCTCTCTCGTTGTCTCACTCTATTATATCTTCTATATATTTTGCACTTGAACTCTTTTCTCGCTCCGCCCTCTTTAACTGCCCAGGTTTTGTTTTTGCCTGCTTATGCTTGAAGTGAGGCGGATTTGGCCGAGGATTTCGTATTTCACCATGCCATGACCAGGCAAAGCCGTTCCCTCTCCATTCTCTCGCTCGCTCGCTCTCTCTCTCTCTCACTCTTTCTCTAGCTTCATCCATCTTCTCTCTTTCGCTTTCTCTCTTCCCTCATCTCTCCTGCACCCCTCTCTTCTCTCTCTCTTTCTCTCTCTCTTTCTCTCTCTCTCTCTCTCTGTCTCTCTCTCTCTCATTCTCAGGCCCTCTCTCTTTCCCCTTGTCTTGCCATATCTTGGGTGTTCATATCCTCCCCTCTGCACATCCCCACCCATCTGTTCACTCTGCCCCTCCCTATTGTTTGCTCACTCTCCCTTCGTCACTCCAAACATGGATTCCTTGCCAGAGTCAGTAGGAGAGATCCAGCTGCCCTTCCCCTTCCCCCCTTCCCTCTGTACTTGGCTAGACCCCGATTTCAATACTTATCTATTTCCTGGATTTGTTCCGGCTAGATATATTCAACTGATATTCTGTTTTTTTTCTTGATTTGTTTTTGAGAAAAATGTTTATGTTTTGAAGTTATATGCAGAACTTTTTTTTATAAAAAAATAATAAAACTACTAACTTTAATCGCAATAGTGCAGTTTTCTTGTAGTTAATCATCAGATTTTCTTTCTTGTGCAAGCAATAACCAACGAAGGCATTTCCGACTCCTCAGGCCTTCCTCATTCTGCACCCCAAGCCCCATCTGAAGGTCTGCACCCCCTCTGTTACTTTCCATTGCCTCTTCTATCTTCACCCCTTCTCTCTTTCTCTCCCTCTCTCTATTTCTCTCTTTTCTCTCTGCTTCTCTCTCTCTCTCTCAGTGAGGGAGGGAGCTTCACCCGTTTTCCCGTGCTTCAATGCCTCCACTCTAACCCTCTTTTCGTATGCCACTTCTGCTGCTTCTCCCTCATCTGGTCCGTCTCACACTCTCCTTCCATACGTACATATTTATATTATTGGCACTCTGCCATGAAGGCTTCACGAGTGGAGTAGTAGATAGTGGAGAGAGTGAGAGAGAGATGGACAAAGAGAATAGAGGGAGAAGGGGACAACGGGAATAAGAGAGAGACAATGAAAGCAGAGAGCTGAACTCGCACAACCCCCTGCCATCCTCGCTTCTGATGGCGCAGAGCAAAAGACGAGGAGTGGCAGCGCCTGAGGCAGCTTTCTCTTTCGCCCGCTCTTTTTTTCTGTCTCTCTCACCCCCTCTCCACCCTCGTATTGTCTTCATATCTCTCTTCCTTCCTGTTCTCTCTCTCTCCCTATCTCTCTCTCGCTCACTTCCTCCCGTCTCTAACATCCTGCTTGTCGCCTTATCCGTCCCTAAGGGATTCTAAAGAGAAGAAGAGCGTAAATGTTCTATGAAGAGAACAAGAAGCGCTACTTTCGCTTCTCTATCGCTGTTATCTACCCTTCTTTCCTCAGTTCTGCAATTCTCTCTCTCTCTCTCGTTCTCTCTCTCTCTCTCTCTCTCTCTCTCTCTCTCGTTCTCCTCTCTCCCTCGTTCTCTCTGTCTATCGATCTCTCTCACTCTCGTTCTCTCTCACTCTCGTTCTCTCTCTCTCTCTCTCTCTCTCTCTCTCTCTCTCACTCTTTCAGAAGTTCGCCGAGGCCTTTAGTTTCTTGCCTTACAATGCTTCACCCTGTATGTCTTTCTTTTTCACAGCCTGTACAGAAGGCGGCTTGCGTCGGAAAGGCACCCTTTCTACCGCTTTCTTCATCGTTCTTTCTTTCTTCTATTATTTTTTCTCTCTCCTAAAATCCACTTGTCTCATCTTCATTGGCATCATTTGGTACATGGCACCACGTTTCATTCCTAGATGGGGGGTACAACGTCCACGGATTCTCTCTATCTCCCTTTCTCTCTCTCTCTCTCTCTCTCTCTCTCTCTCTCTCTCCATCTCTCTCTCTCTCTCTCATCTCCATCTCTCTCACCTCAGTCCCTATGCTTCGGGAGGCATACAAGATGGATTCCTCCGTCGTCGGCTTTTCCTCCCGTAGGATTAATGGGTGTCCGCTCGCCATCTTCCATCCATACTTGTACGAGCCAAGCTGCTGTTTCTTTCTCTCTTTCTCTCACTGCACTCTCTCTCTCCTCTGTCTCTGCTATTCCCTCCTTCTCCAAACCATTCCCTCGCTTCTTCGCTCTTTCTTTCTCACTCTCACTTTCTTTTTCTCCCGTCTATTCTATCAGACTTTTTAATTCGTGATATATCCCGACCTCGAGATATCTTTCTTTTTCAACCCCTCTCTCTCCCTCTCTCCCTCTCTCCATCTCTCCCTCTCCCTCTCTCCCTCTCTCTCTCTCTCTCTCTCTCTCTCTCTCTCTGTCTCTAGCTCGTCTCACCTCTTTCTTCTCTTTTTCTCCTCTCTCTCTCTTTCTCTCTCTCTCTCTCTCTCTCTCTCTGCCGCTCTCCCTATCCCTCGCTCTTTCTTCAATGTTAGTCGCAATGCCATTTGACATTCCTCGCCTGCCTGGCTCCCTCCATCAATTTGTGCGCGTGGCAACAGGAAACAAAAGTTGAATGAATTCCTTTAATGTATCACTATTCGATTAATTTATGGTGCGCTGCGGAGTATAACAAAAAAAGATCATCTCCCTAAAAATTTATTTTAGTCAATTCTCATCAGTTGTTTTTTTTGTTACTGGTTTGTTTTTCAGTGTACATTTTTTGTGTGATTAATATATACCTATATTAATGGTGCATTCATTACCTCAGCAGTAATTGCATCCACAGGTTTTCGCTTTGCCGAGCGATTTTGTGATCGTATTGTTAGTCAAGTTCGGGTTAATTAATTTTTTTCTTGCTGCTGAAAAATTGGCCAGCAACCCACCGCATGGCATCATCCCATTCTCCATTCTTCTGGACAGTGAAGAAAGAAAAGACAGAGATAGGAAGAGGAAGATAGAGACGGGGAGGGGAGTGACTAAGAGAGAGAAGAGAGCGAGAGAGAGAGAGATAAAGCGAGGGAGACTAAAAAGAAAGGAAGAAAAAACTTTGGTGAAATGGAAAAGAATGAAATTGCCCGGGACCGCCTCCGCCAGCTCATTGCGTATGCCGTGCTGGCCTCGCAAGCAGACCGAGTATGCATTGTTCTCGCTCTATTTTGCCATCTCTGGTTCTCTCTCTCTCAGTCTTCCTCTCCCTCTCTTTCTCTCTTTCACTCTTTCACTCTCTCCCTCTCATCTTCTGTCTTCCAATTTTTTTTTTTGTAAATGGCGAGGAGAGAGAGAGTAGAGATAGAGAGAGAGAGGGAGAGAGAGCGCTATATTCTACACATAATGCATGTAAACGTGTCTTTTCCTCCATATAACGATTGCAAAACTCCGTTTTTACTCTCTGAGTGATCTCAAATGACAACGGCGCTTATTCAATCCACTTTGTTTATATAATATGTAAATATTTAATTATTTATTTAAGAATTTAAAAAAAAAGTATTTGTAAATATAATTCTCACTCTGAATTCACTTTCAATATCAATATTTATATATCATCCGCCATCGTACATTTATTGATTTTTCAGATACATTGCATATATATTTTCTTGCAGTTGTTCGTCATTTTCTTTTGCTTCTTACCTTTTGTCTGAAACTCGCGTCCCATTGATATGACAAGATTGTTTTTGTTTAAGGAATTCAGTCGCTGTGAATCAAGCTATTTTGCAATTTCTCTCTCTCTCTCTCTCTCTCTCTCTCTCTTTCTCTCTTTCTCTCTCTCTTTCCCTCACACTTACTCTCAATCTCTCTTCTCTTTCCATACCGCCAATATCGGTATTTTCCCCCTCTCTAACAGTGACTGATGAGCGCTGTCTTCATTCCATTCACGTTTCTTTGATTTCATAACTGATAATTTATCAGTTTTATCTTAAAAGAATGTGGTCATAGTTAGAAAGGACTTTCTCATTTTTTTGCACTGTGAGTGAGGTTGCAAACAAAAGTCAATTATTTTTGCCCTAATTGTTATTTAACATAAGGTTTTCCTCAATCATGCTGCATGTTATTCACGTAATCTAGGTAGACATTAGCGTGCACGTTTGTTGGCGTTATCATTTTACGATTTGTAAATTACTACGCAATTGTTCTTGTCGCAATTAACATTTCTATTTAACATTTTCAGGTGAACGGGAGAGGAGGAGGAGCGAGAGAAGGCTCTGGCCTTCCGATAGAGCGTGCAAGGCGGAGAGACGCCCGGGCATAGGCAGAGATAGAGAGCGAGGCATCGACGAACGGAGGTATTAGAAATATTTCTCATCTTACAAAATTCTTTACATTTACATTTATTTTAAGGGGCCTTAAAAGTAACATGGAGCGACATATGTTGAAATTGTATGAAAAATCTTTTTCGGAGCAGAAATTATGTGATGGATTATAAATAATTTGTATTGTGCAGAATGTTTCTATAGTTTATTTTTTCCAAGTTATTAATACTATTGTGAAATTGATGACAAAAAAGTCTTCCTTCTTCAAACAACAACAACAACATGAAAGATTGCGAAATGCCTTCATAGTTTTTGAATTTTGTGAAATTAATAATCTTTGATTTTTGAGAGAACATCAAGAAAGATGACGAAAGACCGTCTCGGGGCGCTGAAGCAGGCGCAGTCGGAGGAGGAGCCAGACGACGACCTCCACGTCGACGCAGGCAATGCTCAGTACATGGAGGAGTTCTTCGAGCAGGTCGGTAGTTTAGGATCATTTTTGGTGGACATTAAGGTACTGTATTTTTGGTCCGCCCTTAGAATGACTCCGAGTACTGTTGTTTTTATTTTCTAGGATTATTCGGTTTTCCGTATACTTCTGCATTTTCCACATATGTACGGGTGGGGGACCAATATTTTACTTGTCATGTTGGCATTTTGTCCGGAGTACCGTATTTTGCGTGAATTCTTGCGCGTTTCTGTATCTTGCTTGGCGCAGTCATAATTTTGGAAACGCATTTATCGCAGCTGCATTGTTTAAATGCCCACTGGCGGCAAAATTTTACGGGAGGGTCCAGGTATCCAAATCGGAAATTTTCGGGAGGGTCCACGTGCACAAAAAAGGTAAAAAAAATTTTCCCTGCAAGTGCAGGTGTCAGTGCTGAAAGAGTGCCTGCCTCTGGAATTTCCTTAAAAGAGTCTTGTATGAATAACTTTTATCTACATGTTTCGCTGACGCACGCGCACTCGCACTATATGCTCCTAAGTTCTTCCCGGTGTGCACCCTCTAACTCTCTTTCCCTTTATAACTGTTATGGGGCGATTATCCTCTAAGATCTGCACAGAGACCATCGCGGACTTGTTATAATAGCTGGAGTCGTCGCCGAAGCTGAATGGGAGCGCAAAATTTCGCTTTTCAAGTCTAACAGTCGAGTGATAATTCTTTAAGCGAAAATTATCATACTCAGGGAAAAAGGGGGACACGTAGTACGGCGAATAGAAAAGCGAGTGTATGTAAGAGCGTATACATATGTATTCTGTTGGAGCGGACTTGTAGACCCGCAGTATGAAGTAGCCTAACCGAACATGAGAGGGACTGACTACACTGTCGCCTTCCTCTTCAGCAACAGAGCTTCACCTCGCTTGCGTATTTTCATCCTTTGTCTCTAAGATTCCGCCTAGAGAAGGTGAACCACCGCCCTTCGTTATGTCCAGCAATCTCAAATCATGTCCACTGGCGAGAACACCTTCTACTTCTTTCCTCTATCACTCTCGCCCCACGTCACTCTCTTTTCCTCTCTCGTATCTCACACTCTCCCCACCCCTCTCTATCTCCTAGCCAGGTCATCCTGCAAGGGTGAGCGTGAGAGGTCATGAAGCGAGTGCCTTTGACATGGTCGCGCCAGTCGCAGACTGGCGGCCTGGACCCATATCAGCCTGAGCTCGTGGAAAGGAATCTGGGGGAATCCTATGGTTAGAATGTAGCCCTATCTTTCTACTTTCGAATGGACCCTTGCCGTTTCCGAAATTCGTTCTCTACGCTGAGAACGAACGCGTTAAATGCAACGAACTCGATGCCTTTGACATGGTCGCGCCAGTCGCAGACTGGCGGCCTGGACCCATATCAGCCTGTGCTCGTGGAAAGGAATCTGGGGGAATCCTATGGTTAGAATGTAGCCCTATCTTTCTACTTTCGAATGGACCCTTGCCGTTTCCGAAATTCGTTGTCTACGCTGAGAACGAACGCGTGAAGCGCGTTGACCTTAACATGGTCGTGTCAGTCTAAGGCTGGTGGCCTGGATCCATCTCTGACTGAGCTTCTCAAAAGGAATTACAGGAAAGCATATAGTTGTTTTGTAGATCTTTTCCTCCTCTTTCGAATGGACCCTTGCCCGCCTCGAAATTCGTCCACTTTGTACGAAAATTTTCCAAAAAATTAATTCGGTACCAAAATTTTCCAACATTTTTCGGGAGGGGGGACCCCTGGCAAAATCTAGACCTATTTAAACACTGCGCAGCTGCTATTATTTTATTCTTTTACTTTAATATTATTTTATTCTTTTACTTTAACAGCTGTTAGCCTTCTAATTTCTTAAGAAACTAACCAAAAAGGTTGATCTATTTTAATATCAATTCCTGAGGTAAAATAATCCGATGATGACATGCAATTCATGCGCCCACGCGAGTAGGTTTCGTAGTGTCGAACCACTCGACTTCTTGGCCACATCATTAGATGGCAATTAGTCTCGACCTTTGTGCCTTTCGCCGCCCACAACCGTTTGGCCTATTCTTGCATCTCTTTCTCTCTCTCTCTCTCTCTCTCTCTCTCTCTCCTCTCTCTCTCCTCTCTCTTCTCTCTCTCTCTCTCGCTCTCTGTTGCTTACGTCAGACATTCTCTCTATGGCTTAATAATTAGCAACCACTCCAGAGCTCGGCTGTTCAAGTTATTGGTTTTAACAGAGGAAGAAGACGAACGCGTCAATGCTCTTCGTTTGAGTAACCACCATATTAAAGGGATAACTTTTGCAGAAAATAACGGCTGAATATTTTTACTCTAAGGGACTTGAGGGTATTGAAGAAAATTTGAAACTTAAAGGGAGAGGGGTTAGGGATGGGGAAACTTATTTGAAACCCTACTTGCCAATTTATTTTTATTTTGCTTTTTCAACATATGGAATCGAATTCGTTGGGGGGGGATATGGGCAGTGTATTCACATTTGACCTATATTGTTTTTCTTTCCTTCTTATTTTCCTTGTGCCAGGAGCGCTGTCCCACATGAATGACGTTCAATCGTGTGTAGAGCTTGCTGATCCTCTATCGATTCAATTCCACAAAGTTGGGAGTGATAGGGAGAGGGTGTTATGCCAGTTAACTATCTCACCCACCTACACACTGCAATTTACTATTTGGAAAAAGGGGAATTATTGCACTTTGTATCTTCTGCTCTCTTTACAGTGGAGTAAGGTACTGACGATTTGACAAATCACCCCGATTTCGGGCCTCCCAAAGGCCTACACATTATGTTTTGAGAAACCTTTGATATAAACTCTGTTTTTGCCAACCCTAAGGTGGTTCCGGACCCAATACATCCTTCTCCGACATATTTTGCAGGATTTTCGACAGTGGCTTTTATTCCCTATCTCTTTACGAAAGGGTTCTAGGGGATGCTCTTCGGCGTTTGTTTTCTGTCTGTTCTCTGTCTCTCTCGCTCTCTCTCTCTCTCATCTCTCTCTCTCTCTCTCTCTCTCTTTCTCTCATTTTCATCCTCTGTCTTTCTCTCTCGCGGTGTCCTGTCTATAAGGTCTATCTACTTTGCACTCCTTCCTTCCACCTCTCTCTTGCTCTTTCTCTCTCTCTCTTTTTAGATCTAACTGACGGCAATTTTAGTGCAGGTATTAAATATACATCCTTCCTACTAGTGCCTTACAATTAGGACACGCACTTCTTTCACTTGTACAACTAATTGCAAAGCAATAACTCTAACACCCAACATTTGTAGAAATGTGACGGAGAGAAAGGAAGAGAGGGAGAAAAAGAGGGGAAGAGAACTCTGACGCCTAGGGGTGCTTGCCTTGCGTAATCGAGCAGGATTCCCTTTCTAGGTGAGAGAAATAAGACTGAAGAGAGCGACAGAGAGAGAGAGGGAGAGAGAGAGAGAGAGAGAGAGGAAGGGAATAAGAGAATGAAGACGGCATTCAATTGAATGCCAAAGAATGGCAAGCAAGTAAGTCGCAAGAGTGGTGACGCTGTTAGGCCTAGAGGGAAGTCTGGAAATTCCTTCGAATGACTTCCTATTTCTCTCTCTCTCTCTCCTTCTCTCTCTCTCTCACTATCACTTTTACTCTAATTGTGCTACAAATGTTATTGTCTGGTTAGCACTGGTTATCGTTATTTCTACAAGTCTCTGCGTCTCATTTTTTACCACACTCTCTGCCTCTGTTGCTCTCTCTCTCTCCTCTCTATCTCACTCTTTCTCTCTCTCTCTCTTTCTCTCTCTCTCTCTGACCTCCCATCTCCCCACCCCTCGCTTTCATTCTCACTCTTGTGACAAACGTCTGCGCTGTTCTTCCTACATGATGTGATTACATGATCATGCATTGTTCTCTTGGATAGAGGAAAGGGGTCTCTAGCAACGATGAGCCCAGCTAGCGAGATAGAGAGAGAGAGAGGCAGAGAGAGAGAGAGAGAGGGCGGGGAGAGAGAAAAGAAGACATGGAATGAAGAGACGGGGACACGTTTGTTGAAAACATGGGAAACAGCAGTAAAAAGAAAGCGATGGAGGGAGAGAGGGGGGGAAAGAGAGAGAGAGAGAGAGAGAGAGGGGAGAGCGGGACAAAATGCTATATAAATAGATGGGTTTTTAAAATTGACTCAGCTGCATTGACTTCTTCTGCCCCTTTACGTCAGACATGTAATAGGTTATGAAATGGAAGAGAAAAGTAACTAAAAGGTAGGACAACTTGCGAAATAAACGGATAGAGAATGGGGGATATATTGGAAATCTGAAATAATTTCATTGTTTCCTTCTTCATTTTAAAGAGAGGTTTTATGCTATATCAAATATTTCCCTCTTAATTATTTTTCATCTATATTTAGGCAGGGAAATATCGGGGGAAGGAGAGGGGTTTCTTTGGATGAATTTAAAAAATAGGGGTGTTCACCCTGGGCTCTGATTATCTCTCATACACATTTCTCTCTCTCTCTCTCTCCTCTCTCTCTCTCTCTCCCTCTCTCTCTCTCACTCTCTCTCCCTCTCTCTCTCTCTCACTCTCTCTCTCACTCTCTCTCTCACTCTCTCTCTCACTCTCTCTCTCACTCTCTCTCTCTATCTCTTCCTCAAGTTTCATATGGGATTCCGCTTTCACATTAAAAGCACTACCCTTTCGCCTTCCCCCTGCTCTACTGTTTCTACTGTTTCCCCTGCGTTCCATATCATTCTGTAGATGAGGAAAGCCCGCTGCCTTACATTTCCTACTTCCGCTGCCGTTCCTTCTTCTGTTCTGCCTCTTTCCATCTCTTTCTCCCTCCCTTTCTCATTCTTTCTCTCTTTCTCATTCTTTCTCTCTTTCTTTCGATGTCTTTCTCCATCGTGCTCTCTCTGTCTCTCTCGCTCTCTCTGTCACTCTCTCGCCCATTTCCCAGATCCCATCTTCTTGTATGCTCATGAAGACGTCAGTTCGCTATTTGGCTTTCGATGCTGGTTCTGGAAGACGAAAGTGAAGCTCACTTTGGAGAGAGAGAGAGAGAAAGTTTAGAGAGGAGGAGAACGAGGAAAGAGGGGATTGGCTGAAAGAGAGTGAGATAGAAAGAACGATGGAGGGAGAAAAAAGGAGAGAGAGAGAGAATTTCTAAGATGCCTAGAGAATAGCTAAGATCGATTCTTGCTCCTAGACATCAAGTCTGCTGCTGTGGTCGAAGAGATACCCAGAGATGGAGTGCAAGAAAGGGAGGGAAGTGATGAGAGACAGGGGGTTGTAAGGAAGGCCATAGAAAGCTTCCCACGTACACACACACACACAGAGAGGAGCACTCTCACACATTCACACGTCATAGGCCACATAGATCACCCCCCCCCCCCCCTCACAATCTTACAGGCTATAAAGATAAAAAGCATTGGTTTGTGCACTTATCTCCACAACCAGTGGTTCGGTCAAAGTATCACTTTACGCCGCGTTCCATGGACGCATTGGATAGATAAAAGAAGACGAAAGCTGGGAGTAGAGAGAGATCTAGGATGTGAAAGAGATAGATAGAGAGCGAGTGAAGAAACATGAGAAGTACATGTACAGAGTATCCGTGGACTGGCCACACTATAAATCAGCGTGCTGCAGTTTGGCAAATTACATATTAGAGCCTGTCAGACTATAAGTCATTTTCAGCCTGTGACTCATTCACTTATTCATTGGAGAATTGAAGGACAAAGAGAAGCAAGTGTTTTCTCATTCTTCTCTCTTTCTCTATCTCTCTCTCTCTATCTCTCTCTCTCTCTCTCTCTCTCTCTCCTTCTCTCTCTCATTTCCACTGCTATTGACAACAGCGCATGTTTCATGGTTGCTACAGGAGGTGGCAAGTTGCCAAGAATCAAAGAAAAGCGGTGTCACGATGGGTGTGAAATGGGGCAAACACCCCCTAACCTTTCAAGAGTTCCCTGCTGTTATGTATAGAAAACCACTTGAAAGCTGTGTGCTTTTCATCTCTGCATATGTGGGAAGTAAACAAGGGAGTACGAAATTAGAAAAAAAAATGGAGGGAATGTGGGAGTTCAATTTGCAGGCTTGGCAGAACAACGTTATATAGATTCATGATCAATGTGGTAACGTTTACGGATTCAACTAGGCTGCTTCTTGCTTCACTTTGTGACTTGTGCTTCAGTGAGTACTAAGATTATCTTTTGTTATTATTTTCGCTCTTTCTCTATCGCTCTCGCTTTCACTCTCTCTATCGTATATATTAACGGAAGAGCAATGTGAAGGGCCTTACTAGCTTCTCTTCCTTTCTCATCCAGAGCCATCATAAATAAGTCTTGAAGAAAACCTCCTTCCCTCTTTCTCGCGTCTCTCTCTCTCCCTCTCTCTCTCTTGCTCTAACTCGGTCTCTCGTTCTCTCCCTCTCATTCTCTCTCTCTCTCTTTCTCTCTCTATCTTCTTCTTTCCTTTCTTCGAGTCCTTCGTGTTCACTTCGATGTCGTAGCCATTCAAAGATGGACTCATATCGAGAAGATTTTGACAGCTTGTCAAAGTTTTGTTCTCGTCTGCTGTTCTTTCAAGCGGCGAATTGCACAGTTCTCTCATTCTTATATTTGCGTCTTCTTATTTCTCTCTCTCTCTCTCGCTGTCTCTCGCTGTCTCTCCCTCTCTCTCTCTATCTCTCTCTCTCTCGCTATCTCTCTCTCTCTCTCTCTCTCTCTCTCTCTCTTTCTCGCCTCGGGTGTGTTTCTCTTATTAGCAGCTCATGTGGCGGATTATGGGAATGATCTTAAATATACTAGAAGAAAAATTGTTATTTTTGGGACATTTCTTTAAAGTGAATTCCATCTTTGACAGTGTTTGTTGACATGGAATGGATGCTTCTTCTATGTCTGCGTATTCCCTTCTTGTTTTTCAGAGTCATCGCTTAGGGAACCTCCTCTTGTCTCCTCACGCTCCTCTCTCTCTCTCTCTCCCTCTCTCTCTATTCCTATGTCGCTCTCTACTTTCGTCTCCCATCGCTGGCCTCACATCTGAAGTTTGCGAGATTTGGAGATAGCGGGCGGGACAGCCAGTTGAGAAGGCTCCTTCCTATCGAATGGAACCTCCATCCTACTCTGGAATATTACGCCTTGGGCCAGGAACTAGGGAGAATAAACTGGGCGAGAGGGAGAGAATTTTTCCACGCTCTATACCTATTCTCCAGCCATTGAATTGGCTCGCGCAGTAGAATGGAAGAACTCAGAAAGGGGCTTGGAGGACGGCTTGGAGGACGTGGCAGGGAAGAGCGAGTGGACAACAAACCTTGTCTGAATGAGCAGAAGAGAGGGGACTGAGAGCGAGGGAGAAATAGAGAGATAAAATTCAAATAAACTAAAAATATTCACGCAGTCCAGCACAACAACATAGACGTAAAAAGAAAGTGGGGCATGTTTAATAATCGTATAACTCATGCACGGAGTCTGTTAAAAAATATCCAATGCCAAAATAATTTGGTTGATATGAAAAAAATGTAAATGGTCATGCAATACATTGTAATATTTCTTTTTCTTTGCTCCTAAATATCGTTGTTGTGGAGTCTCTCTAAGCTTCATTCTCACTCTCGTTCTCTCGCTTTTTATTCAGCAAAATTTTCTGTTTCAGGTAGAAGAAATTCGCGGAAGTGTCGATCTGATCGCGAACAATGTCGAGGAAGTCAAAAAGAAGCACTCGGCCATTCTGTCAAATCCAGTCAATGATCCAAGTCAGGCATAGTTATTTTTTTCTGTTTTCTCCTTCCCTTTTTTAAAATAAATTAAGTTGGCCATACTTATGGTTTACTTATTACGTCCTTAGTGAAAATTAGAAATAAGAGGATTAGGAATTAAAATTTAAAAAGTTAAAATTAATACGAATATTTTTTAACTAAGGTAACTTTACCTCATAATACACGGGAATGACACATGTAAAGAAATATATATATATATATATAAAGTTAAATTACATTCGCATAATAACTCAGCTGTACACCTCTTTAATGATTCCTTTTCAACACTTCTTTTTCTATTTCTTAATTATTTAAATTCCAATTTTATTTACCAAATCTTTTTATGTTTATTCTTCAGTTATTGCATAGTAGTTCCTTAGACAGTTTAGAAAAGAGTTTTGTTCTTTTCCACAGTTTCTCGAGCACTCTTGCTTGCTCATTGATATCGTTGAAGGGGCCATTTCCACTGCTCACGGTAGTTTTTTTAAAAGAAGATTTGAATAATAAATTAATGCATTCATTGACCGGTCAAACTTAAATATTCAACATAGAAGGATTTTGAAATGAATTAACGTTTAATAATTATCTGATGCACGCTCTGAATTCTTTTAGAAACGAAAGAAGAACTCGACGAGCTCATGGCAAGTATCAAGAGAACGGCGAACAAGGTAGAGTTTTAGTTTTCTACGCTTTTATTTTATAAAATGACTTTTTAACGTTTTGGCGCGCAACACTATTTTTATTTCTTAATATTAAAACATTCTTGGCTTCTTCTTAGCTTGAGTCTGGCTTATATTTTGCATTCTTACCATTGGAGAACGCGCCACTTCTAACTGCATTGAGCATTTAGAAGCAAAGATAGGGAGAGAAAGAGAGATGATAATTGGAATTTTTTTCATCCTTATTTTACATCCATTATTTGTTATAGCTTGTCTTCTTTAAATGGGGCGCCCAAAAAGGGAGTGTGATGGATGGGCAGCGGTCACTTGGGCAGCGGTCAAATGGGCAGCGGTCATTTGGGCAGCGGGCAAACGGCAAACGGCCGTTTGCCTTAAACGTGATATAACTTTATGATTTCAGCCAAACTATTGATTCAAAAACTTTGATAACATCACGCAATATTTTTTCTTCTTTGATTTTGAATCATTTTTACTATCATACACATTTTGAATATGTTTTATTTACAGGCAATATTTTATAGAAGTATTTTAAAAACGAATCACCCTCATCAAATCATTATCATAACATTATAACAATACAACAGTTCTTGGAAATCATTGAATCCCTTCTATTTGCGAATATTCACATAAGCACCGACGGCTTTCAAGTGATCCAACTTGTCCCTGCCAATTGAACCATTCTTCGGGTGCCCATTCAAAGTCGTCCTGTTCTGGGGGTTCTACTTGGAGTTTCGAGGTGACCTGTTGAGCAGTTAGTTGAATTCGATTGTATTGACGAAAGGAGGTACCAGGAAGTCTACTCCTTCTTTCAGAGAGAAGAGGTACCTCCTCCAACAATTCATGATGGGTATGAATAACAAATTTTTGTAATAATTAGTTTAATTTTAAACAGACTTTGAAAGTAAACTTCACAAGCGCTGCTCGCTGTCTATCCACAGGCCGAAGTGCAGCTCAACGCATTTCCCTATTTCAAGGCAATTGACAATAAGATTCAAGATCGGGAAGTTTGCTACAGATACGTATACACATGTACATACGTTAACATAACGTATATATGTACGTATAAAGTACAAGGTATGCTAGGTTCCAACACCAAAAGGAGTTATCAATCTGCATCTTCTGAAAATCTCACCCCCCCCCCCAAGTAGAGCCCCCAGAACAGGACGACTTTGAATGGACACACGAAGAATGGTTCAATTGGCAGGGACAAGTTGGATCACTTGAAAGCCGTCGGTGCTTACGTGAATATTCGCAAATAGAAGGTATTCAATGATTTCCAAGAACTGTTGTATTGTTATAATGTTATGATAATGATTTGATGAGGGTGATTCGTTTTAAAAATACTTCTGTAAAATATTGCCGGCAAATAAAACATGTGTATGATAGAAAAAATGATCCAAAATCAAAGAAGAAAAAAAATAAAATATTTCGGTCTTTTCCTCCGTCTCACAACAATCCCGATCTCCAGTCCGCCATTGACGTGGTCTCTCTTTGGGCTGACACATGGCAGCTTCCCCTTGCTCCTGATAAGTGCTTTGTCTTGCATATCGGTAGAACTAATCCGCGAATTGCTTATACGCTTAGTGGCACTCCTCTCTCTTCCATCGTTTCCATTCGCGATCTTGGCATTATTATCGATGACCGCTTATCGTTTTCTCTTCATTGTAATAAAATAGCCAATTCTGCCCTCGCAAAGGCACATCTTATTCTTCGGGCTCTCCGCACTTGTAACAAGAGTGTACTCTTATCTGCCTACACTATCTACGTACGCTCCATACTAGAAAACTGTACTACTGTCTATTCTCCCCATTTATTAAAAGATATCCGCGTTTTAGAAAAAGTCCAGAATTACTTTACCCGCGTTATTTTCCGTCGATGTTATGGCTATTCAGCATTATCCGTCCCTCCTAGTGAGGAAAGGAACCGCATCCTCTCCCTCCCTTCTCTTAAAGCGCGTCGGGAAGATTTTGATTTCACATTGGCTCGTCGCCTCATATTTAGAAAACTGTCCCTTAGTCACCCCCATCACTTTTATTTCCGTAATTCCCGAACTCGTGGCCTCTCGTTTAAATTAGCTTACCCAACAAGTCGATTGAAAGCTCGGTCTCATTCCTTCTTTATCCGTGCCGCGAAGCTATTCAATTCTATTGCCAGCAATAAGCCTTCGGTTGTTTTATGATCTGTACAATTTATATTCATTTTCATTCATTTTATTTATTTTTACTCGCTAAATTTTACCTCCACGTATCACTAAGGTGTGCGTAAATAAAGTAAGTATGTAAAAAATATTACGTGATGTTATCAAAGTTTTTGAATCAATAGTTTGGCTAAAATCATAAAATTATATCACGTTTAAGGCAAACGGCCGCTTGCGGTTTGCCCGCTGGCCAAATGACCGCTGCCCATTTGACCGCTGCCCAACTGACCGCTGCCCATCCATCACACTCTCCCCAAAAACCCCGTAGAAGGATGTGTGAGAGGACGGCCGACATAGTTAATTAATGTTAAATATTGCGAAACTATCGCTTACGCTAGAATTTTTAATTTTTTTTCAGGGACCGTTTACTGAAAATTTGTCTAGGCTGTCGGTTTTTAAGCTACGCAATGTGGATTTTTCCATAGACTAAATGTATAATGTATAGTTCAGTAACTTTGCAGTTTGGCTTTACAGGTCCGCAGCAAGCTGAAGCTGATCGAGAATGCCATCGAACACGACGAGGCCGCGGCTGGCGGCGCTGCCAACGCCGACTTGCGTATCCGCAAGGCGCAGCACTCCACTCTCAGCAGACGATTTGTTGAGGTACGGTAGTATTCCTGCAAGGCTTGGCGGTTTTCATCTAATTCCAACGCATTATTATTTTCTTGAATATTTAAAATGTTTATACCTACCGAGTAAGGGACATAGTTCAGCAAGAATAGTGAACTTATAATATTAAGATTAGGGCTGTAGGGAAAAGATCTTTGTTTTGCTATATAGTTAGAACTGTAAGTGGAACACATAAAGCTACAGTTCACACACTGCCTAGCAAAAGTCATACGCAAAAAAAAGGTTAGCGAGCCCCCTTTTCAAGGTGATGACCGACTATAACAAGACGCAGACGGATTATCGAGAGCGTTGCAAAGGGCGTATCCAACGCCAACTCGATATAGGTCTTTTTATTTATTAATAATTAATTGATTAATTATGCATTTTTCACTGCATATAGCAATAGATTTTTTTGTAATTTTCATGAAAAAAGCGACTCATGATGTCCATGGAGACAAATACTGCCTTCTAAAATAGTGCATATAAATGTTTATAAAAGGTTTTCGCCCAATCCTTTAAGAGAGCCTCTCCGTAAGCCTCCAGTAGGGCCTGCCCCAGATCCAGATGTTGGATTTCGAGCGTGAAAACATTGTCAGGCATGGTACCTGGCCCCAGTAGCAAGATTAAATTTTAAAAAATTTTTTGAAAAAAAAATATTTGTGTGAAAAGTTAAAAGTATGGATAATATTTGAATTCATGTATCTCGCTTCAAAGTCAATATTTTTCAATTTTCTTTTTTTTATTGGCATCCCCGTTGAATTCTAAACAAGCGCTCTCTTGATGTATTTGTTCAAGTACTTTATTTTCATATCGAAAAATTATTTTAAATATTTCAATTTGACCGTAAAGTGCCTTAAACTCATTTAGTTTTGGGTTTTATATCTCAAAATGTAGAGCATTAAAAACTGTATAACATATCTTCTTTTCGTTTAGCGTAGATGTCCCTAGGTGGGTTAAAAATAGACTCAAATAGTGGTACCTCGGATACGTCGGATTCAAGGAATGCTCGAAGAACAGATTAATTTCTAGTTGTAGCATAAAATGAACCACTTCATAAGATTCAGCGCGTGTTCCTTGTCAAAAAAGGTATTCAACAAATTTCATAATACTATCGTTTTCCGTGAAAAAAAGCTATTCTTCGATATTTTCGCTGTTGACAGAAAATGACCTAAAACTATTCTAATCGCTGTATTTTCAACACTTTCAGCGAGAACAGAATACGGAAAGTACTTTTCAGTACGCGACAACATTCTCTACAACATACAGCGTTTTCATCGGGATATGGCGTCCCTACTCATAACAGTATCGATTTTCCTATGGCGGTCACGCCAGAACTGTCTGATCCGCATTTTGAAACTTTTCGTGCAATCTTAATGTTTCTTGCTCATCCAATACACCATTCTGCTCCACGAAGCATCCTTAGATCAGAACCGATGTTTATTTTGCATATTTCCCGTGGTAAAAGCCCGCAAAAGGGTTTGCATGCGCGCGGCATCGAACCTGCGACCCATGACATTCGACGTGCACAACCAATACGACAAAATTACATTTAAAAATTCATTTCTCGAGACTGCTTGAACCAATTATAAAGGTTGAACTATCAATCAATAGCAATTTTTGCGCTTAATCGAAATAAAAATATACGTCAAAAAGTGTAAAATGATGGTAAGGCCGAATAAGACGCCAAAATATTCGAACACAAAAAAGTAAAGCAGGCAATTTATTCATGAAGAAGTGATGTATGGGAAAGTTGTTCGTATTCGCGAAAGCTATCTAATAGTTTTTGTAGTGTGGTGATAGGTTGAATATGCGAGAAATAGCTGCTGCGGAACTGGCCTCTTAAAAAAATTTAATTTGCAAAGCCCCTCCGGGCAATTTTCCGGTACCCAATGGGAAGATAAATTGCGGCTGGCACGGCATGTCCTAAATATTGATAATAGTACAGTTCTGGCGTGACCGCCATAGGAAAATCGATACTGTCATGAGTAGGGACACCCTATCCCGATGAAAACGCTGTATGTTGTAGAGAATGTTGTCGCGTACTGAAAAGTACTTTCCGTATTCTGTTCTCGCTGAAAGTCTTGAAAATACAGCGATTAGAATAGTTTTAGGTCATTTTCTGTCAACAGTATCGAAGAATAGCTTTTTTTCACGAAATACGACAGTATTATGAAATTTGTTGAATAGCTTTTTTGACAAGGAACACGCGCTGAATCTTATGAAGTGGTTCATTTTATGTTACAACTAGAAATTAATCTGTTCTTCGAGCATTCCTTGAATCCGACGTATCCGAGGTACCACTATTTGAGCCTATTTTTAACCCACCTAGGGACATCTACGCTAAACGAAAAGAAGATATGTTCTACAGTTTTTAATGCTCTACATTTTGAGATATAAAACCCAAAACTAAATGAGTTTAAGGATTGAAATATTTAAAATAATTTTTCGATATGAAAATAAAGTACTTGAACAAATACATCAAGAGAGCGCTTGTTTAGAATTCAACGGGGATGCCAATAAAAAAAAGAAAATTGAAAAATTTTGATGATGAAGAAAGTTATGGCGAATTATACTTTTTCCTTACTTTTGCATGCCTAGGCAAGAAAAAAATTCTTATAACAAAATTGATCTACAAATGTTCCCTACAGTGCGCATGGGTACCCCTCATAAAATTTTGGATAACTGAATCAGAAAATTTTGCGCCGGGGCAGGCCCCCATTGAGGGCTGCTTGATCCTTACAGAGAGGCTCTCTTAAGACCTCACCTACTTGAAATACGAATCACATATTTTAAATTGATATTCTTACTTTCTCTCTTCAGCCGGCAAACAAGTCGGCGACGAAGACTTGGAAGAGATGATTGAAAGCGGCAATCCTGGCGTCTTTACGCAAGGTTATTATTAGTATTAGTATTATTATTATTATTATCATTACTATTATTATATTATTATTGTTATTGTTATTATCATTATTATTTTCCTGTTTTTTTTTTAAATCGCTGACTGTTAAGGATTTTTTTTTTTTTAAAGTGCATCTTTTAAATGAGAAAATGAAAACAGACATTAAGTAATAAGTAAGGATCAAATTGCAAGGCGTTGGCTAGTTGAATGAAGGAAGAGCAGTGTTGAGATCCCCCCCCCCCCCTTCCCATCCCCTCAGGCGGGCCGGGGGGCTGGGATGAGTGTCTGTTGGAAGAGCCATAAGTATGCTTGCACAGGTATCATCACGGACACGCAGCAGGCCCGCCAGACACTCGCTGACATCGAAGCGCGTCACAATGACATCATGAAGCTGGAGAGCAGCATTCGAGAGCTACACGACATGTTCATGGACATGGCAATGCTGGTGGAGAGTCAGGTTAGAAGGAGAGAGAGAAGGGGTATGAAGAGAGGGAGACAGAGGGAGAGAGATTAAAGAGGGAAGAGACAAAATAGAGAGAGAGAGAGAGAGAGAGAGCTCAGAAAGCGATAGGTGATAGAGAGGAATGAAAGAGGCACACAGAGAGAAAGAGAGTGACAGAGAGATAGTGCGCCTTAATCTAGGGAGAAATGGTCGACCGAATTGAATACAACGTCGAGCACGCGAAGGAGTTTGTGGACCGCGCGGTTGCCGACACGAAGAAGGCCGTCCAATACCAGAGCAAGGCGAGAAGGGTACGGTATTTTTATTTTTATTCTTCTTTTTATTAAAAATAATATTATGATTATTATTATTATTATTATTTATTTCTATTAAATCTTATTCACCTTATTCGCTTTCTTTTATATGAAAAGTAAAAAATATTTTCTACAAAAAATCGATACGGCGCGAAAGAACTATCCGGAGGCTTCTGTGCGAAAGCGAAGACTAAAAGATTTGTCAACAAGAATCTGAAGTGATTTAAGAGCAGTTGTTACTATAACTCTTTTTTCGTTTGCAAGAACCTTCCGGATTACTTCTTTTGTTCGCCGCGCTTACAAAAGTCTTGCTAAATGTCTGCTCCGTCGAGCTATGTTTGTCTGTTGAGTACACGTATGTATGTTTGTGTGCGTGCGTTGGTTTGTGCATAGCATGGCTTTCATGAGAAAAATATGCACGTATTCCAAACGGATCCTTTTTGACGCCAACTACTGTTTTCTTATTTTCTTTTCTTTTTTATTACCATTCTTGGTGTGGTCTTCGTGTGTCTTCATTTCTGCTTTTTCTTCACTTACTTCCCTTCACTCCATGCACGCAGACGAGAAGTGTTATTTTCATTTTCAACTGTTCAACTTCTGATGCTCATTTGTCTCTCGCTTCCTCTCTCTCTCTCTCTCTCTCTCTCTCTCTCTCTCTTTACTTCCCTTTACTTCCCTTTCTCTCTTTCACTCTCTCTCCATACGCTGATGAAAATCCACTGCCCTCTCAATGCCTCTCGCTAAAAAAATTTCGACTTTGTTAAACGGCGAAATCTCTACCACCGTAATTTATAACTTCACCGGCACACCATAGCGGCATTGAATATCTCCCGTGCATTCTGTATATCCCAATTCCACCCCCCCCCCCACCCCCACCCCTTTCCTTCTACCACCCCTCACCCTACAATCACAACAACTCTCACACTCCACTGCCTCTACATGTTTCTGCCGAATTATCTAATGTCATCCGCATGATCCCGCTTCATCTTCACGGGCCAACAATGAATGGCACTCCAACACCGCTCATTCCAACGAACTGTTACCCAAAGCACTGCCTTTGTTCAGCACTGTGGCAGTGCTTCAACGACTGCTTTCCCTGGAATTGCTTGCTATGTTCTGGTTTTTTTTATATATATCCAATTCATATTTGTTTTACTTCACTAAATATCTTTTATCTCTTTTGCTGTCTCACTCTCTACTCTCTCTGCTTCAGAAGAAGATTTGCGTTATCGTGACCTGTGTTGTGATTCTAATCGTCCTGGTCGTCGGGCTGATCATCTTCCTCAGATTTTACTTCTATCCACCCTCAGAAGGACGGAAAAAGAGAAACATCTTCCTCGCTCTGGACGGGTATCCTGAGGCCCCCAAAGGCCCCAAATAACTGTTACAATAAGCACTGCCTTTGTTCACCGCTGTGGCAATGCTTCAACGACTGGTTTCCCTGGAATTGCTTGCTATGTTCTGTTTTTTTTTTATATTTATATCCAATTCATATTTGTTTTACTACATTAAATATCTTTAATCTCTTTTGCTGTCTCTCTCTCTCTCACTCTCTACTCTCCCTGCTTCAGAAGAAGATTTGCATTATCGTGACATGTGTTGTGATTCTGATCGTCGTGGTCGTCGGACTGATCATCTACATCAGTATTCCAAAAGAACCCATAGCAGGACGGAGAAAGAGAAACATCTTCCTTGCCCTGGACGGGCATCTCGATACCCCCAAAGGGTACTCTGAGGAGACTCCCTGGGCACTCAAAGGAGCTGAAATAGCGTGTTGTGGTGTAAATTTGTAGACCTCGATGTGTTGTGATTTGTTTTTTCTGATGAACTGACTTGGAAAGATGTTCTTGTGTTCGCTAGAAAGTTATGTCATAGCTTGTAGATCTATGTAACGTTAAGGGAGAACACACAAGGCTCCTGTTGATTCTGTGGTGGCGAAGATCCCTGCTTGTGAAAGAGCGCTCACTCCATGATTTAGAGCATATTTGAATCCATTTCAATGTATAAGCTTCTTTCAAGAAAGATGACTACATTCGCGGGTGTGTATTCTCTTTAAGGGGAAGAAGAAGGTGTGAGTGCGCGAAAGTGGTGTAACAACTATCTAGTGAGCATGGCTAGATAAATCAAAATTATGTGTGCCATTTATTTTTAAATGATTGCTACTATTTTTCACTATTTATTCTCCGTTAGTTATAAGGCGGAAATCTAAATGGAAACCCCTGCACACACGCGTATATCACAAGAAATATTCATTCCGAGTTATTCCGAAAATTGCAATATATGTCGTGATTGTAGCTGTGTTTGAATGCAGTTTTTGTTGTATTTTTAAAAATAATCCTGACACATTCTTCTTTCTAGTCACATATTGCCGTATTGTGAACTGTGATATAAGGCTTCTCAGTTATTGTCCATAATATATTGAAGGAAAAAGACTTCCTGATCCTAGGACGCAAGTGTTGATTTTTCCAGAATTTGTTAATTTATAAAGATAAAGATATTTGTGTGTCTTTTTTCATTTACATACTCAGAATCTTTTGCAGAAGAAGATTATGATTCTGATCTGCGTGACGATCCTGATCGCCGTCCTGGTCATGATGCTACTCACCTTTATTCCATTCCCATTCTGATACAGTAATACAGCTTTGATCAGGATATGTCCGCTCGAGACCTACAAGTATTCGATTTGTTTCCGCGCAATACAGTAGTTTAGCGATCAGTAAAGCGAGTTTAAAAGAAATTTAAAAGATGTAGGGAATAGTGTTAAGTGTAAAAGGCAGTTTAGAGTGGCAACGCATTTTGTTTAATTTACAATTTTTTTACCCATATGCCTTGTTATTGATAAAAATTGTTTCTCTTCCCATAAGGGCCAACGACCCGGCAAAAAATCTCTTCTGTTGTATTTCTCTCACATATGCAAGTCTGTCATCTACAACATCGCGATTCTTTTCTAAACAACTTATTCTACCTTTATTTCTAAAACAAAAAGTAGCATGATAAACGCGTACACAAAAGCAATTTACAGCGTTGATTGCAGTATTTATTTTGAGCGTGACAGTCTCTTGCTTTATTGCACCTATTACTTAGAGTATAAAATAGCAACCCTCAAAGCGATATGAGTTTCCTCTGTTTGAAATCCCGATCTCTGCTACACTGTGGTAAGCTGAAGCAATCTCCTTTCGGACTCGAGTCCGCCATAATATTGAACCAAACACTGCCTTCTTGCTTTGCATATAAATTGTTTCGGCTTAAATAAGACGTTCGGGGAAATTTTGAATTACTCATTTAATTAATTATTTTCAATGTAAAGTACTCAATTGAAAAAAAATAAGTTCCCCGATCGTCTGTAATTTCTTGTAATGTTGTGCGCAAATTGTGTGCGATTTAGAACTAAACATACAATTAGATGGTAGGATGGTTAGATATCTTTTTATAATCAATATGACATGCGCGAATTCAGGCCACTTTTTCTTTTTGCAGTTAATTTCTTTGATTAATTATGCGTTACGATGTGTGTATTAGTAGCCGTTGTTTATTTTATTTTATTTTTGTTTTGTCTTTTTGGGACCACACCACCCAATGTGCTTCTCATAGAATTTACATAAATGTAAAAGGTAAAAAATAAATCTCCGGGAGCGTGTCCCTGTTCAGAGTGTTATAATGCTGGCCGTTGAAATATGCTGAGTAAGATAAAGAATTTCGCTACTAATATATGCTGCTCGAGAGTTGTTGACATTAATACTGTTATATTTATTTCTCTGGTAATCTGACTTACGCCTTATAACACGGAATTGAAACCTTGTCGAGGCGCGTTGAGAAGTTATCGTCACGGGTAATGCGCAAAAAATTCTCGTAAGGCTTCAAAATCGGAGTCAATTTTAAATTACTACGCCGATGTAGAAACACTTTATCATGTCGTCTCAAATGATAGTTAATGGTCGAAATATGTAATTTTACAAGAATTGCATATCCTAGAATACCAATAATAGCTACTTAACCTTAAAGTTATTGAGCTAGAATTCAGAAATGATCATCCAAATGGAACAAATAGTCGGGCAATGTAACAAACATGTAATAAATTAACAAGTAACAAACAAACCAGGAAAAAAAGATAACAAACTGCCTCTTGCAGTACTCAGCTGGTATGACGGCGCCGAGAGAGTCCTACTCGTTGGTGGGATTCGGCTGAGTGGTCGCATCGAGACTCTTCTTACGATTGAAGCGCGCCTGAGTTCTAAAATAAACATAACTGTTGAAGTGCAGAAAAGCATATGTAATTGAGATTTGTGAAGTAAATAAAGTTAAATAGAAACGCACGTGCAATACGTCCAGTAGTGTGCCCAGAGCGAACAGATGACACCTTCCAGCCTGTTGTTCTCTCCATCTGCGAGGGCGGCCATAAAGGCATCTAAAGTAATAAGTGTAAGCAGTGTATCTGGACATGGAGAGTACTGTACACTTACCAACGCATGTGTTCAGCAGTTCCATTGGAATCGGCAAGAGCCCTTTCTGTGGCTTCTCCGACACAGTGTACTTGTGGCGGGATTCCATCGGGATGAGCTAAGGCAAAAGAATGAATCGTAGGTTAACCGACAGGGAAAGAAATAGCGTAACCTGGTCAATGCAGCCGAATGCGACATGCTTGACGACAGAACGGAGGGGGCCCTGCTTGGAAGTGCAGCGGGACAAAGCAGAGAGGACGTCACCGGAACCTGAAGTATTCAAACATACAGTGCCGAATATTTATATTCATAAACAAAGTAAAAAGGATAGTGGAACATTAACCGCCAGGCAGGGGCGTGACGAAGAAGCTTTGATCCCGACTGCGGAGCAGCTCGCGGACGCGAGGACGTTCAAAAGTGACGTTGACACCGTCCTAAACTGTTGTTTATCTACTTTTGTTTAACTAGGTTTTTTCGCTTTATTTTCAAGTATTGATAATATCGATTGACCTGAGGGATTTTATCCTTCGAGTCCTTGAAGACGCGTCGTTCGCGGTCAAATTCGAGCTAAATGAGTGCGAATCACAGACACAGGGAGGGAGAGAGAGACACCAACTGCTTTAAGAGCTCCATAGATGGTAGCGTAGACGGGGAACATCTCTACAGGACCATCCCTCGCGAGTGACTTGAGTGTGGCGTAAGAGAGGCCTCTCTCCTTCTTGCTTCGAGCCTCCCTCACGAACAATTCCTAAGAATGCATATATATGATCCTATATTACGAATAAACCTTTTAAGCTGCAGAGGTAGTTCAGGGGTTGAACATTACTCCCGGGCTTTTTAATTCTTTCCCGAAAGAATGGCCACGCGAGTGGCGTGTTGGGCAGCTTCCCCGATGATATATTATCATGAATTTGGGAGATGTGCTCGTAATAGCCGTCCAATACACGATGAACAACGTGAGTCAAATTAGCAAGACATACTGTTGACTCGGATGGACCAGATGAGCAAGAACATCTATAGTGACTACACGTTTAAGCATGAAGAAAACAAATTTAAATAATACCTGGAACAGTCGCTTGCACAGATCGCGCATAGCGTTAAGCAATGATTCACGAAATTGCCACTCTTGAGAAATTGTCGCTTGAACTGCTCATGGTTGCTTGGATGTCCAGAAAAGTACATGTCGAGTCCTGACAACAACAATTTCCGAGTGCAACAATTTCTTGCAGCATAAGCAATTTAATTAATAAAGGCAACGGTCATACTTTTTTGAACAAGCTTGCATAACAAACGAAAAGTATCGAACCGGCGTAGCTAAACGAGTTGTCGATCAAGAACTGTAGTCGACAAAGTACTTCGGAAAGGACTTCATTTAGCTCCGTCAACATTGAACGATGATCTGCCACTAAAAAACCAATTTACTACAAATCAACCAAAAAAGAAACATTTTAATAAAAAAAAACCTAAAAACAAAGTCTAATAAACAGTTTGAAGGAAAAACAGAAATATTCCTTACAAGCAGGGTCCGGAGTGCTCATCTCGTCTACCATTTCATCAGGGGAAGATTCCGCGTTATCGTCCTCTTCTTCGTTCATTCCGAGCATATAGTCGTCGCAGTCATCAGTCTGTCTTCTTCTCTTACGGAAAGTATCCTCCGCCAAGGCCAACGCATCCCTCACCACGCGATGACGATTCGGAGACCCAAACCTCCGCATTCCTGAAAACACAAGGCTTACTTAAAAACACAATCTAATTTGAAAGGAAAAGTGAATGAATAAGCATTCGCAGTATTCACATTTCCGAAGTGAAGCGCTTTCAAACGAAGCAAGAATTTTCTTACCGTATATATGGCACTACCCACACCAAAAGCCTTGAGATTTACGAACTCCTTGATAAGGCGTTCGTAAATCTTATAAGGCCCCAATTCTCAATGAGATGTTATAAGGCGTATGTCAGATTACCAGAGTTAAGGCATGCCTTTCAGGTGATTTAAGTCAAGATGAAATTAATCTTACTTAAACTCGGAAAAGAACTACCCCAGCTCCTTCACACAACCGATGTGTTTCTCAGAATCATTGAGATACAGATGCGTTAAGGAGTAAGCGTGCCAGAATTCTCATGCATGATTTATAAATCAATAATAACAGTACGTGTTTTTCTCTAGCGGAATGAGTCTGTATTTGGTAGTATGAGTAGTGATTATTTATTTATAGATTGATAATTTGTATTAAGAATTTAATCAGAAAATTATTATTATTTGCTAGGTGTTCTATTCAGCTGCTGGCCAACTCGGGTTTCGCCATTCGTGATGACATCAAGGCGCCCTTCTTCGGTGGCGCCGGCGCCAGAGAAGAGTAGGGGCTGCTATCGCGGCCGCAGGATAATAAGGTGCAAGTTGCAATTAGAAACTTTACTTAAGCTGTGTTATTCTTGATTCCACGAAATCATTTTGTGTATAATGGCGGTTTACTAGATAATTGAATGCTATGGGGTAACACCTTATGTTTTCTTCTTCAGCAAAAAGAAATCTTCTTACCAAGGAAGAATTTCGACCATGTGGGTTGTTATGCTGCATTCAATATACCATTCGATTGCTCCTTATCCGCCGATTACGAATAAGTTATCCATTTTTGTCCAGCAATCAATACGAAGTTGCGATTATTGATTTTGTCGAAATGACTCTATTCACGTGTTAAAACTTATTAACATTGAACTAATGATTATCATAATGAAATGGGAAGTATAACCATATGAAGATTTCTTTATTTATTTTTAGACTCCTCTCTGAACGAGCTCGCCAAGGCGGCCACCGCTTCCGAGCACTTTTGCAACGATCTGCTACACGTCGGGAACCACCGGGACACCCAAGGTGCCATATTACACTTACCGTAGCCTACTGTAGTCCCCGCACCGAAATAATATTATTTTTCCCTTTTTTGTCTTCTCATATTTCACTTACTGCAATATTTACGTTAATATTCTGCAGGGAGTGATGCTGACGCATGGAAATGTGATTGCTGACGCGACCACTGTCTTGTACTTCAAGCAGTCCGGAATTGTTGACACGGTACGTTATTATTTCTGTTGTTTCATGACCATGTCTTATCGTCGTTCCTAGTGGGTCCTATTCCTAGGCTCTTTTGCTTCCATCGTCGCAGTTTGAAGGAAACCCAAAAAATATTAAAGGGGTGGGTTTGTAATCGAATATAATAACAGCCATAATGGAGTTTGTCTCTTTTACAGTTCGTGATGATCTCTTTCATGCCGCTGGCTCACATGCTGGAGAGGCTCGTGGAGGCCGTGTGCTTCATGGTCGGCGCCATTTTTTAATGCATATTTCCTACTATTAAAGTATGATTACTAGGGGAACGATTCCTAAATGAATACGATGATTCAGGTGACCATGGAGGGAGAAGTAACATTTTAAAGAAGTACTATTTGAGGTGATCGCCCTGCATCACCACGGAGCTCGCTTGGGTGGTCTGCCAACTCCGTTCTGGATCTTCCTCGATGCCATTCTAGTCGCCTTCCATGTCTTCCTCGTCAAGCTGCTCTACTCGGAGTGGCGCAAGGGAGACACGACCCCATACAATCCGTATCTCCGACAGAGATACTTTTGCATATGGTCCTAGGAGTGGCAGCTCCTTTAAATCTTTGCCCGTTTTTGCTATATTTTTTTTAGAAATACAATGTATTCGTGGATGAGGTTTGGGTTCTTCAGCACCTTGCTTTTTGCAATTTTCTTCATATAGTAATTTATGCCTACAGTGATTGCAAAAGTCTACGTGTATCTACCTTTTTCTTTTTTTATGTCTCTCGAGTCTTGATCTGTTTAATAGGCGCTTTGAATGCCGGGGCACAAATTCTTATTTGTGGATTCGTAGAATTTGCAGCATTGTAGTTTTCTTCTTTGCAACTCGTTCAGTGTGAAAATCTCATCGTCATTCGAAGCTTTATTTTCATTTGCTTGCATCTTGTAGCATAATCAGCCTAAGCTTAGGAATTCCTGTGTCATTATTCACAATTCCGCCCTTCCCTATGCTAAATGTATCAAGTATTGAGTAATTTTAACTTGCCAGACTGTTATTGTCTAATTTCGTGTACTATTAATGCTTGAAAGCCACAAATAAAGAATGTTTTGAGAATACGCTTCTTTCGCAGTGGAAATTATGTCCTAGTGAAATTTAAGAAAGCGCATGGTGCCTTGTACAATCCTTTTAATAAGCTTATTTTCATTTACTGAGTATTTGGGAACATGGGGAAAAAGGCTGTCAGAAACGTGCGCCACGTTTGGCTCTAAACTGGACCCAGTTTAAAATGAAAAAGTGGGCACCTTTTTGCGAAACTGCTGCCAGTTTTGTCAAGATTAATAGCACGGCAGGTTGTTATTATAGCGAAATGTGCATACATAGATGCGTGAATTAAATCTTATCACGTGGAGAATTTGGGAAGTGTGCTGTATGTACACGCTCTCTAGACGAATGGGAATTCAAATTAATTTGTTCTCGTCTCCCTTCACTTGATTTTGCATGTCATCAATTTTCTGTAAGAGTGCACGTTTTATCTTCAAAAAGCTCTTTAAAAAATATCTTTCAATATCGGCGTTACCACCGATGTGTGCGAAAGGCTCCTTCGTGAGATCATGAAATGAGGAAGCTAAAAATAGTAAGGGTAATCAGTGATAAGCTTACTTTAATGGATGTTATATAAAAAGCAATTGATTACTATCCGTGACGTTTACTACGACCCGCAGAATAAAGACACATTGTACGAGTGAGTGAGAAAATGATAGATGCCGAAAACACGAGCAAGTTGAGTGATGAGGTCGTAAGCCTTCCTTGTCGTCGAAGAGTTCGACCTTTCCACTCACTCCTCCTTGACCGAGCGTTCGGAAATCGCAGTGAGCCGTCTGTCGGCAGTGGACGTTGGCGTAATGAGAACGGGCGTTGTTTTGGCCTCTTCGCCTAGGACCGTTTTGTTAAACGAAATACTGCCGACAATTTGCATTTCGTCTCTTCTTCTTTGCTTACTCTGCCACTATAAACACCCTCGTCCAGGCTATATCAATTTTCAGCCTCTCGTTCATGCATCCATTTCTCTCTTTTTCTCTCTCTCATTCTCTATGTCTCTCTCTCTGTCTCTCTCTCTCTCTATCTGTCTCTCTCTCTCCCTCTCTCTCTCGTTCTTCGCTTCAACACCCACCATATTGCGTCTGGAAGGTGACATTAGCGCCGTAGAGCGACGACGGCGGCAACACGACCCGGTCATCGTTGATGATCAGCGAAATGTGGCCAAAAAAGAAAATTAAAATGATACCTTTTTGTCACCTCATTTAGTTGATTAATTGATTAAATCCCTCAGGGCACATACACCGAAAAATTGAGTGATATTTCAAATTGCCGCTGCGCTTCGCACTCTCATTCGTGCTTGCTTTTTCACGCAACAGCTTTGGACGAACTGCGAAATAGCACGAAAAGGGAGAGTGCCTACTCCCAGGGTCAACGCGGCAATTCGTACCTGCTTTATTTTTCGGTGATCATCGACCTCTTAAAGAGGGGCGCTTGTACTAGAGAGAATACAGTAGGCGGTTCTCTACGAGAGAATACGGTAGTCCAATCACGAACCATGACTGGCGACAGTGCCAATGGATGCGCCGCCGCCGTCCTCGTGCGGAGAGGGAGTGTACGCCAGCTGGCCGAGCAGCGTCGCCACGATCGAGGCCAGCTTGCACACGATCGCTGAGAAAAGACGAGAAAAAAGGCTAGCCACGTACATACATGGCCAACAAGTCATATATTTATTTAGCCAATTCCAATATGACATGAACATCGAAACAATGAGACCTCGCTTTTCAACATAATTAAAGGCCACACCCATTCTCCACCCCACATATAAACCACGCCCGCTTAGTTATTTTAAGCCCCGCTTCCACTGAATCAGATAACGAACCGACGCCCATGATGGTCCAGCCGAGGCGTGCCGGATCGTAGACGAGACACGAGGTCGGCGAGCCGCACTTCTCCTCCCAGCGGATGCACGCCGTGTCGATGATCACACCGAAGAGGATGCCGCCGGGAATGAAGCCTGGAAGGGAGAGAGAGAGAGATAGAGAGATAGCAAGGAGGTAGAGAATAGGGTAAGAATTGAGGAGAGAGAGAGAGAACGAAAGAAGAAGAGTAAAAGTGAACCAAGTAGCCTAAGGAAGGTCCAGTTGACGCCGATGGCAAGCGTGCGATGCTCGAATGGAACGACACGGAGCAGGATCTGGTAGAGAGATAATAGAAAAAGATGAGAGATAGAGTAAGAAGGAGAGATAGAGAGAGAGACAAAGATATACATAGCTATTTAGATAGAGGGAGAGAAGAATATATGTATAGGGAAAGAAAGGGAGGTAGAGAATGAGAGAGAATGAAAACCTGTTGTGCTGAGATGCTCGCCGCGAACGAAGCGACGACACACACGAAGAGAAGCAGATTGAAGAGCCACATGTTCAGGCCGCAGTTGGGGGTGCAGTAGCCGGAGACTATGGCTACAGGGTAGGGAAGAAAGGGTGATAGAAAGAGACAGAGGGAGAGAGAGAAGCAGAGAGAAAAAGGAGAGAGATAGGGAGTGAGAGAAAGACAGACGAGCTAACCTGGACTGTCGGGCGCACATGAACATCCACTCCACTGCAAATTCATACCATTCTTGAAGCATGCATTTAATAATGATTTGCTTTTTACAGTTTGGACTTCTCTATCTCTCTCTCTCTCTCTCTCTATGCGAGCTCCCCTCTCACTCTCTCTATGTCCTCTTTCTCCTCTCTCTCAATGTTCTCTCTCTCTCCCTCTCCCTCCCTCTCTCCCTCTCTCCCTCTCTCTCCCTCTCTCTCCCTCTCTCTCTCTCTCTCTCTCTCTCTCTCATCTCCATGAGCCCTCCTCACTGACTGTGTTATTCTCTGCAGCCGTGCATCCTGCATGGCATGCGGAGAAGAAGATGCGTCCATTCGCTTCGTCGCAGACTGGATTCCATGCGACCTATGGAACAAAACATTTTAAGATTCAAATAATTCTTCTAAATACAATTTTACTTCTTCACATATTAAAGATTAAGTGAATTCGTCCGCTTATTACAGGAATCAAAGGGAAGGGTAAATCTCGATTGGTCATGCAAAATAAGGACGAGCCAAGGCCTCGATCACCGAGTGGCATCCGCATTCCGCATTGCAGCCGTCGTTCAAGTCAAACGATGCTGCCAAACTGCTGCCGCGGGCGGCCCTTCTAAAAAAAACAAAAATTGTTTTTAAAAAAAAAGAGAAATAATTCTAGCTACCGAAGGTTCAAAAATATATTTAAAATTCGCTGAATAACAGAGACAACATGCATTTTTGGCGAGTTGCAACAATATTCACGATAACTACGGAGGAATTGCATGACTCTTTGATTATAAATCTGGGAAAGTAACAGCAAGCTTTGAAAAATAAGCTATAAAAGTAAGAATAAATCAAAAAGAAGAAGAAGAAATAAAAGATGTTTATCACTGGCGTTTTCAAGAGAGGCCGCTCGCTGTGATAGGGAGCATTGATGCCGACGAAGAGGCGAGGCGGGCAGCGGATCACGAAGGCAGCCATGCACGCAGCCGCCACCACGTGGCATAGCAGCGTCAGCTTCAGCATTCCGGGCACCTGGCGAGACATCTCAGCAATTTATTTATTGGAATTAATTTAGTTACTTAAGCATTCAATATTTATACATTTAAGTATTTATTTTATTTATTTGCATTCATTTAATAAAAGGCTCCAAATAAATATATTTCTTTCGTGAGAGAAAAAGAATAAAATAATAATTCGCTTTCTCTCGCCTGCAGACTGTATTTGCGAATGAGCGCGCCGCCCAGCATTACACCGATCGCGGCGGCAAAGATGACGAGAGCTCAAATGAAATTGTAAATTAAAATAAATAAACCATAAATGTTCGAAGATGATAGAAAAATCGCCAACATGACAGATAGCTGGCAAGCGTGGGCGTCACGCTAAGGAGTGTCTCGAGGATCTGGTGGGAAACTTTTCATTTTCTACATATCCCGAGTGTAATATAAACAAAAAATATATATAATTTCAACTTTCCAGAGCTCTTACTTTCGGCATGAAGGCAGCGAATCCATTGACGATGATCGACTCGGCGATTCCAAGCGCTACGCACGCGATAAACGTCGGATTCCGCAGAATGTTCTGGGAGGAGTAAACCAGCATATCAAAAACACAATTTGAATTCCCGCTCGTTTGCCTGAATAACGAACGAGAGACGCTACTCTAAATTATATTGAAGAGCATATTCAAATGTGTGTGCTCGGGCACGCTTGCGTTTTTCGCCTTGCTGATACTCTGTTGAAGAGTGGATGAAAGATCATCGCTCATCATTGCAGATAGTAAAACAAAGTTTTCTTTCATCTCTATAGGTGGGTTATTTGTTTCTTTAATCAATTTTTGCACCGGCTTTCCTAACTTATTTACACCGTCGGCAATAAAAATGTAAAAAAAAAATTCAGCATCGCTACATTTCAGCCCGTTTAGAGAGCGAAAGAGAGAAGACAAATAAAAAAATAAAAAAAGCTCGCCAATATAATGCGTGGCGTCGATGGCTCGTCAGAGGCACGTGACGTTGCTTCCTCCGCCTCCTCCTTCACCTCCTCAATCGCACGGCGCGTCGCGCTTCTCTTGCGCTTCGCACTCTTCTTCTTCAACTCCGCTGCTTCTTTCGACGGCATGTGCGACTGCAAATGTGCTAGAGAGAGGGAGAGAGGACTGGAAAGTAAGAGAAGGTAGGGATATCGAAAGAGAGCGAGACAGACACAGAGAGAAAGAGAGAGAATATACCGAGACAGGGAGAGAAAGAAAGAAAAAGAGATAGGAAACCTGGTTAACATCCTTTGCTCGATGATGCTTTGCTTCGGGCAGCTCGCGCGCAAAGCCGAGAATTGGCAGAGTGCCAAGGGCGGAGGCGGCCGCCGCGATCAGAAATCCGATCCACCACGCGCCGATCCATCGAGGATCCGATGAGTCAGCAAGTGGCGGCCTTTAAAGGAGATCTAAGGCGAATTTAATAGTGTCTTGTTTTTTCGACTTATTTGGTCGGCTTGAGCTAGAACCTTAGATTGCAAGTGTCCCGAAGTCACAAAAATCTCTCTGCCCTGAGGAAATAAACAGCATTCTATACTTTGAATTCGCGAATATTTATATTCCCGCCATTTTCAAAAAAAATTGGTAGAGCCACAACGTGGCCGACGAGGCCATTCTAGAACTGCCCGTGAACTTTATACATATGGTTCGAGCAACCTACATTGGCCGGGGTTTTCTTTATACATATGCTCACGTGCAACATTGTCCATACCACAAGTTTCTAGGGAGAGACTTTTAAGTGACCGGGTCGCTAATCGTGGTAGGAGTTTTTCCCTTATGAACTCCTTTAATGTCGAGGGAGGTGATTAGCTACACGAAGAGAAACGCTCGAATTAGAATCTCGGTTTTTGGGAAAAAAAAGAAGAATAAGAGTGAACCGACACGCTGACGCGGTCGACATCCACGAACACCTTGAGCAGCGAACCGCCGGCGAAGAGCCCGGCAATCGGTCCGAATGACGTCACCATTGCATTCACAGCTGATTTTTGGTCTTATATAGCTCTTTTTCTCTATACATACTCTCTTTCCAGCAATTATAGTGGCAAGCACAACAAAAATATTAATATTTCGCTAGTGGGAAAAACAATAAAGTCTTTGAAAAGTGTTTTTATTTCTTAATAGAGTTAAAAAGGCATAATTAATAAACAATTATAGTAAATGACCCAAGTAGACGGGCGACGCCGTCTGGGAGACGTTCTCGTCGATGTAGGCGAGGCCAATCGAGTACAGAGGCGTCGAGCCCACACCGTGGAGCGTCTTTTCGAAGGAGCAACTTTAGAAGCTTCTTCTTAATTCACGCCCCTCTCCCCTCACCTGCCCGAGGATGAAGAGCAGAAAGAATGGATTGAGGTAGGCGGAGGGCGTCACGTGCTCGCAGCTCTCCGTCGTTGGAGTGCGGCTGATATTGGATAATCAAATTAACAGTTATGATAGAAAAGAAACACAAAAATCGAGCTGTCTCTGACGAGGCGTCGCACTGGCCGACATCGGAGACGTTGCCGAGCGAGACGGTGGTCGGGTCGTAGAGCGGCGAGAGGAAGTGCGGAAGGGCGCAGACCAGAGAGCCCAGCGCCATGATCACGCCGCCCCACCCGATCCAGCGGCCTTTGTGCGCTTAAAAAAGGAAACACCCAATATAAATGTTTGAATTTGGCGCCCTTTCCGAGAAGGTATTTCAAGAAGGAGTAATTATGGTACCACGATTGAGAGAGAGATTACGGTAATAAGAAAACGAGAATACGGAAGGTACATATGGCCGCATAATCTACCTTTGGTGCCCCAGTGGCAGACGGGGAAGACGACGAGGAGAACAGCGAAATCGTACCAGCTCGAGATAACTCCCGTGTGTGTGCTATTAAAAAGAATTTAAAAATCAAAAATTTAATTTTTTTCTAATCAATAGCATGAACATTAAAGACTAAGTAGTTTTGAATTTTTAATTATTAAAAATTACCTCGTCAATTTGAACTGTTTTTCGAGCGTTGAGAGTCCCACGGGGAAGATGGCATTGACTGAGAAGCCCTGGACGAAGCCGACCACGGAGATCCAGATGAGAAGCCAGCGAGCAGAGTGGTGCCATTGGAGCCAGCCAGGGGTGCAGCTGGAGAGAGAGAGAGAGAGAGAGAGAGAGAGAGAGAGAGAGAGAAAGAGAGAGGCGCATAGAGAAGGAGTGAGATAGACAGGGAGTGAGAGAGATAGAAAGAGAAGAAGACAGTTGCAAAGACAAAGAGAGCAGCAGAGATAGTGAGAGAGAGATAGTGAAAGTGTAAAAAAGAGAGGATGAATAAGACCTCAGAAATCTCTGTTATGTTGAAGAAGGCCCATTACAAGAATCATTCAATCAAACATGTTTTTTTCCACTTTATAGGACGTAACACTCATACTTTTACTTTAAAAATTGAAGAATAAGTGCCCTAAACTATCCAATCAGTTCGGACCTTCCATAGCCGAATCGCAGTTCCTCTTCTTCTTCCTCGATTCCGTCTTCACTGAGACTGTCGAGTGAGAACATGACAGCGGCAGGCGCGTGCTGCTCCGCTTGCTTCTTCTTCTTGTTCCTCGACTTCTCAGTGCTTGGCGCAATTGGAGCCATTGTAACTTCTACTTATTACCTCAATTAGAAAAGAATTTCTATTTAACCATCAGAACAATTTAAAAAAAAACGCTTCCGGGTCAGTAAAAAGCTAATGGAGTGGATACATTCAACTTAAAAATAAAAGTTTCAATGGAAAATTCTATCCGCATTTTTTACAACTTTATTAGATAGATAGATCTAATAAAGTCGTAAATTAAGTAAGTAGTAGAAAAATCCAATGTATTTTCAGAAACAAGCATTTAAGAACATTCGAGCAGCTTGTTCCGAGAACAACTGTAATGTTCGAAAAATCGCGATAAAGTAATTCGAACAGTTCTCGTCTTGCCTGAATGACTTTGGAGGAGAAAAAGGAGCAAAGACATTGCCGACCGGTAGCCGGGGAATGTTGTTAATTGCAAGCGAGTGTTCACGAGTATCAGAGAGAGAGAGAGAGAGACGGAAAGGAGACAGAGAGAGAGAGAGAGAGAGAGAGAGAGAGAGAGAGAGAGAGATAATCATTCATGCAACGAAATGCACAAAAAAAAATAGAATGGAAACGGAAGATGGAAGAAAGAATAGATTAAGTATTGTGGAATCGAGACAGCGCAGATATCTAGACTATGATAACGTTAGAATAAGAATGATTCAGCAGTTTGCCAAGCGCTAGAACGAGAGAGAGGAGGAGTGGGAGGGTGAGAGATATTGCGCGAAAAAGAGAAACGGTGAGATTAAGAGAAAGTGAGAGAGAGATTGATAGAGAGCGATAAAGGGAGAGAGCGGGAAGAGAGTGGGAGCGGTAGAGAGAGATAGACTAAGAGAGAGATCAAGAAAGAGAGAGGGAGAGAGGGAGAAAGAGGGAGAAATTTAGGGAGAGAGAGAGAAAAAGAGAGATAGAGCGAAGATCGCATCGCTATCTCTACATTGCTTCCGCAGACAGGCATACTCATCAAAAAGTGCCGCCGCTTCCTGCTCACAGTGGTCTGTCTCGTGCAGAGTTTTAGTTTTTTTTTTCAAATTTTCTTCACTGCTCTCACTCGCTCTCTCTCTTTATCGCTGTCTTTACCTCTCATTCTCTTTCCTCTCATCTCATTCTTTCTCTCTCTCTCTCTCTCTCTCTCTCTCCTCTCATCTCATTCCAAAGTTCAAGTTCACTCGTCCACTACCATGGAATGACTATTTACAAAAATTCGGAAAAATCAATAGGAGGAATAAAATTGCTTCCGTTTCCAATTTCGCTTTTTTCCCTTCTTCCCCTCTTATTTTATTTTACTGCCCTGTCACTGATCCGCTGCTAATTGACAAAAAAAAAGTGAAAAAAGAACTAAAAGGGAGACTAAACAAAAACCTAGAATGTGAATAAGAGGTTTTCTCGCTAATCCGATTGAGACTCCCATCAGCGATTCGTTTTTATTCGTCCAAACATTGGCAATCAAGCCAGTGAGAGAACAGCGAAAACATGGCGAGAAAAGAACATCGGACAGCGAGGAGCACAAGGAAAGCCAGAGGGGGAGGGAACTGTCGGGTGAGACAAAAACGGAGAGGAAGGTACATTTTCATGAATCTGTAAAGGATGTCCGAAACAAACAGAAAAGTCAGGTGCGACAAAATCTAATCAATCTTACTTAGCCAGTTACGCAACTATGCGCTTGGTTCATTGCGTTGTAAGAGAAAAGAAGTACTATGAAGGAGAAGAGAGAGAAATAGAGAAAAGAGGAGAGAGCGAGAGAGTTGGAGAAAGAGAGTGGGAGAAGAGAAAGAGGAAGAGAAAGAAAGAAAGAGAGAGAGAGAGAGAGAGAGAGAGAGAGAGAGAGAGAGATGAAACGGGACGAGTATGCGAAGAGCGAAGAGAAATGAGCAAGCCAGCTAATTTTAAGCGATGAAAGATAGAAAGAATAAATTGAACCGGTTCACGTGTGGCCTTGTAATTCGCACCGAATCATGAAATGCTACATACGCAAAGAGATTTCAAATATTCATAAAAAGTAAAAATGAAAGAGAAGCTAACTGAATAAGGTTCATACTGTAAAATAAAATAATATTTTTACGTGGATCCAGAGAGTAGAGAGGGGGAGGGGAGAAGACAGGAGGGAGGCGAAGAATATATGAGTGCGTCCGTGTTGTCGGCATGAACCTGTCAGACTGTCTGACAAGTCGGTTATGGCCGATCAACAAGGCATGCCAGTATTCCGAGATTTTTTCTGCCTGTCTGTCCGTCTAATGCTGATTGTCAGGTTATCTCCGCTTTCCATTTGTGAACGTTTGAAAAGGACTGCAATTTTATTCCTCCTTAATGACTTTCATGAGACGCATGAGCATCTTCCCCTTACATCTTACTCCCTCCCAAAAGGGACATTTTTCTTTTCCACAATATTTATAACAATTGCAATTTGTTAATATCAGAGTCATTCGAATCCACTAATTAGTTTTCGGCCAATATACATCATATTTTGCAATCGCCTTTTTTATTGACTGGAGCAACACGTACTTTTTCTCAGCTTCACTTTCTAGGCGAATATTTAGAGTACGGTAAGGAGGTAAATTGGAAGCAGGCAAAGGGATAAGAGCGAGAAGAAGGTTCCCGCGCTGGAATCGTCCTTCTTTGGCGTCATCGTCGAATTGTCTGGAAATTGAAATGCATATTTACATATATACTTTTTTTCCACAAAAATAAGTTAAAAGAATATTTGTATAACTGTTTAAATTACTTTTGATAAAAATTTGTTCTTAAATTTTATGCTTTAAAATACGTTTAAAAATAAAGGCTCTAACAACATTTAAAGATAAAGGGTACGTCTAGAGCGTTCCCATAATAAATAAAGCGTAAGTTGAAAGAAAAGAAGACATAGAGCCAGAGAAATAGAATGCATGAGAGATCAACTGTTTTATTAGTTTGAAAATGTACTGTCTGAAAAGTGATAGTGCTCCAAAATAGCTCAGAATTCAGGGAACATGCTGGATCTATAGTCGGGGAGAAGAAAAAGCATAGGTGTTCAAGGTTCTAATCCGGGGCAAGCTAAGGCGAGAGACGGACGAAACAGCAAAGTCTTGCGCTCTTTGGCAAAGCTGTCCAGACGTGTGACTCTTAGCAAAGTGCATTACGGGGAGGGGGGGGGGGGTTGAGGGCCACTCACAGGCATTCACTGACCGAGGAGCGCGTCCTCGACAGGGCCGAGGAGACGGCCGTCAGCCACTGCGGTGTCCGCGTCGTGTCCGCCGAAAGCTTCTCGGGCGGCGGCGCCAATCCGCTGGAAGAAGCCTGCGGTCGCGGAAGACGCATTCGAGGCCACCGCGCCGAAGAAGCTCGCCCTCTGGCAGCACACGTAGCTCTGCAGCAGACGAGAGTACTGGCAGACGCCGCCCGCCTGGCACGCCTGCTGCATGCAGTTGATGGGGGAGGATGAAGGGCCCATCTGGATGACGTCCGTCGGATTCGCGCAGTGGCCTGCAGACAGTGAGAAAGAGGGAGGGGGTGAAAGGGAAGAGAGAGGGAGAGAGGAAGGGAGATGGCGAGAAAGCAAGAGAGCGCGAATGAGCGACAAAGATTCCGACAGAGCCCGTAGCATTCTAGACCTCCAACGCGAAAGGGGACGATGGCAGAGAGGCAGAGGTAAAGCATGAAGATAGCAGACGGAGAAGAAAGGGAGCTATGGAAGAAAGAGAGAAAGAAGAGCGCTTGCATCAAATTAATTTACATATAACAACATCAAGAACATCCATAAATAGAATGAATAATACCGTTTCCTGGCCCGGTCGGGCCGGTGGGGCCGACCGTTCGAAGACGACAGCACACGAGTGACTGCTGCGCCATCTCGCACGTCGAGTCCGACGGGCACACCTGCGGTGGAATCCTTCACTCTGACTAACAACCGATATATCGGTCGCTTTGACAGTAATATGTACATACATAATATGTATGCATGAATCTATCATTTTGCGCCGTTTTGACAGAGATACTTCTGTCATTTACCTTCACTTTGGCAACTATGTGCATACGTATGTACATACATATGTATGTACAACATTCATATGTATATCTGCCAAAAATGATTTTTAGTTTTCTTTTTGTGTCCAAAAATATGAATAAACGTATATACGTGCAGGCAGTTTAGCAAATTCTCCATATAAACATATTAAATTGATTGATTAAAAAGTTGCAATTATTGATTGTAGAACTAGCTGAATGCTACCTGCGCCTGGCATTGAATCGGCTGGCCGTTACTGAGGACCACCTCCTTGGCCTGGTTGTTGCAGAGCATGCCGTTTGTGCCTAAGGGGGATGAGAGAAGGAGAGCTGTAGAGAGAGAGAGAGAGAGAGAGAGAGAGAGAATCACAGAGACAGAGAGAGAATCACAGAGACAGAGAGAGAGAATCACAGAGACAGAGAGAGAGAATCACAGAGACAGAGACAGAGAGGGGGAGGCACACCTCCCTGCTGGCAGATCCCTCCGATGCACGCGGCTCCGTTCAGGCACTGCAGACTCAGTTGGCAGGAGCCGCCGATTTGGACCTGTTTCGGAGTTTGTGTTGATGTTCTCTTCCCTTTTGAAGGGAGGCATCACTCAGCAAGGAGAGACAATGAAAAGGCCTAACTATGAGGTTAAAAAAGATATTTCTCTAACCTGAGGTAGACACATCCCGGTCGGCGTGGATACTTGGCCGGACGGGCAGACGTTTCCTTGCGTGTTCTCAAGTAAAGTCTTATAATCATCATTTAAATGCAATATTTATTTTAATTTAAATATCACGATACTTGAATGGACGTTAATCAATAGAACAATTCATACAATATGCTGCTCTTTTCCAGCACGGAAAATTTGAAGGTGGAATTGTTTTTATCTACCCTAAGAACCTCTCTCCATACATGTTATCAATCTTCTTTTCCTTCTTTTTCTAACTCTTTTCTTACTTCTTCTCCTATTCTCTCAGTCACGCTCTCTCTCTCTCTATCTGCCTTCTGCCTGCCTCTCTCTTTCTCTATCCCCCTCACCGGATTTCTGCAGACGCCGTTGACTGGCTGGAATCCCGAGCCGCACTGGCAGAATGCATTCATGCACTGCGAGAAGCCCATGCACTGCGCGGAGGACGAGCAGAAGCCGTTGATCTGCGCAAGAGCCAGGCACTGGTTATTCACCGAGCTGCAATTCCAGTGCGTACGGATTAGAGTTCCTTCGTGGCAATGGGCTGCTGACATATCAAAATAGAAAATGTTTCTCTAATTTTGAGTAAAATACATAGATTTCGCACCACGTCGTTGACCGGTGTATTTTATATGAAGTAGACCTGTTATTAATTATAGTGTGCTTCGTTTCTGTCATTTTGAAAATAGCCTACACCATATTCGGGCCGCATTGCATACCGCCGGCCATCGTCGCCGGAATGCAGCCTTGCAGTGTGTACACGTAACTGACGGCGCACTGGCAGGTTGCGGCGCATTGTGTGTTAGCTAAGAAACAACAACATTTGAATTCCCGCCTTAACCTGAACTTCAAGAAATATATAAAATGGTGCCGAACATGAAGCGCACTGCTGCTGAGCGAGGCAGGCCTGGCCGAGCGAGACGGTGTCCATGCACTGGCCGTTCACGGACACCTGTGTAAGTAAGCCATCATAAAATGATTTTTTAATATATTATTTAATTTATTTATATAAATGAATAAATAAATATATATTTAAATTAAATATTTTAAAGGTTTTAATGAGATATATGTATGTACATATATTTACATATGTTATATGCACTTTCGGTATTTCAACGAAGAAAACTAACAATGATTTGTTTTTAAATGGCGTGAACATATATTATGTAGTTTGCTAACCTTGACCATCATAATGCGCCCGGATTATGATGGAATGCTAACCTGATATGACAAACAGTTTCCGCCTCCAATGTTGCCCTGTTGACAGATAAAGTTGAGGCACTGACCACCGCCGATGCATTGCTGTTGCACCTGGGGGGGGGGGATTTTTTTTTTTAAATTATATTGATCTTTGATTTTTGATCTATCATTTATGATATTTAAACTTGGAACTTTAAACAAAATAAATACTTGAAACGGGTCGCGTAACAAATGTGTTCACATTTATTTACCTGGCATTGCCCGCCCGGCTGCACCATGTTCAGGCATTGCCCGTTAACGTACACCTAAATCGAGCAGATTAACGCGTTCTAATATTGGCAAGTTGCCACCCTTTGTAAAAAAGATTTAAATAATAAAAAGGCAGATTAGCTTGCAGATATCATCATCGTTCTAATCTTTGGCCGACTGTTAAAAAAAATTTGAAACACTATTGATTATGCGCCTGATTCGCCATGCACTGGCCGCCGCCGATGCCCTGCTGGCAGATGTTATTCAGACACTGGCCACACCTAAGCACTGCTGCTGCGAACATACACTACTGGTTTTGGTTGTCGTCTTTCTTAAAGAAAACTTATAATGATGCGTACTTGATTCTGCTGGCAGTTGCCGTTGCCCGTCCCCTGCTGGCAGATGTTATTCAGGCACTGGCCGCCGCCAAAGCACTGCTGCTGCACTTGGCACATCCCGCCAGGCTGCACCATGTTCAGGCATTGGCCGTTGAAGAACACCTAAATTGTGTTGCTGAATTTATTTAAAAGAGAGTGATAACCGAAAAATATTTAATGAAGTTTGGAATTGCAGCGTCTGGCATGTGATTACTCAATCTCACTATCGCTTGAAATGCGCGAATGAGAGTGCGATGGACAGCGGCAATTTGAAATCTCACATAAGTTTTCGGTGATTGCCCTCCTAAAAGGAAAACATCCTGTACTCATTTCGGCTACCCCAATCAAGGCAACTGAAAAAAAAATAATTCAAAAACAAGCGCGTATTTATTTATTTCATTTACGAAAAAAATTAATATTTATGATAGCCAAGCCGATGTTCTGTGTTTTTTTTGAATAAGGGAAAATAAATATTAAATTTGCCAGTTGTGGAAATATTTCGTTATTTTTTTTTTTATTTAAAAAAAATTAAATAAGTAGTGCGGGCCAATTTGTTTTATGAAACATAAATAAATTTTAATATTAACCTGGTTAGTCATGCACTGGCCGCCACCAGTGCCCTGCTGGCAGATGTTGTTGAGACACTGTCCGCCACCCACGCACTGCTGCTGGACCTGGCACATTCCTCCAGGCTGCACCATGTTCAGGCACTGGCCATTGAAGAACACCTAAACAGTTTGAATATTTCTCGTGCTATTTCGCAGGACAGAGGTAATTTGAAATCTCACTGAAGTGACTCATTGACCGGAACTATCACATTCATCGAATGATTTAGAATTGAAAAAAATTTTCAGCTAGCTGGTATCATGTTTAGCTCTATCGTTCGATAAGTAGAATGTACATACATTTGCACACACAGGGACAAAACGTTTCCCAATTATACTTACAAAAATCTATTTTCCAAATAATTACTACTTTTTCTTCTCATTCCAATATTATGCGCTGACTTGATTTTGCTGGCAGTTGCCGTTGCCAGTCCCCTGCTGGCAGATGTTATTCAGGCACTGGCCGCCACCCACGCACTGCTGCTGCACCTGGCACATCCCGCCCGGCTGCACCATGGTAAGGCATTGGCCGTTGAAGAACACCTATGCGGCGCATATACTTATGGTATCTATAGGAGTCGAAAACTCAATATTGAATGCGCGCTTTTTAGCCTGACACAATAGCGTTAGAGCATATGATTTAGACAGACGCGACTACAATGGCCAGGAAAATTTCAAGTAGATTAGAATCGAATTTACTGCTCCTTTTTTGCTAAAAAAATAATTTAACATACCGATAGTTATTCTGATTTCGCCTTTGTAAAGCATGACCGTGCTTGCCAGTAAATAGGACCGCCTATATTGAAGCCCAAAATGTTATCGATTTCTTATTAACATCCGCATAGCACTTTACAGGCCAAATAAATGAAGCGTCTTAAACGAACACGAAAATCAGCCGTAACCTTTTGAATTTTCGTGACCATTGTAATCGCGCCTCTCTTAATCACACGCTCTCCCGCCCTTATGTCAGGCAAAAAGGATCGAATTCAAGGTTTAGTTTTTGGCTCCTTGAACTGAACTAAGTAGAAACCACGGCCATCTTTTTTCTAAAGCTATTTCAATGCCATGGCCAAACGACAATTAGCTGGAGTATTACGAAAAAGGAGGGATCAATTTGAGGAATTACGGTAATAGATATGTATATGTACGTAAATATTTGTTTCGTTTGATTAGCTCATCCCGAACACTCGCCGGCCTGCATCCTTGTTTCTCATTATTGGCTGCTACATATTTCTAATACTTTGCGCTTACTTGATTCTGCTGGCAGTTGCCGTTGCCAGTCCCCTGCTGGCAGATGTTATTCAGGCACTGGCCGCCGCCAAAGCACTGCTGCTGCACCTGGCACATCCCGCCAGGCTGCACCATGTTCAGGCATTGGCCGTTGAATAGCACCTTCAATGATGGCTCTCTATATGCATATGTATGTATCTACAGCACTGCTTGAAACAGAGCCTCCAGCCTGAGTTTTTTAATGCACCTTCGTAAGAAAGAGTAAAATGAAAGTTAGGCGGGCCGCTATGCACAACTCATTGCGTTTTGTTATCAATATTTTAAGAGGGGAATAAAAACAAAAACTCGCTTGATTCTGCTGGCAATTCCCATTGCCCGTTCCCTGCTGGCAGACGCTGTTCAGGCACTGGCCACCGCCAAAGCACTGCGCTTGCGTGACACAGAACCCGCCCGGCTGCACCACGTTCAGGCACTGGCCATTGTACAGCACCTGCAGAAGCTTGCTCCTGAAGCATGTACTGGCAACAGATTTCAAGTTCGGATTATCCGCACTTCCACCTCCATTTCGATATATACATAATTTTCAATTTTGATGACTGCGGTTCGTATTCATCTTTTTTATGATACCTGTAATGATTTATGAACGCAGACACACTTTCTATTATTAAGAAAGGTTAAAAACAGTAATTAAGGAGTACGCTCACTAAGAAAGAAATTAATGCCCGCTGAAATCCCGTCCGCCTTCTAAGCTCTCAATTCCTCGTGCTTTTTTGCAAATCGGCTGCGAAAACAGAACGAGAAAACGAAAGGATAAAGATGGCGGCAATTTACACTAATGATTTTGGTCGTCGTCTTTCCTTAAGAAAACTTATAATGATGCGTACTTGATTTTGCTGGCAGTTGCCGTTGCCAGTCCCCTGCTGGCAGATGTTATTCAGGCACTGGCCGCCACCCACGCACTGCTGCTGCACCTGGCACATCCCGCCCGGCTGCACCATGGCAAGGCATTGGCCGTTGAAGAACACCTAAATTGTTTAGTATTTCTCGTGCTATTTCGCAGGGCAGAGGCTATTTGAAATCTCATTAACCATTAAGTCACTCATTGACCGGAACTATCACATTCATCAAATGTCAGTTGATCAGATTTAGAATATATATAAAATTTTCAGCAATAGTTCGTATCATGTTTAGCACTTTCGTTCGATAAGTAGAATATATGTACATAATATGCACACACAGGGACGAAACGCTTTCCAGTTATACTTAGAAAAATCTATTTTCCAAATAATTACTACTTTTTCTTCTCATTCGAATATTATGCGCTGACTTGATTTTGCTGGCAGTTGCCGTTGCCAGTCCCCTGCTGGCAGATGTTATTCAGGCACTGGCCGCCACCCACGCACTGCTGCTGCACCTGGCACATCCCGCCCGGCTGCACCATGGTAAGGCATTGGCCGTTGAAGAACACCTATGCGGCGCATATACTTATGACATTTAATTGCTATAAAAAATTTAAATAAAAAAATAATCTTATGCGCGCTGAAAACCTCTGAAAAGTATATCCGCATTTTAAATTTTTTTATCGGAGTTCTTACACAGCGAGCTAAAGAAAGGGTCATCCCAGTGCTGTCAAATCTTAATCGACATTTAAATAATAAACATAAAAAATAAACAATTAAACACACGAATGAACAAACACACAATTTAATTAATAAGTAAATAAATCCCTAATTCTAGTTACTGGCTTTTTATTTATTCAATATTGTATGTATGATTTTGATGTCATATACAAACGTGTGGATATGTATGTACATGCATATGTGATAAACATGTATGTTTATCACATATGCATGTACATATGTATATACATATGAGTGCTAGTGTGTATTTGTTTGTGTGTGAGCGTGAATAAAAGAGCAGATAGTATCGAGAGAGAGTACGACGCCTTCCCCACCTGGTTCTGCTGGCAGTTGCCGACTTGCCTGCCTGGCTCAGCCGTCGTCCACTCCTCGTAGTCGACGGCAGCGTCACTCAGACGAGTCATGAGACGAGCGATTGCGTCATCGTCGTCGGCTCCTTCGTCGAAGTCAGCCGGATCGAGCACCGTCGTCGCCAGCTCGCGCGTCTCTGCCGCCACTGCGTCACAGCGCTACAGATGCACAAACTCACACATTCATACAGATGTACACACACGTGTAGACTGCTTGGTGAAAGAGACAGCACAAGGGAGTGTGAGTAGAAAGAAACGCGCCTTCCCAGGCGGGCAGTCGCCAGCGACCGCGGCGCTCGTGCCGAGGCTGTCGATGCAGAAGCCGTTGTAACTGACGCGTCCGAGTGGGCACGAGCAGCGCTTAATTAATAAAATAAAATAACCATAACTCAACCTGCTTGAAAAACGGCGCACCATATTAAAGCAGATGGCGCCAGCGAGACATTGATGGAGAACTTCGCATGTCTGGCCAGGCTGGACGAGTGGCACGCAGCGGCCTTCCGCACTCACCTGATTGCGACAGAACAATTTAACCTGGCGGGCACAAAATTCAAATGTTCTCTCATCTTCCCACCTGGCCGATTTGACAGCCGAACACACGCGGCATGCAGTAGCCGTTGACGAGTTCGCTTTAAATTTAGAATATTTTAAAACGAGAATTTAAAAAATATCCTACAAAATTAAAATGATAATGGGAAGGAAAAAGTAGATTACTGTATTGATTGTTGACTAATGATTAATTGATTGTTGATTTATCATTGGTTGATCATTCATTGGTTATTGACTGATTATTGACAGATTATCGATCGATTATTGAATAAAAGACAGAAAAAGACATGGCCCTCACGAGTTGATCGGGCAAATGCATTTGCGGCCGACGCACATCGCGCCGTCCGTGCACTGCTCTTGCGAGTCGCAGACTCCGCCAGGAGCAACCAGAGAAGAACAAATACCAGACACGAGGATCTGAGTGAGAGAATGAGATAGTGAGAGAGAAAAGAGAACGAGAGAGAGTCGAGAAGGAAAGAGAGAGAGGCGAGGAAGAGAGAGCGATAGCTAATAGCTAAGAAAATGCTACATTTGTCACTTTAAAAAATAAAATAGGAGGCGCAAATGAGAGTGCGAAGGGCGCGCCAACGAAATCGCTTATAATTTTGTCTATAATCGTGCTCCTTTAAAGTAGACCTGCCCACGCCGGCATCCATTCGCGTGCACCACTGCGCAAGTGCCGTCCGGGCGCATCTGTCATGTTTATTTTGTTTGACTTATTTTCAATCTTTTAACAAATTACTTCCTGGATGTTTACTACTTTTACTATTTATTTCATAGCGAACGAACAAAAATATTTCCTTTTTGTTGTTTCAAAATATAATGCTACTCTATAGTATTATTTATTTATTTTTAATAACATGAAATAAAATAAATATTCAATAATAAAGAAAAATGAAAAATAAATAAAAAAATTAAAAAGGAATGGGTTGTTGACTTGTCCCGCAGGGCACGCGGCGTCGTCCTCAGCGTCTTCTTCCCTATGCAAGAGAGCTGCCGAATCCGTCCCGCTCGGGACGCAGTACCCGTACTTGATGCTCGTCCCCGTTGCGCACGTGCAAATCTGTTCAAATATTATTTATAAAACAATTCTGGAGAAGATATATTTACATTGTTTTATTGTAAATATTATATGAACGCAGAATGTACTGAACGATTTTGTATTTATTCTGTTTTCACAATTATTACCGATTTTCGATAAAAGAGTTAGATTAACCCCTTTGACACATTTCGAGCTGGCCAAACATTGCGTCGAGTCGATGCAGACTCCACCTGGCACTGAGAACGGCGAGCAGCGGCCATTCACGAGAGTCTGAGAACGAGCGAGAGAGGGAGAGAGGGAGAGAGGGAGAGAGAAGGAGAGATAGGGAGAAAGGGAGGAAGGGGGAAAAAGATAAAACAACAGCAAAAACAAATTTAGATTTTTTAATCTATAGCCGAAACTTGTACACCACCAATAAATTTTTATTTTATTTAAACAAAAAATGCTGAGAACCTGTTCTGCCGGGCAATCCTTTGAGGGTTTGATGCAATAGCCACGTGATAAAACGCTCAAGAAAAGGAAATATATAAAAATACATGTCCCAAAAATATGAGTATAACTACTATTTATCGCTTAAATAGTTAATCGTGTAATTTTGTTTTGCCACCACGCATACTTTTTTGGCGCGGCGCACGCGCACTTGGCCACCACGCACTCGGCCGCGTCCACGCACTGCACTGAAGACACGCACGGCGAGCCAGGCGCAGCCAGGGTCAGGCACGCGCCCTCCACCAGCACCTACTCAATGTATTATTGATGTTGATGAACTTGGATTAGTCTGATCTGGGATATGCTAGCCTGTCCGGTCAGGCAAGTATTCTTCAGAGGCGCGCTGCTCTCCTCGACGCACTCGTCGTCCACTTCAATGAAGCCGGCAATGCAGCTGCAGACCTGGCAGTGGAAAGGCACGAGATCAGCTTTCCCTCGCGCTCACCCCCTTTCTATCTGTTTCTCTCTCTGACTGCCGCCCTCTTGGTTACAGTATTCCTCTTTCGCCCCATCCACTCCACCTTATCCTTGCACTCCGCGTTAGCGGGACACTCTTCAACCAGCTTGCACTCCTCGCCGAGCTCCTTCTTGTCCACGCAGACGTTGTGCTCCGCCACGTATTCCTTCAATCTATGTATCTATAATTCTTTAATAATAAAAAAGCTGCTTTTGGTACAAATACCATATTGAATGAGTTTCAGGTTTAAAAAATTGGGAAAAAAATCTCAACGAAAAAATGTAAATACTATGAACCACAGAGAACAACCGAACTTCAAACCTATTTAAAACGAGAAGATTGACCTGTTCTGGTGCGCAGACTGGCGTCTTCGGCAAGGTCGTCGATGATGCGGGTTGCTTTCGCGGCTCACCCGGAAGCGTAGTGACGCCTGAAGCTGGCGGCGGCGATTCGGTCGACGAAGACGGCGCAGAGGCATGGACGCAGTATCCGTGGAGTGATGAAGTTCCCGGAGGACAGGCGCACGCCTGGCAAAAAGAAATATTAGAGCTAATCATTCAAGTTAGGCCTTCATGACAGTCCAATCGTTTTCGAGCCCATTGCCTCTGCTAGTTTTTCTGTACGCACCGTGCCGTTGCACGTGGCTCCGCCGACGCACTGCGCGTCGACGGAGCACGCGCCGCCGGGTGTCGCGCGCGCGACGCACGCGCCCTCGACGCGTGTCTCGTGCGGAGCGCAACCGCCTGAAGGGATGACGCAGTAGCCCATGAACACTTGCCTGAAGTCGATCTTATCATATATTTTTAACTCATCTGTTTTCTTGAGCATATTTCTTCATAAAATATTGAATGAATCGAGTGGAACTGGAAGGCAAGTCACGCGTACGCGGTCGCGTCGCGGCAGACACATCGATTGCCGATGCACGCTGTTGCGTCGACGCATTGCGCCGTCGCGACGCACTGGCTGCCTGGAGCCGCCAGCGAGAGGCACTGCCCGCTCACAAGCGTCTTAAATATTGGTAAAAATTGATATGTAAAATCGATTAGTAAATATAGATTTTAAATAATGATTGCCTACTATCGATTGATAAATATTGCTAACTAAATATTGGCCGGTAACTATAGATGTAACTGTAGGTTGGGTATATTGATTGCTAATTTATATTGGAGCCGTTTTCGAGCACCCTAGCTAGACCCGACGAGTTTCGTACTTTGTCCGCTGGACAGCCGTTCGGCGCGACGCTTCGCCGCATGTCAACCGCGACGCAGACGCCGTTGCGGCCCTGGAACCCATTCCGGCACTCGCATGCCTGCAAAGCCGAGATTAATAGCAGATATAAATAATTAAAATAATCAATTGTATTTGATTTATTCATAAGTGAATTTTATACTTTTTTTCTCTAAAATGGTATGTTAATCACTTTTGAGAGATGAAAAAGGTATTTAGATTTGCCGCAATTGAATGTAAAAAACAATTTAAATTGATGGCCCACCGAATTGCAGGTCGCCTCCTTCGGGCATTGCTCATCGTGTTGGCAGAGCGCGCCGAGGCGGACGCGCTGGACGCAGACACCCTTCACGAAGGCCTACGAGGAAGGAAAAAGAAAATTGTAAAAAATATAATATTTAATGATTTACTAAATTATTTAGTTTATTCATTTAATCATTCAATATTCATAAAATTATTTATTACATAATAAAAAAATAAATACACAATTTAAATATGATATTTATGTATTTATTTATTTAAAGAAGCATGAACACCCAAAACTCCTACGCAGAAAACATATAAGCAACTGCCGAGGTGCATTAAATAATCGATTGAGAATAAAAAGTTTCAAAAAATAAATATAAATAATCAGACGCACTTGGCCAGCCGGGCAGTTGTTCGGGCTCGGGACGCAGTAGCCACTCAGTGGCTGCCTTCCGGGTGGGCACACGCATACCTGAATTGTGGACAAAATATAATTTTATATTTATTAAACAGATAAGGAATTTCCCCTCCTATACCATGTATGATGTTTCTTCCGCCATTCGAGCACGGCATCCCTGTCAATGTCACGCAAATTCTTTCCTACCATGTTGACGCAGTGAGCGCCGCCGACGCATTGCGGCTCGCCGCCGCACGGCATTCCGGGAGTAGCGAGAGTGACGCACGCGCCGACGCCGCCCTCCGCACCCGACTTCAAGCGGGTTTGGTGCTCCGCGCACCCGGCCGCCGGCACGACGCAGTAGCCGAGCACCAGCTGGCTGAACAGGCGTGCCACCGTATCATATACAATTTTTTTTTACAGATTACAGAACATATTTATGGCTTATACTTCTACTCTTCAACGCCAAAATCCCATTATTAATTTATAAAATCAATATTAAGCCAATAAATAGTTATTTTAATAATCAATCATGATAATGAAACGGTGAGCTATTCCAGACTCAATAGATAATTCATACATCGGCGGCGTGCAAGCGCAGCGTCCGTCAACGCACGCTCCGCCATCCACGCACTGCGCAGAGTCGAAGCAGACTGAGGCCGGAGCAGCGAGTGGAGCACAGGACGAACCGAGCAGCACCTGGGAGGGAACACGGCATCCCTCCTCTCTCTCCCTCTCTTCCTGCTCATTCTTTACCCTAGATCTACATTAACCTCCCCCCTCGTTTTCATATCAAATTTTTTCCATAATGAATGGAGCGTTGCTGCGTTCAAGTTATTTCAAATCTTTATTCAGCTCTTTTGCAAACTCTTCGCATGTTTGTATATCGCAAGAAATATTAAAAATTTCTCGCCACCTTCAATATATTTCGGAAACATGATCTCACTGACAGTTCCCAGCGCGCATTTTGGCATCGACGTCACGGGCGTACGAAAGCATCTGCATAAGGATTCTTATTTTTCACCATTTGAAAGTAGATATGTTGGCGGGAAATATAAATTTGAACTCTTTCCCACCGTAGCACAAGTCGAGGCTGCTGATCGGTGGCGTTGACCCGATGCTGTGTCGGGAGAACGCCGTTCGGGCACTTGCACACGGCCTCTTCGCAGACGGCATCAACTGCATCGGATATTTGAGTTTCCCGCCTTTTCTCTCGCGAAAGAAAGAGAAAGAATAAAATAGTACGGGAGCAGTCGGCGTCCGCGACGCAAGATCGCTGCACGACTGCGAGTGATTTGATTGCAGCTGATGGAAGGAGCGGCGGCGCAGCATTTTCTAGGTAAAAGGAAAAAGATTAAATTAATGCGTAAAAATTATACATTAATAGAAAAATGAAATAGTAATAAATTTAAAAATAATGCTAGTGAAAGGCTACTCTGCTTCTTTTTTTTTTAGAATAAAAAGATTATGCATTATGTTGTATACATATAAAAGTGCTTCGTATGGCTCTGTCGAGTATACGCTTTCTTCTAAACAAAATATCTTTACATATTATCCGCAATTTATAATTATTTGAATGTGCATGTGCTATTTATTCGACTAACATGGCTCACTTTCACTTTTGTTGCCTATTTGTCTATTTATTTGATCGTAAAGAAGGCAGTTAATTGGTTTAAAAAGTATCCCGTCTGTTTTCTTATTTGCTTACTTCGAACGCAGCAGATATGACGGTTGTTATTGTTGATGTTGTCGCCGTGGACAAATCCGTCCTCGTCTCCCTCTCGCGCCCTCTCGCAGGTCGCGCTCGCTCCGCATGGCTCGTGGCCCGTCGAAGGCCAACAATTATGCTTATTCTTATTCTTATTTAATAAAACTGTCTATAAATTTTCTTTTTGTTCCAAATCATTTGGGGTGGTGATTGGCATCACGGTGAGAAATAAAATAATAATAATAACCATTATGCCTTTGAAAATTTCATCTAGTGAGAAAATGTTTGTCTTCGAGCGTGACAATTTTCAATCTCAGAGACGAAGAAAGACCGAAAACAATACGGTCCCGCATGTGAGCAAATAATGCTTTTCGCATAATAAGCGGAGAGCTCGAACGGATAAATAATCAAGTACACTGTTAATGGCAGAGAAATTGAATGCAAATTGTATTTCTGTATTTCGCTTCTGCCAAGCTAATGCAGAATCGGCTGATAAATGCTATAAGAATATAGAGCGAGAGAGAGAGAGAGCAAGTGAGAGAGTGGAAAGAGTAAAGCATCAAAGGGAGAGAGAGACAGAGTAAGAGTCAGAGAGAGAAAGTAAGAGAGAGAGATAGAGGAAGAGAGAAGCTGCAAAGGTGGCGTCAGTTCCTTGTGAAAAACACGTCTACTGCATGAGTAAGACGTGTGAAGGTTGGGTACTGGGTGAGAAGAAGGGAACAGAGAGGGCTGGCAAGGGACATGGAGTGAGAGATAGCATGAGAGAAAGGGAGAGGCCAGAGAAAACTGGGACTGATAAATGATAGACAATTGTTTTTTCTAACGTCTTCATGGGATAATAATAACAGCCAGAAGGGCATCTAGAAGGGCTTTGCAGAAATCAAGACAACACTACCCACAAACATAGACGGTGCGCAAACGATGACAATGGTAGACATTTTAGAAAGAGAGAAGGGAGAGAGAGAGAGAGAGAGCGAGAGACAAAGAGAGACAGAGATAGAGAGAGACGACAGGGAATAGTGATAGTGAATAAGAAATAAAGAGAGAGAGAGAGTGAGTGACGAGAGAAAGAGAAGGGAATAGTGAGAAAGAGTGTGAGAAAGTTCAGAGGTTCTAATGTGGACTTATTGTGCACACAAAACACACAGAAGAATATGTTTACTATAAGGGGTTTGAAAAGGAACGCGAGAAAATGTTGAAAGAGGATTAGGCGGAGAAATTAAGAGTAAGAAACGCATAGAAACAAAAAAAGAAAAGTTATAGCTAGAGAGAATGAGAGAGAGAGATAGAGAGAGAGAATGAGAGAGCGATAGAGGGAGAGAGATAGAGAGAGAGAGGGAGAGAGAGAGAAAAAGAGAGAGAGCGAGAGAGAGAGAGAGCGAGAGAGAGAGAGAGACCAACAGGCAGTTGATGATGCTTCTCGTTTCGCTTAGAAGAGGATGGCTCCCATGCGGACACTGAGCCTCCGTCACTGAATAAAACACTTCTTTTTTTCGTTAATTCTACTTTTTTTATTTTTATTTTATTTTATACGTTTCATATTGTATTATTATTAAATCTCGAAACGGGACAGGGCGAACCCATTACCGATGAATATGACGGCGCAGAGCGACAGGGCCGCAGCAAGCAGTGACCGCCTCATCAAAGATAAGCAAAACCCGACAGAAGTAGGTTGCTGAATGGAATTTGAACGTTAACAATTTTAATGTAGAACTTTTATTTCAAATAAATGGCACTTAAATGTAAAACAAAGATAGATGAAGTGGTTGCACATTTCAATGTATTGCTAGGAAAATCGTAAATAAACACAACTGGAATAATCAAAAACTAAAGCTGTCAGAATTCAAGCACAAAAAGTATGTATGTCTTTGCAAGTATTGCGACAGTTCCTGGAGCAGCCGCGTACACCTCGCATATCTTCAACATGGATAAGCAGAAAAGCAGTGGAAATCATCCATGCCTGTTCATTCTTCTCTCAATTCTCTCCCTCCTCTTTCTTTCTTTCATTTTCTCTCTCTCGTTCTCATACTCTCGCTTTCCCTCGTTCTGTCTCTCTTTCAATCTCTCTTCTCAATGTGCACAAGACGAGGGAGCGCGAGGGGCGGTCTCCCTATTTCTCTTCCCCTCATATGTACGTTCCACCGGGCATCCATGTTTGGAGATACATACATAGCTCTTTGCCTGTAGCCCAACTCATTTTATTCCATTCCTTTTTTACATTCTCTTTCTGTTTCTCTTACTTCTCTTTCTTTAGTTTACTCTCTACCACTCATTTCTCTTTTCTTTCCTCCGGCTTTTCCAATGAAAGGTATAAGAAGGAGATGAATAAATGAAGAAGAGTGAGAACGAAATGAGACAAAAGAGGATCACAAGAGACAGAGAGGTAGAGAGAGAGAGAGAGAGAGAGAGAGAGAGAGAGAGAGAGAGAAAGAGAGACGGAAATGTAGATATGGAGAAAGATTGAGTGATAGAGAGGTAATGCGAGAGATAAAGGGGAAGAGATGAAGAGGTAGAGCGAGAGCGAGAGAGAGAGAGAGAGAGAGAGAGAGAGAGAGAGAGAGAATGACGTCCAGAGCAAGACCGTCTACTTTTCTCCATATTTGCCCACAGTTCCATGTCAGATATTTACCGTCATCATTGTTATTAGTGCCCCTGTATCCATCGCATCTCGACTTCATTTCCTTTCCCTCTCCTCTCTCCCTCTTTCTTTCAATCCCCCTCTGCTTCTCATTGTGGTTCCACGCTCTCATTCTCGTCCTCCTCTCTTTTTCTAATGCACATATCACCGCCAGCTGCCGGTCCTCGAAACAATGGACATCCAGGAAGCATGTAACACGCAAACAAACTTTCAAACACATAAAAAGAAACACGACGGAAGCGGGGTAGAGGCGCTTTCGGAAAATAGATGATTAAAGCTTATCTATTTAAGAAAAATTTAACTTTATCTTCAATGTAGACATTTATAAGTTCTTGGCAGCAAGAGAGACTGATCCATTCTGATCTGTAAAGCGACCCAACAGATTGTGCATGCATCCGATCATTATAATTCAGCTCTTTCATCAACACAATTTAGTGACACCAAATATTTCGAAAAGACTATATTCCGTTAGCGTTTCCTACCAAATCAAGAAATGTCTTTTTCTCTTAAATTGTTCTCAAAGTGTATTCACAAATTATATATGAATGTATAAAAAAAAGTGTTTAAGAAAGAAAGAAAACGAATTTATTTTCAAGCCTAAACAAATAACAATCAATCGTTAGTTACAAGATGAGCATACTTTACGCCCGAACGAATTAGGACAGAAGAGTTGCACCGATTCTCGGCGGAGTCAGTTCCACTTTGATACGAATATGGTATGTGTGAAGATTATGACGAAATGTATAATTTTGGTGTCCGATATAGTGCACGGGTTACGGTTTGTTGTGCTTTCTGCTATTAGCCCGAGGCGGGCGCACAGCAGACGTAGGCTTGCTTAGTCCTTGAGTACTGGCAGACGCCGCCCGCCTGGCACGCCTGCTGCATGCAATTGATTGGGGTGGAGGAAGGGCCCATCTGGATGACGTCCGTCGGATTCGCGCAGTGGCCTAGAACGGAGATCAATGGAGCACTGAGAAGGATGCGCCCTTAAATGGGGCATCAAACACGAGCATCACGTTCATTCTAAGGCAAGTATCTTAATAAGTAGCAAGTTTTTTAATATCAGCTTATTTTAAAAAAAAATTGAAGTAGTAAATGAGCGCAAATCGATGTGGGTCGGCGATATGAAATTACTATACTCAAATGCATTTAACCGGCAATATACTGTAGCCAGTTTGAAAGAGAGAGAAAAGAACATTTAACAAAAATTTTTTTATGCTACCCAAACTGTACAGATCAACTAATAATACGACGGGCGAAGAAGAAGAAGAAGAAAAAAAAACTAAATGTTCTCTCTCTCGTCCTTTATTCAGGCGAAAGGTAGCAAATTCAAACGTGTGTATTTTCAGTTCGTTCAAAGGAGCGCCACCGTAACGGCGAGACAAGTGGCTAAGAGGGATAAGAAACCGGCGCCGCTGTTGCCGCCGGCCGGGTTGGTCTTGACGCGGCAACAAACGAAGCCAAAAGTGGGCGCGGCCTCGCAGCGGGCGTCGGTCGGGCAGAGACGAGTCGTGCACTGGATGGGGGAGCCGTTCTCCAGCACAGCCTCCTTCGTAGTGTCACTGCACGAGATCGACGTGGAGGGGTCTGAACGAAGGTAATGTGGTCTCAACAGGACAAAAGGGGCCTAAATTGAGAAAAAAAGAAAAGACAAAAAGCCAAATATGCAGGCAAGAACGGACTTCCACCGCCGGTGCAGACGCTGCCGACACAAGACGCGCCGTTGACGCACTGCACACTCAGCGCGCACTGCCCGCCCTCTTGCACCTGAAGGGAGGAGGAGGGTCTTACGAGACACGTGAGAAGTGACAGTGATTGTCCTCTTTCTTTAGAGGACAATCACTGTCACTTCTAGCAAGACATTCTTGTTCCGGACAATGGGGAAGACAATAGCTTACTTGCGGCAAGCACATGCCAGACGGCGTTGGAACTTGGCCTGCCGGGCAGTTTGTCGTAATCTGACTCTGAAGATCAAGCTTACCAATCGCTTTCTTCTTTCTTCTTATCTTTATCTTTACTTCTCTCTTCCTCTTTCTCTCTCTTTTCCCCTCCGTCTTTCTTTTTTTCTCACTCTCTCTTTATTTCGTGTGAAATAAGAAACTTATGCAAATGACTACTACGATGTGTTTGAATTGGAAGAGAAAAGAGACCGGATTGCGACAGACGCCGTTGACCACAGTGAAGCCGGTCGCACACGCGCACAAGGAGTTCGTACACTGCGAGAAGGCCATGCACTGGCCAGAGGAGGAGCAGAAGGAGGACAGAGAGGCCAGGGCAAGGCATTGACTGTTCACCGAACTGAAGGGAGGAGAAAGAGAGATAGAGATAGGAAGAGAGAGGTCTTTCAGAGAGACAGAAAGAATGCGAGAGAAAGAGAGAGACATGAACCACGTACACCATGTTCACGCCACACTGCACGACTCCTGCCGTGCCCGAGGCGACACAGCCGGTTGCAGTGTAGACGAACCCGGAGGCACACTGGCAGGTGCCGCCGGAGCACTGGGCGTTGGCTAAAAAAAGAGAAAGAACGGCAGAAATAAAGAGAGAGAGAGAGAGCGAGAGAGAGAGTGAGTGGGATAGAAGGAGGGTGAGAAGGATAACTGCTATGCAAACACAGGCAAAGCTTGCTAGATGACAAAAGACATGAAAAAGTAACAATTTTTCTGTCTCACCAACGATGCACTGCTGTTGAACGGTGCACGCCATTCCGATGGAAACAGTGTCGAGGCACACGCCGTTGTTGCTCACCTAGGCATTCGTAAGTTCGCTTTCATACACCTTATAAGTGCTAATTTTATGCCACGCCCACCCGCCCCGCGCATGGCCGGTTGTGATAAGCCATGCCCTTTGGAATAGGCCACGACTTCCTGACGAGTCCACTCCAGTTTGTAACATAGGCCACGCCCACCCGTCCACACCTGATACGTTGCACACTGAGTAGCGCCGCCAGGCGTGCCGCCCGCCGTGCACACGCCATTCGTACAGGCCGCGCCGCCGACGCACTGCGCCTGCACGAAGCACTCGCCGCCCGGCTGCGCGGTGTTCAGGCACGAGCCACGCGCGAACACCTGCAGGAAGAATGACGCGTACAAATAGCTTATATGTAGTTAGAGAGCTATACAAAAAATTATAAAATATCATTATCGTTTAAAATAAAATCTTTTTTTTCTGCTCCTTCGGCTTTGTCCTTTGGCGAGAAAATAGCGTCGTTGCTATAGTATACCAAAGGGGTACGGCAGCAGCGATGATGTATTGAATAGGGAAAGACATGCCTGATTAGCGGCACAGTTTCCGTTGCCGCCAGGCGTCGCGGCCTGGCAGACGCCGCTCGTGCACGCGCCGCCACCCACGCACTGCTCGGAGACGAAGCAGAAGCCGCCTGGCTGCGCTGTGGCCAGACAGCTGCCACGCACGAAGACATGCAAGTGGAGAAGAGAGAGGGAGAGAGACAGAGAAAGAGAGAAGTGAGAGAGAAGAGAGAGAAAAGATATCTACCTGATTGGTTGCGCAGTTGCCGGCCCCGGGAGTGCCCGGCTGGCAGACGGAGCTCGTGCACGCGCCGCCTCCTACACATTGCTTCTGTGCAATGCAAGAGCCCCCGGGCTGCACCAGCGGCAGGCAGATGCCCTGCACTTCAACCTCAAACAATCTCATTTTGAATTGGCTCTCTTTACCTGACTCAAGTCATCATGTGCTTTAGAAAGACGAGTGATAGCAACAAAAGCAATTTAAATTAAAATAAATCACAAAGTGTCATGAAACGAGAGTTGTAACTGTGTATATGTATGTGTCGCAGGAAATAATCATTAAGTATAACCAACATCTACCGTATGTATACCCAATCTTATTTCAACTGAATACGCAGTTTCATTTTTTTTAACATATGGCCAGTCTCTTCATCTACCGTATACCTGAGTAGCAGGGCAGTTGCCGCCCGGAGTGCCAGCCTGGCAGATCTGATTGGTGCAGGCGCCTCCGCCGACGCATTGCTGCGGCGCGAAGCACTGGCCTCCCGGCTGCACTTGCGGCAGGCACACGCCTTGCACTTCTACCTGAAAGGAAACAATAAAAACAGTTTTGATTCGTGGCACAAGCTCGGCTCAATGAGAATGGCGCGGAGAGAACGAGACAAAAGAAATGGAGTGAGAGAGAGAAATTAATAAGAGATATATAGATAGAGAAATGGAGAGAGAGACAGAAAACCAGAGAGCATTGAATGGAGAAAAAGAAAGTGGAGAGAGATTGATAATTAGAGAAAGAGAAAGAAATTGAGCTAGAACTTAAACCAGAGAGAGAGAGAGAGAGAGAGAAACTTGATTAGCGGCGCAGTTCCCGGTGCCGGGCGCGGCCGAGCAGACGGTGTTGACGCACTCGCCGGGGCACTGCTCCTTCACGAAGCAATGCCCGCCTACCACCGCCTTCGGCAGGCAGATGCCTTGCACGGACACCTGGGAAAAGACCATACGAAATATGTTCAAACTTCAATGAGCAAATACCAATGAACACAGCGTTACTTTCACTCAGAATCTGTCCACTTTTATGATGGACTCGGCCAATGGTGCAGCCATCAGAAAATACATCTTTTCTACATATGAAGGCTTGAATTATTGGGCTGGCTGGGAGGAGAGTTCGGTGCAAGTCTGAGTTTACTGCGTAGTACATATATATGTACATATGTATATATGTACATTATGAAAAGAGCTTTCGAATGCACTACTGGGTTTACGAATCTTAGAATGCGCTGAAGATTCCTAGTCGTTCTTGCTGTGCACCAGTACAAATGAACATTTCAAAATCATTTCCGAGCGTCCAAACATTAAGGAAATAGCGTGAAATTGGCTACAAGATGAACCCTGTTAATAAGATAGCAAGTCTGCTCTGCAGCGTTGCGTATGTTTCAAATAAATCTTTATAAATTCTTTTTTCCTGCTGCTTCATGGTGTAAATAAAGCTAAGATTGTCAATAAATAATTGAATATAGTCTAATAATTGCATCATCACTCACTTGTCCCGCAGGGCAGTTGCCTGAGGGACTGCTAGGAGGCTTGATACAAAAGCCATTGAGGTGCTGAAGGTCTGGCGGGCACGTGCAAACCTGGAGAGAGAGAGTGATTATTGACTAGAAAAAGGTTTTGGAGGGATTTCAAAAAGGAATAAGCAGTAATCTCCAGCCTTGTTGACACAGCTGGCGCCTCCGAGGCACTGCGGATCGCCGACGCACGCTTGGCTCACTATCATCAGCTGCACGCACGTGCCGGCCACCTTCAAAGTCATTTCGAGCTTTCATTTCTTTGTATTTAAATTGTTTACTACAAGGATGTAATTCAATTTATTTTAGAAGTCGAGTTCCGAACCTTTGCCTGCTGAGCCGTACAGCCCGCAGTCGGCACGACGCAGTAGCGAGTGAGAACTTGCCTGAAACAGTCCTTGAAATGAGAGAGAGCACAGAAAATGAATTCCACTGACGCTCCGGCTGCGGTGCACGTGCATTTCGATGCCTTGCACTCCGAGTTGTCGAGGCACTGCGCGGAGTCCTGGCAATTGCCGCCCGGCTCCACGAGTGGCATGCACGCAGTGCCCACGAGCACCTAGCATTGCAATATCGTCAGCCTTGGTCTACGGTAGAGAGGATCTACGAATACGGTATTAAGGACCGTGGATTGCGGCATCGAAGACGTAGGGACACCATATTGAGAATAACAATGATATCAATGCAGAAAAGATTGGAAGAGCGAGTATTTCGATCAGATGAAGATGCGCGTCATTTAAGGGTATAAATAAAAGTGACATGATGATGTTGTAATATGTATGTATATCGCACTACTGGTAAGTAAGAAAGATATATAAACATCCAACCGTCCCCAGTTGGCAGTTGATGTTGAACTGACGCTTCATTCGAACGCTCAATTGCTTCGCAGAGGAAGCGGCTAGCAATTATCAGCAGCTAATTATATGCCATCCTTTGTCATGATGGATATTCTCAGCATTGAATTTTCTGGAGATTTCCTTTGAATTCCAGGATTTTTCAAAATGGAAATGGAGTGAATCGTCTATGATTTTTATTGGGGGGAAAAATGAAGAGAACTTCTAATTTAGGAAAAAAAAACTTATTGTTAGAAATACATGTATTCAAGTTTATCTTCACGTAGCCATTTTACAAGTCGAAATGAAATCTTGCCGTGTCCAATTACTCTTACCTCCAAATGAAGCAGCCAAAAGTATCACAAAGAATCGCATGATGATCCTGAAAAGAAAAGCGACAGCGATGACAACAATAATAAATTACATTTTATATTTAAGTCATTATATATATATATATGTATAATAATAATAATAAATATATGTATATATATGAATATATTTAATAATAAATAAATATATATATATAATTGGAAGTAAGATGAAAGTGAGAGATATATCGGCACCAGAGAAGAAAAAAGGGAGCGCTACTCTTTGTCCGGCAAAAGCTGCCTTTATGGTGGAGAGGAAGCAGAAGTGACTTTGGCAACTTGACGCCACTGAAACCTTTTCCTGCCCACTCAGCACCGGTGGCAGCGACAGCTGGGACAACAGTTATGTAACGTGTCAGGAACGAAAGAGAGAGAGAGAGAGAGAGAGAGAGAGAGAGAGAGGGAAGGTGAGAGAGAAAGGTTAATGAGAGAGAAGCGTGAAGAGGGGGAGAGAGAGAGGAGGGGAGGAAAGATATATAGGGAGAGCGAGAGAATAATGGGAAAATAGAGATTACTGATACAATCATAGAGGAAGGTGGTATTGAGAAAGACTTGAAAGGATCGAGAGTAAACCAAAATTGGATCATCATCACGAGCTATTTGTCTTGCAATCCGTATGACTAATTTTCTGGCACTACATTTTCGACTTACTTTATCAGAACGTTCTTTTGGTTTTGCCGATGTTGAAATAAATTTCTTTTTTTTTCTTATTGACGCATCGGAAAGAGCCTCCACTGCAACTATCACCTTCACCTTCGTTGTGATGTGTGTTGTTTGTTTCGTAAACTCAATCTTGAATTGGCGCAATTTTGCCTGATTCAAGGGCGACAGAACATGTGATCTAACAGACGCAATGGTCATGAAAATTTGTAAGAGTATAAGTAATAAATTAAAGAAATGCATATTGACGTACATACTCTGCTTTATTTTAAGTTTGTATAATAAAGCAAACTTATAGTAAAAAGACTAGACTCGAACTAGTCTGGCATTCCTTTTCTGCAAGAGTCTCCTCATATTGAACGAATCTGCCACTCCAAGTAACATCCTATGCAACCGTCTTTTGCTTTAAGAAGGTGAACTTCTCGTTGCCATTGCTTGCTTGATCTGCTTCGAATCAACGTGTCCAATCTCTGACTCCGATGGTGATGTCATATTCTTTTACTTGATAATGCTACATAGTTCTCTCTCCCCTCCTCCCCTTCAGCGGCTTGTCTCTAGGCACCGAGATGTGCGCCTTCTCTCTCGCACATGCCTCGCACCCACACACACTCCACGGGACCTCGTCCCCCCCCCCCCCCGAGGGGTGGGCCAAGCCACACACCAAGAGGAACAGGGTGCAGCAGGGGCAGAGAGAGAGAGAGAGAGAGAAAAACTATTATAGCTTATTGTTAGATAAAGCAAATTTTGGTTGCACTTGCAGCATATTTACATCTCCAATATTACAGCTCCGTTTCCTCGAGAAAACCATTTTATCACATCTACATATGATGTATGTACATACGAATAAACAATAAACCAAAGAAGCCCCAAATATTCGCGGTCGCGCATTGAGAATAGCCCAATCGTATTCGGTGGAATCATTCGGTACTTGATTCCTTTAAGGAATTTATTATCTCATGTCCATCTAATCCCTACTTTTGAGCGCTCCCAGCAGATAACGATGTCGATTTCCTCACTTCATTTATTTATTTATTTATTTACACCGATTAAAATGTGACAAGACTGGTTGAAATATCATTAAAATATTCATGTATAGGGAAAGATTCGCATAAAAGCAATGCCAGCCTGACTTGTTTAAATTTTTTCATGGGAAAATTAAAAAAAGAAAGAAAACCTCTCTATATATGTTGCACGTGACTGTTGGTCCAAGCTTGCTCGCTTTCGCTTCCCCTTTTTCACAAGTTTGCACTAGTAGAATGACACGATTGTCCTTTCATTTGAAAATGTTGTTACAACTTTCAATGAAGTCTGAATAAATAAATAAACATAAACATAAAAGGCCACAAAAAGTCGTTCAAAGAAAAGAGATGATAATTAGTAAGAGTTTGATGAAGTCATCCTATTCATCAATCTTCTAACAAACCCTCATCCTCTTCTCCACTCACACCACGCACAAAACGAGCGTGGACTCTGGCTAATTAGCAGGGATGACTCAGATGTCGACCTTCAATGGCCGACCGCCCGATCCGTCTATTGTCCGAACAAGTTTCGGAGCCTTCCACGAAAAGATTCTCTCTCTCTCTCATTATCACTCTTTCTCTGCCTCTGTCTATCTCTTTCTCAGCTTCTTCTTTTCACTTGCAAGCACCTGGATGTCACTCATATCTCCAAATGACTCCTTCTCTCCATTCCTCGCTGTCTTACTTTCACTTTCTGGAAATAAAGAATGCATTTTTATCCGGCTTAGGAACTCCTCTCACTCTGCTTCTTTATCTCTCTTTTTCACTCTCACTCTCTAGTTTTCTTTATCTTCTATCTCTCTCTCTCTTCGTTTCCAGAACTAGCGGTTAAGGTCAAACAAGCATGGAACTTCACAGTGAGAAGGGAAGAATGGGTATGGAAAAGACAAAGAGGGAGACGGAGAAAGAGGGAGAGAGGGAAAAAGAGATAGAAAAAGAAATGGAGAGAGATAGAAGGAAAGAGAAAGGAAGAGAGTGATATACGAAAATAGAAAGGGAGAAGAGCGCAATAAGGGAACTAAGAGTGGATGACACTTGCCATTGGCTACTCTTCATTTCTTCGACCTTGCCGAAAAGAGATAGGCTGTGTCATTGTTGCATCCTTACAGAATAATATTTCTTGCGGAATAATTGATTCGTATTATTTTTCTTACTTAATTACCGGTTTATAAAGAAGTTAAAGTAAAAATACTGTCAGAAAAAATTATTTTCCCTTGATATGTTATTTCTTATTAACACAATTAATTATGTTTTAGTTTAAAAAAATTTTCGCATTCCCTCCACCGAATTTAAAAAGAGCATGGAAACTTAATCGTAATGTTCCTGCAGCAAGTTTCGCCAAAAAGCGCGAATTCAAATACTGAGTTAATGCTCCTTTAAGAGATGCAACCTCGCTGCAGTTCTTTTGACCTTCTTTTACTCCTTCTGTCAGTCTCTAATCTCGGCTCATCGCAGAAGGTTGGCCCTCCCGGGCCAATCAGCTCCCACTTTCAGGTGAAGTTTACTTTTTTAAATCATCAATATCGCTCGATCTTGTACTTACTTTTTTCCGAGACAAAAAACTTTTTCTTGTAAAATGAACAGATCAGAACTATTGATCAATCTTTTTTTAACTCTCACTAAATTGCTCTAATTGTAAGGAAGAAAAAAAGCTTATTAGGAAAGCATAATCCAAAAGCGGGAAATTCAGTTCAATACTTTCGCACATTGCAGGACTGGCTGATCACGAACGGCTACGAGGGCGACAACTTTGAACGCGCCGACGTTGGCCCGAGCGGCTCGTTCGGCGGAAAGGAACGCAATAGTGATGCGGTTAGGATTCAGCGTCCTTCGTACCCATTCTGTATTCATCTTTTTCGGCATCTTCCAGCCAAGACCTCATCTAAATTATGCACACCAAATATAAAAATAATATAGCATACGTATGTACATACGTGCATATGAAATATTCCTTGTCCCCGATTGAAAAAATACCGTACCGGTCAAAGTTTCCGGTCTATAGATCAAGAATGAGCCCGTCATCTTTGTGCACGGCAATGGCGACGCCGCTCTGCATACCCAAGCGCCACTCGCGACCGGCTGGTCACGCTCCATTCAGTACTTCCTCGAGCAGGGATACACTACGGTTTCAATTTATGCATTTGGAGGGAACGCTTAGTATACGTTTATTTTGGCGGGAATATTGAATAAGATAATTTTGGCGGTAAGAAAGAGATCTCTTGGTCGCAGGCTGAGCTCTACGCGACGACCTGGGGAGACACGTGGGGCAGCGGCAACATCCTCGACACGTACAGCACGATTCACACTTGCAGTAACCTCATTAGAATCCGAAGGTATCCAGTGTATTTCAAATGTGAACTCAAATAGTAAAAAGTAAACGCCTAAGAAAATATCCAGAGAAAAACAATTTTCCCCACACCAAAGATTCATCGAAGCCGTGATAGCGTACACGAAGGCGCCCAAGGTCGACGTTATCGCGCATTCCATCGGCGTGCCCATTACGAGGTTTATGCCCGTTTAGTTTTCCCGCCAAATCTCGTTTTGGTGGGAATTTTAATTTTTTCTAAATATAAAAAGAAGATTATGATAATCAATCGATAAATAAATAAATCGATAAATCTATAAACGTCTCAGGCGTGCGCTGAAGGGCGGCCAAGTCTACGGCACGGATGGCAACTGCACGCTGGGACCGCCGCTCGCAGGACGAGTCGACACCTTTGTCGGCATCTCGGGCGCGAATTATGGTGGGCCTTTGGTGTATATTACAAATGCCTCTCTGCCACTTCCCTCTATCTTCCTTTAGGAATGTGCGTCTGTCAGCTTGCGCAACAGTTTCCAGCGTGGTGCAATGCCCTGGACGGTTTGTACCCGGGCTACACGTGCGAAGATCAGGTTTATTTTTAATTTCTTATCCCTAGAGATATATGTATACCTTTCATTTATTCTTTTTTGGTATAAAAATACATATGTGCGTTTTTACATACATACATATTTACCACTTCGAACACTTATTGAATAGAAAAACTCTTCTACTCTTTATTAAAATAGATAATTAAATATGTTTAAATGTATATTTCAAAAAATTTCATACAAATATATAACATGTGCGGCAGGTGATGTGCGGCTATACGTCGTCGCCATGCAAGCAGGAGAACTACTCGCACTTCCTCGAGAACCTCAACAATGACAAGACACGCGAAGGCGACCACGTATACGCCATGTGGTCGGATGGTAAGTGGCGTAGTCTGGCGTCCGAAGCATCAGGGTTCGATTCTCACCTCGTTCAGTCGACGAAGTGCTCCTCTTCCGCGGCAATGTTTGGGGCAAGCCGACAGCGCGCATCCCGGGCATGAATGGAAGGTGGATCTCTGACAGGAACGGCCATACTGCAATGAAGGTAAGGAGGATGAGATGGGAAGCGAGAGAAGAGGGAATGAAATGCGAAGACAAAGAAGGGAAATACGGCAACAAGAGAGAGAGAGAGAGAGAAAGAGAGAGAGAGAGAAAGAGAGAGAGAGAAAGAGAGAGAGAGAGGAAAAGAAAGTAATGGGTTGGATATTTGATAATATTACTTGATATTACGACATATGTACATAATCTTCTGTAACTGGTTACGAATGGAAACAAAGTAGCAATAATTTTCAGGAGAGAGGTAAAGAATTTGTTCAGGACCTGACCGAGCTGCGCCAGTACGAGGCCGTGGCACATCATTCCATTTAAAATATGAGCAAGCTTTCTTCTTCATATTACATAATAAGTCAATCTTCATTTCTCACAATGGTTCATTTTTGCAGGAACTTTTATTAATTAAAAAAAAACCAATACGAGTCAATATGTGTTTTCCTTCTTCTAATTATCCATAGTATATACGCAAATACATATTGTTATACCGTACTCTCCAGTCTTATTGCAATATTGATTATTATAAATACTTTAATACGATGCCGTATAAACAGAAGATATGTATTTGTCACCACAATTACCTTTTATTATATTTCTTATGCACTTAGAAAAGTGAACAGGATGAAGTGTACACTTTCTAAGGTACATACATAGAAAGAGCAAAGTTCGAGGTATAATGAATACATTTCCGAGCATTCATAGCTTTCTTTGACTTCTTCTGCCCTAAGAAACTGCCGTAAAGCCTGACCCCCGTTTCTGATAAAGCACCTTTTTAAATTTAAATGAGCCACATGGCAATGTGACCTGGAAAACAATCGGAGAATTTAATCCTTAGACGATAGAGAAGGATGAAAAATTTAGAATTTATAGAGATTGATGAAAAATTTAGAATTTATTTTTCGATGGTCTAAGAGCTATGTATATAGGATGTATCCGACGAACAACTAACTTCTTCTTCTTGACTTGGTTGGCCTTGGCCACAATCTCTCTTGCAAACGGATATTTTCGCCAGGGAACGGCTTGTCGGAAGAGGGAAGCAGTAGTGTGGCGCTGCATCTTTTGGGGAAGGCAACAAGGTTGCACCGATTGAATCGACCATCCGTTCGGTTGGGGAGAAATTCTTTCTGTTCACTCAAACAGCCTGGTTTAGAAGACGGTTTTGGAGTCAGCGAAGAGGTGCAAGCACAGAGTGGAGATTGCAGAGTGAAGATACTGCGTCCATCTCTGGTGGAAGGAGGCCTAAGGCAAATATTTCCCTCCACATTCGAAGTTCAAAAAGGGACCATGTAGGAAAGAAACGAAGACCTTGAACAACTTAATTATCAGTTTGATCGATTCTTCACTCCTTTGCAAGCTACGGCAAGAGTGATAACTGGCAAAATCACCTTTAAATACGCACTTCCTTTTCCTCAATCTTAAAAAATTGCAGGATGCTAACATCATTACCGGAAATTCTTTTCATAATTGGCGCACTGTCTGATTACTTACCTCATGGTTGAAATTATTGTAAAATACTTTTTTTGCTCTTCGATTTTCTATATGATTTTCTCGGCTGTCTGCCCACCATCTCTTGGTGCGCGTATGTACATGTACACACGTTCGTACATATGTAATGTGCATGTAATTGATATTGTGCTTCTCATGTTACGCCAATTTCTTTATTCGTTCAATGTGTTCAGTGTTATACATATATATTTCAGAAAAAAAGTACTTCTACAATTGTACCGCTTGCGAAATTAATCATCCTTGGGATATGGTGATATCCGGAATGTTCATTGCGTCGTCTTTCATAAATTTATTAATATTTTGCATTTAACTTAAAGGAGGTCATAAGGGAAAAACTCCTACAACGAAAACCCTGACAGATCATGAAAAAGTACGGTGTATGCAATCAACAGAAATGGAGCAACTCCATCTCGCCTCTCTCCACAGAAACTTGTGCTATGGACAACGGGAGCCTATGTGTTAAGAAAAACCCGGCTAATGTAGGTTGCTCAAACCATATGTATAAATTTTCCTGGCAGTAGTAGAATGGCATCGCCGTCCACTGTGGGGTCTCACCAAATTTTTCCTGAAAATGGCGGGAATATAAAATATTCGCGAATTCAAAGTAGATAATGCTGTTAATTTCCTCAGGGCAGAGAGATTTTTGTGACTTCGGGACACTTGCAATCTAAGGTTCTAGCTCAAGCCGACCAAATAAGTCGAAAAAACAAGACACTATTAAATACGTCTTAGATCTCCTTTAAGCCTAAATTGCAAATATTAATAATATAAATGTTAACAATAAGAAATATACCATGTTAATTATCTGTCACAAAGGCGAGAAAAATTTATTATTAATATAATGAACCAACATAATCAATATTTCATGACATGTATATATGTATATGCTATAACCGTATTTCTTTCTAGTCTTCGCTCGTCTCGGACAAGTTGACCGAGCTGGCGAAGGACGAATAGTCAGTTGCGGAGTGGTCGGCGGCCTTTCTACCGCGCATCTTCGCCTGAAGAGCCACGAATGCTTCGCGATCGCTGAAATCATTCGTCATTTTACATTTCAAATTAATGCTTTCTAATACCTTGTTTTCTTCTTCACTGAGTTCTTGATGATTTCATGCGATATGTAATCGAAGTGGCCGTGATGGCTTTCAGGCTTATGTTACAGGCTATTACTTTTTTAAGTAAGCATTCATGTTCATTGACTAGAAAACCTTAATCGTTCAAGCTCATTGACTAGAAAACCTTAATCGTTCAAGCTCATTGACTAGAAAACCTTAATCGTTCAAGCTCATTGACTAGAAAACCTTAATCGTTCAAGCTCATTGACTAGAAAACCTTAATCGTTCAAGCTCATTGACTAGAAAACCTTAATCGTTCAAGCTCATTGACTAGAAAACCTTAATCGTTCAAGCTCATTGACTAGAAAACCTTAATCGTTCAAGCTCATTGACTAGAAAACCTTAATCGTTCAAGCTCATTGACTAGAAAACCTTAATCGTTCAAGCTCATTGACTAGAAAACCTTAATCGTTCAAGCTCATTGACTAGAAAACCTTAATCGTTCAAGCTCATTGACTAGAAAACCTTAATCGTTCAAGCTCATTGACTAGAAAACCTTAATCGTTCAAGCTCATTGACTAGAAAACCTTAATCGTTCAAGCTCATTGACTAGAAAACCTTAATCGTTCAAGCTCATTGACTAGAAAACCTTAATCGTTCAAGCTCATTGACTAGAAAACCTTAATCGTTCAAGCTCATTGACTAGAAAACCTTAATCGTTCAAGCTCATTGACTAGAAAACCTTAATCGTTCAAGCTCATTGACTAGAAAACCTTAATCGTTCAAGCTCATTGACTAGAAAACCTTAATCGTTCAAGCTCATTGACTAGAAAACCTTAATCGTTCAAGCTCATTGACTAGAAAACCTTAATCGTTCAAGCTCATTGACTAGAAAACCTTAATCGTTCAAGCTCATTGACTAGAAAACCTTAATCGTTCAAGCTCATTGACTAGAAAACCTTAATCGTTCAAGCTCATTGACTAGAAAACCTTAATCGTTCAAGCTCATTGACTAGAAAACCTTAATCGTTCAAGCTCATTGACTAGAAAACCTTAATCGTTCAAGCTCATTGACTAGAAAACCTTAATCGTTCAAGCTCATTGACTAGAAAACCTTAATCGTTCAAGCTCATTGACTAGAAAACCTTAATCGTTCAAGCTCATTGACTAGAAAACCTTAATCGTTCAAGCTCATTGACTAGAAAACCTTAATCGTTCAAGCTCATTGACTAGAAAACCTTAATCGTTCAAGCTCATTGACTAGAAAACCTTAATCGTTCAAGCTCATTGACTAGAAAACCTTAATCGTTCAAGCTCATTGACTAGAAAACCTTAATCGTTCAAGCTCATTGACTAGAAAACCTTAATCGTTCAAGCTCATTGACTAGAAAACCTTAATCGTTCAAGCTCATTGACTAGAAAACCTTAATCGTTCAAGCTCATTGACTAGAAAACCTTAATCGTTCAAGCTCATTGACTAGAAAACCTTAATCGTTCAAGCTCATTGACTAGAAAACCTTAATCGTTCAAGCTCATTGACTAGAAAACCTTAATCGTTCAAGCTCATTGACTAGAAAACCTTAATCGTTCAAGCTCATTGACTAGAAAACCTTAATCGTTCAAGCTCATTGACTAGAAAACCTTAATCGTTCAAGCTCATTGACTAGAAAACCTTAATCGTTCAAGCTCATTGACTAGAAAACCTTAATCGTTCAAGCTCATTGACTAGAAAACCTTAATCGTTCAAGCTCATTGACTAGAAAACCTTAATCGTTCAAGCTCATTGACTAGAAAACCTTAATCGTTCAAGCTCATTGACTAGAAAACCTTAATCGTTCAAGCTCATTGACTAGAAAACCTTAATCGTTCAAGCTCATTGACTAGAAAACCTTAATCGTTCAAGCTCATTGACTAGAAAACCTTAATCGTTCAAGCTCATTGACTAGAAAACCTTAATCGTTCAAGCTCATTGACTAGAAAACCTTAATCGTTCAAGCTCATTGACTAGAAAACCTTAATCGTTCAAGCTCATTGACTAGAAAACCTTAATCGTTCAAGCTCATTGACTAGAAAACCTTAATCGTTCAAGCTCATTGACTAGAAAACCTTAATCGTTCAAGCTCATTGACTAGAAAACCTTAATCGTTCAAGCTCATTGACTAGAAAACCTTAATCGTTCAAGCTCATTGACTAGAAAACCTTAATCGTTCAAGCTCATTGACTAGAAAACCTTAATCGTTCAAGCTCATTGACTAGAAAACCTTAATCGTTCAAGCTCATTGACTAGAAAACCTTAATCGTTCAAGCTCATTGACTAGAAAACCTTAATCGTTCAAGCTCATTGACTAGAAAACCTTAATCGTTCAAGCTCATTGACTAGAAAACCTTAATCGTTCAAGCTCATTGACTAGAAAACCTTAATCGTTCAAGCTCATTGACTAGAAAACCTTAATCGTTCAAGCTCATTGACTAGAAAACCTTAATCGTTCAAGCTCATTGACTAGAAAACCTTAATCGTTCAAGCTCATTGACTAGAAAACCTTAATCGTTCAAGCTCATTGACTAGAAAACCTTAATCGTTCAAGCTCATTGACTAGAAAACCTTAATCGTTCAAGCTCATTGACTAGAAAACCTTAATCGTTCAAGCTCATTGACTAGAAAACCTTAATCGTTCAAGCTCATTGACTAGAAAACCTTAATCGTTCAAGCTCATTGACTAGAAAACCTTAATCGTTCAAGCTCATTGACTAGAAAACCTTAATCGTTCAAGCTCATTGACTAGAAAACCTTAATCGTTCAAGCTCATTGACTAGAAAACCTTAATCGTTCAAGCTCATTGACTAGAAAACCTTAATCGTTCAAGCTCATTGACTAGAAAACCTTAATCGTTCAAGCTCATTGACTAGAAAACCTTAATCGTTCAAGCTCATTGACTAGAAAACCTTAATCGTTCAAGCTCATTGACTAGAAAACCTTAATCGTTCAAGCTCATTGACTAGAAAACCTTAATCGTTCAAGCTCATTGACTAGAAAACCTTAATCGTTCAAGCTCATTGACTAGAAAACCTTAATCGTTCAAGCTCATTGACTAGAAAACCTTAATCGTTCAAGCTCATTGACTAGAAAACCTTAATCGTTCAAGCTCATTGACTAGAAAACCTTAATCGTTCAAGCTCATTGACTAGAAAACCTTAATCGTTCAAGCTCATTGACTAGAAAACCTTAATCGTTCAAGCTCATTGACTAGAAAACCTTAATCGTTCAAGCTCATTGACTAGAAAACCTTAATCGTTCAAGCTCATTGACTAGAAAACCTTAATCGTTCAAGCTCATTGACTAGAAAACCTTAATCGTTCAAGCTCATTGACTAGAAAACCTTAATCGTTCAAGCTCATTGACTAGAAAACCTTAATCGTTCAAGCTCATTGACTAGAAAACCTTAATCGTTCAAGCTCATTGACTAGAAAACCTTAATCGTTCAAGCTCATTGACTAGAAAACCTTAATCGTTCAAGCTCATTGACTAGAAAACCTTAATCGTTCAAGCTCATTGACTAGAAAACCTTAATCGTTCAAGCTCATTGACTAGAAAACCTTAATCGTTCAAGCTCATTGACTAGAAAACCTTAATCGTTCAAGCTCATTGACTAGAAAACCTTAATCGTTCAAGCTCATTGACTAGAAAACCTTAATCGTTCAAGCTCATTGACTAGAAAACCTTAATCGTTCAAGCTCATTGACTAGAAAACCTTAATCGTTCAAGCTCATTGACTAGAAAACCTTAATCGTTCAAGCTCATTGACTAGAAAACCTTAATCGTTCAAGCTCATTGACTAGAAAACCTTAATCGTTCAAGCTCATTGACTAGAAAACCTTAATCGTTCAAGCTCATTGACTAGATAACTTTACTAGTTTACCTTATATCCTTCGGGTAGAACCATCCGACAATGAAGAAAAGGCCACTTCCGAACGTCGAAATAACGAGGCCAATGTTTAACGCCTCAATTAAATAAATTAAGGATATAACAAGTTTTTTATTAGAAATACTAAATGTATAAACTGATATTGGCCGAGATTTATATGACAAATTAGCGCTTACATGCACGCTTAAAAATAAATTAATAGTAGCATGTAGATAACATTTACTACAAAATTGACCAACATAGACGAGGCCGAAGTACTTAGCGTACGCATCGCCATTCTCTTGAAGCGCGTCCCGAAATGCGACGGAGAGCTGGAAATGTTTGAATTCGCGCCCACGCGCGTGAATAAAGAGATTGAAAAGGCAAGGAATTTTTTTACGGATAATTCAAAATCTAGTCTCGAGATACTTCAAGTCTTAGAACATTATAAATACACCGTATCTTTTATATTGACTGTGAGTATTTAAAACTTTGAACAGATAAGAAAGCGCCTTCTATCTTTACTTTTCTCTTACTCTCTCTCTCTCTCTCCCTCTCTCTCTACCCCTTTCCTCTCTCACTCCCTCTCTCTTCTCTCTCTCCCCAACTGACGGCGCCTGTAATGAATGGAGCGGGTCCATCTCCAGTGATGCACTGCACAACATGGCTGAGTGCATTTGCGCGACTCCGCCGGTCGGGGGACAAGACGGTCTGAAATATTGTTGAACTAAGATACAAGGGCGAAAAAAAAGCAATTTACTGCAATGCTCATTTTTAACAGGGTGAGTTTAAATTGCTCTATTATTTCATTTTTTTCTCTGTTTTCTTTAAAATTTCCTCTAATTTTATTATTTTTTATTTATTTTATTGTATATTTATTTCAACATCTGAAAATATGTTCGTCGGGGAAACAAAACAATTAATAGATAGAAAATACATAATACTGCCGACCATCATCATCTCAACGAGCACGGGCGATGAGCCGGAGGAGAGAAACGGCGCAAACCACGCGCCAACCTAGAAGCTGCCACTCAGTAATCTTTGAATTCATGCCATTCTGTATGCTCATTTACCTTTTTAAAACACAATATAATGTATACTTACGACGCCCAAGTACACGTCCCATGTCATGGAGGAGCCCAGAAGGAAGAAAAAGGGAATGGACACCGTTGTGGCGATCGCCACTGCCTGCAACACTCTCAGATTCATTTGAACCTTAACAGAACTGCAACTCTTCTAAACAATAATGGCATGTAAAGAAACAATCGTTTAATTTAAAAAAAAAGCTGTCCAGAGTCTTGTAAATATCGTAATCCTCAAGAAACGAACGTGTAAGACGCGAGATGCAGACAGTAAAGAACGGTAGATTTGAAGCTGTAGAGCTCTTTAACCACAGCGAGAAGAAAGGAGAAAAATGTTTACTTACCAATGCGGGACCGCGTTTACTGCCGCCCCGAGCACAGCAGGGAAAGCCTCTGTCTCGCCATAACTGAAAAATAACATATTTGAAGGAGCCAAAAACTGAATCTTGAAAAACTGAATTTTCCTAATATAAGGGCGAAATGTATAATTAGTATTCACTATAGTCGCGTCTCTCGAAATCGCATGATCTCTCGCCCATGCGTCAGAGAAAAAAACATGACTTCAAGAGTGAGTTTTAGGTTCCTTTAGGTGAAAGTAAAGATACACGAGCGACGAAGACAAGTGCGCCGGCGCCAGTCAGTGCGGCGACCATCGAAAGCATTCCCATTATTCCAGAGACACTATAAAACAAATTAAGAAGAAATTATTTCAAAAAACATTTGCATAATTTTTTATAACGTTATTCACTGTATATGTACGAAGATACACATATTACATTATCAAATATGATAGAAAATCTATATTGGCTTTTGTATTGATTCAATTTCGAGTTTATTTTATCTAGAAGCCTTCTTCTATGAGAACAAATGAGAATGCAGTGTACCTAAATTCTTACGGTTTCCGTGTTCGTCCTCTTTTATCAAGACGTTAGGGGCTTTTGTTGAACAACCGATTAATTTAACCTTTAGTTTCAAGACAAATTTCACCTACATACAACTGTAAGAAGGTGGTTTTTAGAATCATTTCATGCAGTGAACCCTATCTCCTCTGATAACCAAGGCAAAAACAAATGAAAATTATTTTTCTACTTTCTGGGGAATTCCCCACTCTATCATTTCTTTATCACTTTTTCAATATTTTTCTTCTACATGGAGGACACTTACTTCATTACTTCATGTACGTTAAATACACATAAATATGATAAAGGTGAGACAATAAAGAAGAATAAAGGAAGGACCTGCTGTAGCTCAAGCCGTGCCAGACGGTAGACGTGTCATTTCCAAGATAATTCATCGCGTTAAGGGCGAGCGATGTGCCGAACCTTCAGGGTATTTTTAGAATTATGTATTCCTTTATTTGTTACCGTTTATTTGTGCAAAAGCTTACCAGGCGTAAGCTCTCGTGTAGAAGTTCTTGCACGCAGTCGCAATTATGATGAGTGTCACAGACTTTCTGAAAATTTTAATACATTTTAATCATTTTCTTCTATATGTGTATCTCAAGACTCAAGCGGAAATATTATTACATATGTGGCAGTACATTCGCCTAGATAAGAATGAGTTAAGTTAGTTTCTACGAGAGAATCGCGCCTCCCCCAATCTACGCTGATATAATTAGGTCACTGTAATTCTAGTTAATCAGCCCTAATGACCGAAGGGGTTACTGTAGTGCGGAAGCTAGGACTCTTACGTTCTAAAAATGTCAAAAGTGTCGCGAAGGACATTTCCTTTGTCGTGCTCCTCAATGCGCTCGCCGTCAGATGCGCCTCTTGGAGGCTCCTGAAAGAGAGAGAGAGAGAGAGAGAGAGAGAGAGAGAGAGGGAGAGAGAGAGAGGAGAGAGATGAGATTGAACAATAGAGAGAGAATAAGAGAGAGGGAGGCAGAGAAAGCGAGAGAGAGAGAGAAAATCCTGCCTGGAGAAAGAGCTGGCAGAGCACGATGGTCGGCAGGCCGAAGATTGGCGCAATCCGAAGTGCCCATTGCCATGGCACCGTCGCGTCCACCAGCACCGTTCCCACGATGATGGAGAACGTGCTAATTGTAAGAAGAAGAAGAGTAGGTACCAATCGACAATAGAATGAATCAATAATCAATGGATTACCGAGATTCTATAATCGATCGATCAATAAATTTGAGCATCTATGCACAATATTATGCTGATTCGTACTGTGCAATTTAGCACAATGTCGCACATGTCAGTGAAAATAAGTCCAGAGTTGGAATAAAGCCAAAAGTGATCGTAGATGCCTTTTTTAATCGATTCAGCTCGGCTTCCGGTGAGCTATAGAACGAAACTTAGAGGACGCGTAGCAAACATTACATAGAAAGCCCTTTGGGACGACTTTATTGTAAACCGGGAAAACAGTGCCAAGTGCCCAAAACTACATTTGCTAGATTTCACCGAATTGACCCAAATGTCAATTCGCTGAAATGTCAAGCAATGTCAAGCATGCGTATGGTTATAAAAAAAATAAACGACAGAAGTGGAATGTTTTAAAATCGATAAAAGTGGAAAGCTCACATTCCAAGAGTGTAGCAGATGTAGAATGCCATGATCGAGTAATTGCGCGCCTTGCCTGAAAAATCTCAAGTATGTGGTTCAATCGCTCTCTCTCTCTCTCTATCTAAATCTCTCACTTTTCTCGTTCACTCTCTAAACCTCTCTCTTTCTCTCTTTCTTTCTCGCTCTCACCTGAAAAGTAGTCAGCCATCATGGCCGGCCCGAATGTCGATATAGCCGCTTCCCCAACAGCTGCCAGAGATCGAGAGAGCATGAAGATCCAGAACATCTAGAGTATCGATTTTTCCCTCGATTTTTTACTACTACTTTCCTACAGAATCGTTCAGGAAAAAATAAACAGAAATTCGGATTTTCTATTTAAATAGAAAATTACATAGATAAACAAAGTGAATCCAACATTTGCTGGAATGAAGGACGCAGCCGCCGAAAAGACGAACCAAAGCCAACAGGAGATCAGAAGAAGCCAGCTGTGAGGTATGTTTAAAATTTAAAGGCATGCTTGAAGGAGGGCTATCACCGAAAAATATTGAATACAAGTTCGAATTGCCGCGTCTGATTCCTCACACTCCTTCTCGCGTGCTATTTCGCAGGTCGCACAAACCCGCTGCGTGAAAATAGCACACGCGAATGAGAGTGCAAATGGCCGCTGGCAATTTGAAATATCACATAGTTTTTCGGTGATCGCCCTTTTTTCCAATAAATGAAAAGTTCGCGCCAATCCAACAAACCGTCTATTCATGCGATCTCCTGCCCAGCCGAGAACAAGCGCGGCGAAGATGGACGCGACGACGAAGGCGAGCTGCAGCAGCCCGCCGAGCGTGTCGTCGACATCGTAGTACTCCTCGATCGATTGCAGAACACCTTTTTAAATCATTTTTAAATTCGCGCAATTGTCCTGAATCACGCGCAGCCTAAGAGCAAGTAGAGTTTAAAAAAAAAATTTTCATTACAGCCATGCATTCAATTTTTAGTTAAGATGAAAGACAGATGGAGCGCCAAAAGTTGAACTGAAAAAATTATTGTATGAAAATATAGTATGTGACGGTGCAAAAAAAGTAAACGTTCGTACATTTTTGCATACAGCATACATTTCACAAAATAAGGCAAAAAAAGCGGATTTTTAGTTTGCTCCGTCGTATATGTATCTTCATATTCATTTTCATAACAGAAAAATGACTAAATGAACAAATGAATGAGCCAATAGTATCTCACCGGCCGTTGCGTACCGATCCCAGAGAGTGGCGAAGGCGAAGAGGCACAGGATGAAGGTGGCCAGAACACGCGCACGCATTGAAGGCAGCTCATTCGGCTGCTCGAAGAGCTAGCAAATACCAAATGGACATATCAAATTCACGCTAAAAGGGTCTGACTACATAGCAAGGAGCCAAATGAGCGAGGAGATAATAAGAGTCACATCTTAACGATGCATGAACAAATAAATAATTAAATAAATATAAGAGTGATAAACACATCGAAGAAATACGCAGAAATTTTACTGGCTACGGTTAAATAAATAAAAAATACAAACCGGGGCGAGTAACGATGTCATTGTGATTCTTGTGTGTTGAATGACCCGCTAGCAGACCATGAGCATTGCGGTTCCGACAGCAAGAAATTTATTTACGTGATAAATAGATATTTATATACCGATGATATATGTATATACATATCTGCAAGCACGTGAAAGAGAGAGAGCAAGCGAGAGACAGAGAGAGAGAGAGGTAGAGAAGAAAGAGAGAACAAGAGAGAGAGAAACTGAAGACAGAGAGAGAGAGAGAGAGAGAGAGAGAGAGAGAGAGAAGAAGAAATATTATCGTTTAAAAGTTTATGCGATGCAACATTATGTATGTACATCGCCATCGACCGCAGCGAAAGGATAAGCAAAGCAAAAGCTGAGGCGAGAACGAAGAAAAGTTGTAATCATTTGATATAGAACGGAATTATTATAAGATGGAAAAAAATTCGAGAGAACGTTAAGAATTTAAACGAAATTAACAGTTTAAAAATTAAATCGATTTTGTTTATAAAACAAAAGCGTAAGAAGTCGTCAATCTTTTTTAACTTCCTTCCTTTCCCCGTAGCTTTCGACAGGAGCCCACGAACAAAGCAATCGAAGCAGTCATGGCGTCTGAGATAAGAAGTGTCCTTTATCAGTACAAAAGGTCACAGAGATCTATGTGGACATAGTAATGAGTCACACTAAGTAAAAATTTATGCGAATAAAGAAACTTGTTTGCATATACACTTCATTAGAATCGATGTCTCCCGGATTGTGAGCTCGATACCGTTTTTATATTAGACAAAGGAAGGAAAAGCACAAGAAAGAAAGAGAGAGAAAGAGAATGAAAGAGAGAGAGAGAGAAAGCGTGAGACTGAGAGAGACGTTGGGAAGATAAAGAGAGCAAGAGAGAGAAAAAGATGACAGAGAGAGAGAGAGAGAGAGAGAAGGACGACAGATAGAGAGAGAGAACGACGCCAGATGGAGAGAGAGAGAGACGTCGCGAGAGAGGGAAGGAGGGAAGACCGAGAGAGCGCAAGACACAGGGAAAGAGAGAGAAAGATTCAAGCATGCGCACTCCAGTGAATGATGACGCGAGGCTTAGTCTCTTGCACCCGTGACAGACGGGCAGATTGATCACACAAGTCAGAGAAGATGATTGGAGAGGAAAGAGGCTGCTTGTTTGGTTATTCTGCTTCTTCAGGTCTCTTCCGTTTTATCATGCCCGTCTTCTCTCCTCTCTCTCTCTCTCTCTCTGTCTCTCTCTGTCTCTCTCTGTCTCTGTCTCTCTCTCTCTTGACTCGCTCTATCTTTCTCCTCTCCTCTAACCATAATCTTCCTTTCTTCCCACCCTCACTCTTCGTCACTCCATGATAGCAGTCCTGATATGGTTTTGCTAGATCTGACGGCGCATGTGATGACTAGGGAAATGACGCTTTGCTTCTTTTTTCGCTGGAATGCGTCATCTAAACAATGACGAGCAAGACAGATAATGAACGAGCTTGCACTTTTCATCTCCAGCACTCGAGATTACGCACGAATCGAATAGTATAACGCAGAATGTTGACTCGATTCAGAATGTTGATTCTGAGAGGTAATTACAGCCTTTAAAAAAACCTTTATTCACGCATCGGGCCAATGTATTTTTGATGGAATACACGGTCACATGGAAGTGGGCGATCGATGGGCACCGGCGGGTTCGTCGAAGTGGCCGATGATGATTAGGCAGATCTTATCCCGGCCAGCCAACGGTTTCTCCGGGAGCAGCGTCGATTGATAGGAATTTGAAGATGATCGAGCGCGGGTCGGGGCGGGGGGCGAACTTGTCATTTTGACAAGGGAGCGAATGAAGAGCGGCGCCACTTGCCACTGGGCCACCCCGCTAATTACAGCAATCTCATTTTAAAGGAGACTAAAACTCACTCTTGAAAATGCAACCAATGGAGAGAGGGGGTGCAGGTAGAGGGACGGGAGCCAGTGGACGGCGGTAGTTACTCGTGAGAGATCTTGGGGGAACACTAGAACTTTGCTGTGTTTGCACTTTTTACAGACCTCAATGTAGCAAGCGAGTGAGTCTGAAAGTGCTCGAGCATTAAAAGACACCGTTGCACTCACTGTCGTTTTTCACCAAATAATTTCTTCTTTAAAAATTCCTCTTCATAGATTCATATGTAAATATTTACAAAAATTCACAAAATATGTATGCATTTGTGTATGTACTTCCAAACATAGTATGTTTATCGGAGAAACTGAAACCTTACATTTTTTGCAGCCACAAATTCAACATTGATTTGGGCAATGAAGATCGGCCAATTGGAAGAAGGTATACAAAACTTCCACAATCCAACGCCGTAGTGTATGTCGGTCGCCTCTCCCTCCACTACGCCATCTTTCCTGACGACTCTCTCACTTACCTTTCTCTCTCTCACTCTTTCTCTCTCTCTCTCTCTCTTTCTCTCTCTGTCACTCTCTCGTATCCCGCTACGATGATGACGTTGGCCATACAACATCTCTGTCCATCCCATCCAACGTGAATTGATTGATTGGAATTAGGCGTATGTACATATACATATCTACAAGTGCTGAATAGCAATGATTAGACGATGTTATTAAAGGCTTTTTGCCTCTTGTACACTGAACATTTAACACATCCTCTGTGGTGTAATAAATTATTATAATTTATATTACAGCTTTTCTCTGAAATATCTCTGTTGCAGCGGAAAAAAGCCACCGAATCAAAGGGCAAAATTAGATTTAGCAAGAGATTGCGACCTCTGCTCTCGTTTATCTTTCGCCCGTGCATTTTTGATCAGCGCGTGCATTCTTGAGGTTGAGCTGGCCGTCCGAGTGCCTTCTCGATGAAGCACCTTGCTATGCCCTTAAACCATTGCAGGTTATGAATATCACTACACTTAATATCAACTAAGTGATGCGAAATCTTGAAGCAGAACATAGTATCAATACGAATGTTTCCCAAATATGGAGAATAAGTAGACGAGCAGAGTATATAGAGAGATAAGAGAAAGATAGGAGAGATATTACATATCAAACGAAGAGGAAACGTCTAATTTTCTGATATGCATCTTCTTATTAGAGACCAAAACAGTGCTCGTGAATAGAAAGAATATTATCAGAATAACACTTGATATAAATTGATGAGGATCTTGACTTACAGGGTCACTCCGGCGAATGTTTTTGCGCCCTTTTAATAATTGGTGTTTGAAAAAACCAACCCTTCTAAAATTCTTACAGTATTCGGGAGGGTGGATTTTTTTTGGAACGTTGTGATTGTGTTGGATGTGTTCGAAATGGCAACACAGCGCTTCTATTCCTTTTTATGTCTCTCTTTCTCCCTCTTTTCTACACTCTTTCTCTCATAGTGAACAATCGATGGCATTCATATCATCCCGTGCCCTCGTTCTCTGCCACGCTTGGCATGGGGAGGGAGGGTGGCTAATGTTAGCCATTGTCATGAGCTCAAAGAACGATCGCGCCGTAATCTCGATACAAAACTGTTAATATTTAACAAACTAAACATTGTTTTGATATAGGACCACTTCTAATGGATGTTTCTGGCCGATCTTCAGCGAATAAGAACATAAAACGAGAACTTGTATATTTGCCGGAGAGGTCCTTTAATAGATTGAAAAAGTGCATAAACAAAATCAATCTCCTCCAGCTCCGCGCGGAGAGCAAAGGCGGCGGAGGGGGGAATGGAGAGTGAAGAGACAATGGTAATGATAATAAGGACATATATAAATAATGCAACAGTGCAGAGCATTAAAAAAAAAATTATTTTCAACTGAATATAAAAGACAATCTTATTGTTAGGCATGTAAAATGATCAATCTGCAGTCAAGATATTTGGTTTCAAAAAGTTATTGGATTCACGTTTTCATTCCATTTTTTTTGGCAAAATTGTAACGAAAAAGGATCATTAAAGTATTGATTTATTTGACAGTGATAAGAAAGCTCCAATAATACGCTCCATTGATCCGGCTTCTCTTTGTCCATGGCACATGGAAGTATTTTTCCCATTGAGGGCCTTTTAGCGGGCGTAGACTCCATAAGTTGAATTTTAAAATAAGGAAAACGGAAATATAAAATTTGTCTGGGCAATAACTAGATAACAGAGATATAAAAAAATGAACGAGCCCTATCATCGTTGGGATCTGCATAATCTTTTCCTCGTGGCGGAAAGCATCAACGATTTAGTGCAAATTTAAAGGGAGAAAAAAACCAACCACTCAAGAAGGATAGCACCAATTTAAGTGTTGCGAGAGCAACAATCACAGCGGTATTTTCTTTTAAATAATTGTGTCTCATAGCCCCCCACCCTCCGCGTTCTACTTCTACTCTCTCTCCTTCTCTTTCTCTCTCTCTCTCTTCTCCTATCTCTCTTTGCCTCTCTTTTATCTTCTGTTTCTCTCCATTCTTCATACTCTCTTCTCCCCTCTCATTACCCCTATAATAATGAGAATAGAGCAGAGCACATGGAGAGATGATGTTGCCGGCCCCAGGCGCCTAATGAATTCTCTCTCTATCTCTCTCTCTCTCTCTCTCTCTCTTTTTCACTCCTTTTCTTTCTCCCCCCATTTCTATCTCTCCCCGAACATTCTCGACGACAGCTTCTTCATATAGTTATGTAGCTGCTTCTTCTTTGACGGCGTGTTCTCGTGCATTCATTTTTGCTAATGAGATAGAGGACTAGCTTACGGAGAAAGAGAGGGGGAGGGTGAGAGAGAGAGAGAGAGAGAGAGAGAGAGAGAGAGACGAAAGAGACTGAACAGAAGCGAGATAGAGAGAGAGACGAAAGAGACTGAACAGAAGCGAGATAGAGAGAGAGAGACGAAAGAGACTGAACAGAAGCGAGATAGAGAGAGAGAGACGAAAGAGACTGAACAGAAGCGAGATAGAGAGAGAGAGACGAAAGAGACTGAACAGAAGCGAGATTGAGAGAGAGAGACGAAAGAGACTGAACAGAAGCGAGATAGAGAGAGAGAGACGAAAGAGACTGAACAGAAGCGAGATAGAGTGAGAGATTGATAGAGAGAGAAAGAGATAGAAATTGTAGGCCGACCACAAGGGCAACATGTTTCAATTGGAAAAAAGAGAAGGAGCCGGAGAGATAAAGTAGAGAAAAGTGAAGTGTAACAGCGAAACAAATGGTATGCTCCGAAATGTCACCTAAGACAGATATGTAGAGATACTGAGCACGGTCAACCACGGGACAGAAGTCAAAGGACCGATAGGGTAAAAGGAATTGGAACTGCAGAGTGAGAGAGTGAGAGAGGGGGATAGAGACAACTAAGAGACAGAAACTAGTGAGAGAGTAGGAAAGGTCCAGCAAGAGAAAAAGAGAAAAGATAGATAAAGAAAGAGATAGAGAGATAATAATAAATGATAATCTAGTAGTCTTAGTCGAGTAGGCTAGTACATACTGTCACCCATCTTCTTTGACTGAAAGATAATCGTGTTTTCGTGCCGTCGTATCTCGTTCACTTCCGTTTAATCTATTTTTTCCTTCTCTATCTCTCTCTAGCTCTGTTCTCTCTCTCTTTCTTTCTCTATCTAGATCTAGATCGTTCCCTCTCTTTCTCTCTTTCGCCGTTCTCTCTCTATCTCATTATCTCTATTCTTATTTTTGCCTCTTTCTCTATTTCTTTCTCTCGTCCCCTCTCCAGATCGGTCTATGTGCACTCTCTCTCTCTCTCTCACTATCTCTTTCTCTCGGTCTCTCTATCTACATAAATGTTTCTCACTATTTCTTCTTTCTATTCCCTCTCTATCTCTGCTGTATCTCTCTCTATCTCTTTCTCTGTTCTCTTTCGCTCTCTCTCTCTCTCTCTCTGTCTCTTTCCCTATTACTCCTTCCTTTGCTCATAAATGCGCATCTGTAAGCGATTATGAGTATGTTTTCGTGCGAAATTGTCTTCGCAATCTTCTGCCTGAATGCGCACTCTCCACTTTCTTCCTTTCTTTTTCTCATTCAGTTGCATACAGAAGTGATTACGTATGTTTTTTGGCCTACTTGCAGTGATATTTCTTATACACTTTTCCATTACTAATTCAGGATTTTTTTTCACGAAAGAACGAGTTCTCACTCTCAACATCGTTTTCTCTCTCTCTCTCTCTCTCTCTCTGCCTCTCTCTCTCTCTCTGCCTCTCTCTCTCTCTCTGCCTCTCTCTCTCTCTCGATCTCGTCCTCGTTTGTCGATTTTTTTTCTTCAATACCACACAGACTCTAACACCGACGCAATAATTTTCGCTCTTCTTCTTTCTTTTTTTGGTCGCTATTCGGAATTTCCACACCTTAATATACATTCTATCGTTTCTCTCTCAATCTTCTTGTGATATATAATATATATATATATATATATATATATACATATATTTTCAAAGTTCAAAGTTTATTCCACAATCAAGGACTGGGCCCGGTGGAGTGGGTGAAGGAAAGATGAAAGGCATCGGGTTTCATGACTGCGGTTCGCATCCAAGTGGTTTACAGGTTGCGGTCGAATTCGTCACGCCATCGTTCTCGGGGACGTCCAGCATGTCTTTTCAATTTCCATGGTCTCCACTCCACGGCTCGTCTTGTCCAGCGTCCTCCATCCATTTTTGCAATCAGACTGGCCCATTTCCACTTCCTCTCCATGGCTCGTACTCGGATATCCGGAATAGGAATTTTGTCGAAGAGCCAGTCATTCGTCCGATGTTCGAGGAGAGTGACTCCGGCCATTTTTCTCATCATTTTTCTCTGGCACACAATGAGGCGACGGCGATCTTGTAGACGAAGTGCCCACGTTTCCGCACCATACAACAGCTATATATATATATATATATATATATATATATATATATATATATATACCGCGAGTTGCTGCATTTTGCCATGGAAATACGGGAGAGAGATGAAAGAGATTGAGCGATTGTAACCGAGAAGACCAAGATCGAGGCAGGGGGGGGGGGGTAAAGCGAGCAAAGATCGCTTTAGAATAGCAAAACATGGTGAGAGGGCAGAGAAGCGACAATGAGTGGGAGTGTTACGTCTGGTGAGCGAGCCATCACGAAGGAGAGAGAACCAGCGAAAGAAAGAGAGTAAGAGAGAAAGTGAGAGCGAGAGAGAGAGAGAGAGAGAGAGCGTAAAGAGCAAGGCTAACAGAGCAGTTCTCCCTAGCGGTCACATGTCTTGCGGGTAATACGTGAAGCACACAACTCTGGCAAATAAATAACAAACCTGCTCATTCTCCATCTCTTTTTATTTCTCTTCTTCTCTTAAGATCTCTCTCAATATCTCTCAATCTCTCTCTCCCTCTCTAACTATCTATCTATCTTTCTCTATCTATCTCTTCCCTTTCTCTTCATCAAGCTTTTATCTCTCAACCCCCTTTCTCCAAAAATCTCGTTATCCCTCCCTCGTTTTTTCATAGTTGACGCAATCTCTCTCTTTTTCTGTCTCTCTGCCTCTGTCTGCCCTTCTCTCTCTCCTCTCTCCCTCTTCCTCCCCATCAGTGTTCTAGGTCCTCCAGGTACGCGTGTCCAAGGCACAAGTCGGTACTTGGTTTGCCCTGGCTAGATCCTGGGATATATCTCAGTCCTCCAATCGGCTGTCAAGCTAATGGCAAAGGGCAAAATTTGCTCCGCTCCAAGCCACTCGGTACGAACTTAGTATGAATTTTTGTGTGGTGTGTTATGATATCTTATGTTCGAATAGAGCGGGAGAGAGAGAGAGAGAGAAAGAGAGATAGCGAGAGAAAAAAAAGGGAGAGAAAGGGAAGAGATACGAGTGAAGGAAACAAAGAGAGAGAGAGAGAGAGAGAGAGAGAGAGAGGGACTGATAGAGGGAGAGAGAGAGAGGAGAGATTGAAATATAGAGAGATTGGGAGAAGAATATCTTCCGACAGCTCTACAAATGTAACCGCTACGTTTTCTAGCCAGATAAAATTGCTTTTGTGAATTACTCTTCTTTTTTTGTGATTTCACTTTAATAGCCCTGACAAAATGGCCAGGTTTTCATCGATTAATAGTCGCTTATTTTCCGAAGTTTTATTTATGTTTCCGAATTCGGAGCTTTTACCGGTCATCTAACGCTTTGGCTTAATTCTTTATTCTTCTCTCTCTCTCTCTCTCTCTCTCTCTCTTTCTCTCTCTTCGCCTCCCTCGCTCTATGTCACTCTCTCCCTCTAAATACTTGTCTGTATATCCCTTTTACTGTCGAGTCAGTTTGGTTGAAGTTTATATCACTTCTCGCTTTGCCTTTTCTTTCTTCGTTGTTCCCCATCATTATGTAGAACCAAATTATCTCTTATAAAAGATAGGCCTCCGAGTCACTCTTATTAATTCTCGCGTTCTCTCTCTCTCTCTCTCTCTCTCTCTCTCTCTCTTTCATTTCAGCCATAAGTTGCTCGCTGCAAACAAATCGTGTACACTACCAACTGCTCCTTTCTCCCTTCCCCATGCCTACCACTCTTACCGCCTTACTAATTCCAATACGCCTATCCAAACATTTACCATCCATGTCACATCGTCTCTCTCGCATAGTCGAGAGAGGAAGCGAGAGGGAGAGAAAGAGAGAGCAAGAGAGAGAGGGTAGGAGAAGAAAGAGAGAGAGAAAGAGAGTTCCCCTACTACAACCCCCGAAAGCGTGCCTCCAAAACAGTATAAACATGCTCTGGCTGTCTACGATCGGCTGTCAATATCATGCCCGTACGAGAAAAGCCGATCCAACCACTCTTCTGCTTATCTCTCTTTTTTCCCTTTTTTCTCTCTCTATCTCACTTCTTCAATATCTCTTTCACTCTCTTACTATCAAGCCTTCTTTTCTGTCTCCCTCCCAATTCTATCCATCACATACCCTCTCTCTCACTCACTCTGTGCCTCTCACTCTCTCTTTCGCTCTGTCTCCCACTCATTCTCGCTCTCTTTCTCTCACACACTCTCTTACTCTCACTCTCTCACTCTCATTGTCACTCTCTCACTCTCTCACATTCCCTCTTTCTCTCTCCTTATCTGTTGCGCCTTTTGGTTCGCTGACTCATTTTCTAGACCGTGATGCCCTTGTTTGCTTCGTTCTCTGCATTGTTCCTGCGCCCACTGTCACCTATAACTTCCTCGTATCTCCTTCTACGTTCTTGGTTTCCTTTTGTTGCCTTCTCTCTTTCTCTCCGTCTCACTCTAACTCTCTCTCTCCTTGTCCCTCTCATTCCCCTCCTAATCATTCGATCTACCCCGCCTCCTTTCTGTCGATCGGCAGTCACCAAAGAAGTCAGTGGCTAGCTACTGCTGCTGGTTGCTGAGTCCCTGTCCTGTTTTGAGAGCCAATTCGAATTCTGCAGTGAGAGCGAGTAAGAGAGAAAGAGAGAGAGGGAGAGAGAGAATGAAATATAGAAAGAGCACAGAGAGAGAGAAAGAGAGAGAAAGAGAGAGAGAGATAGGAGTAGAGTAATGGGAAGAGCGACTCGGCTGCCTACACCACCATTCTCTCACTCTCCATCAACAACCCCCCCCCCCCACTATACACTACTCTTGCGTTGTATGCGCAAGAGTAGTTGCTGTTGATGAGAGGGCCACAATGCAGCAAGCAAGTAGTCAGTTGCTAGGTAGTGGCCATCGCTTCATCTCTTCTCTCTCTCTCTCTCTCAGCTCTCGATCTCGCTCGCATTTTCTCTCTCTCTCCCTCTCGGTCGTTTAGGAAGTAATAACCACACGTTCCTGGCTCTTCTCTCTTTAGAGATGCAGAAGGGGAAAGAGAGAGGGAGAGAGAGAGCGCGAGAGAGAGAGAATAGGTGGCCAATAACTCATACGATTCAGTTTCAGTATTTATCTTTTGCTCATCAGCTATATCCCCCTCTACGGTTCTCTGTTTCCCTGTCTTTGTCCTCTCTCACTCTCCCCCTCTCTCTCTCTCACTCTCCGTCTCTCTCACTCTGATTTCCTCTCTCCCTCCCTCTCTCTTTCTCTCTCCATTCTCTGTCACTCTCTCACTTTCCCCCTCCCCACTTCTCACACGCTGACCCCAATTCGATAGACACATGCGGCCGCCAGAATGCCTCTCGTTTCCTCGTATTAGCCTCAAAACTTCCTCCCATTCATCCCGTCTCTTAACCTGGCTCTCCTCGTGTTGCCGATTTCTCTCTCGCTCTCTTAATTTATCTCTCTCAATCACTATTTCTTTATCTTTGATACACACCACTCTCTCTCACTCTCCCTTCTCTGTCTCCATCTTATTCTCACGCTCTCTCTCCCTCATTCTCATGCTCTAACTTCTCTCTTTCTCTTTCTTTCTTTCTCTCTCTCATCACCACTCTCTCTCTCTCTTATTCTCAAGCTCTCTATCTTTAACATGCTCTCTCTCTCACCTCATTCTTAGTACTCAACAACCGTCGCTGCAAAGACCTCGTGATTTCGCCATCTCCTCTGCACTCATCTCCATGATTCCCTGATTGCCATTAGCTTCCGAGTGATATTTAAAAGACTGTCTTCTCTGTCTCTCTCGGTCTCTCACTCTCTCTCTTTCACTCCCTCCCTCTCCCATTTTCTCTCTTTCTCCATCAGTCTTGCTGTCTTTTCCTCTCCTCGATTAATCTCACAGCTATCATAGTCGATTCAAACCTGAAAAAGCGATTAACTCCTTTGCATTTCCAGAGTTGTAAATAAAGCGGTAATGAGAGATATTGAGGGTTTATTAATAGTTAAAGTCGATTTCAAAAATCCATGACGCCTCTCTCATTGTCACTCTCTCGCTCGCATTTTCCCGTTCCTCTTTCCAATATCTCTCCCCGTCTATTCATTTGCTTACTTTCTCAATCTTTCGCCCTTCAACTCCCTCTCTTTGATTCCCTATTTTACTAGCGTTGTGATTCTGCGAATGTTTACTACACTCGCAGAATCATTAAAAAAACCTTTGCACTTTGAGCTCTCCTTACCAACACAAAAAGTATCGTATTGAGATTGTGGGAAAAGTATCGACGCTCTTTGGTTTTCACGTGTTTTCAAGCCCTTTCATAGGTTTATCAACTTTCTCTCTCTCCTTCTCTCTCTCTCTCTCACTCTCTCAAATGCATTTCCTTTCGCTTCTCTCTCTCTCTCTCCCTCTCTCTCTCTTTCTTTCTCTCTCTATCTCCACGCTGCAACCGAGACCCGATGCTTTGCCAATCTGAACATCTTTTCGCCCTTTCAAAGACGCACCAAACCACACAAAAATATAACGAGTGATCGCTGATAACAACAGCCCATATGCCAATACATGGAAGACTCCTCCCTCTGTCGGAGACTTTATGGGTGATGTATCAGCACAAATAATAATATTTATTATGTTGAGAAAATAGTAATTTTATTTCTTCTTTATTTAATGACATTTTTTCACTACGCACTCATCTTTTTGTCCCTTATTGCGCAATCCCCATAGAGGAAATGCCTCTTTTTTGACCCCGTAGTTGGCACGCTGGCAAACTGAATCATTTATAAAATTGATTCCCTTTTAACGAGTGTCCAGAACTAGATTATATGCTTGTTCTTTTAATACTTTTTATTTTCGCTTGCTTTATTTTTGAATTGTTCAAACGCATTTACGCTGTTACGCATTGTTATCGTGCGAAAGTAGCCTCTCGTTGTAAATCAATCGATATCGATCTCTTTACCAACCAAGTATAAGTTTGAAGAGCTGCTTGCTTTGTGCTGGAGGAGAGACAGCAGAAGAGTCGAGAATGGCGACGACGAAGGAGTATCAGGCAGTCGCGACCGAAGGAGATGTCGAGCAAGGCCTAGTCGCGGCGCCAGAAGCACCGCCACCTGCCGAGAAGGTTCTTTCTTTCCCTCACAACTTTCCTCCTAGCTACCTACTACTCAACCCGTTAGTATGATACGTTCAAATCGAGAAAAGATTTTAAAATCTCTATTTTTTATATTTAAATCGTGTTTTCCTCTCTTCCCTGATATGAGCCTGTCATGAGTAAATTTAAAAATTGTCCTATTTTCAAGTTGACGAAATTCAATGATGCGATGACTTGGCACCAAAATTTTTTATCAATTTCTTTATGTTCTTCATCTCAGGCGGCAGAGGAGGCTGAGAAACCGAAGAAGCTTTCGAGAAGCGAGTCGCGCGACTATCCGTCGTCGAAGAAGAGCATTCGTCAGTTCATTTCTCTCTCTCTCTGTCCCTCTCTCTCCCTCCCTCTCTCTCTCCCCCCCCCCTCTCCTTCTCTCTCTTGTTCTCGGTCTTTCTCTCCCTCTCTCTATCACTGGTGAGCTCTCCAGCTCTCATTTTCCGTGATTCACGTCACATCTCCATGTTTCACTTCATTTTGCAACTGCACTTTTTTGCAGTTAATTTCGAATCGTTGACTCTCTAATCAGTTCTCTTACAGAAGTTTATGTTGAGAGAACGAGGTGAAGAACAGAAGAGAGAGAGAGACAGAGAGAGAGAGAGATAAAGAGAGAGAGAGAGAGAGAGAGAACGGGCGTTGAGAAGGCAAAGCAAATTAGATAGCTATGAAAAATAAAATGTTAGAGACGAAGATAGAATTGAAGAAAGGCTAAAGCCCTCCTCGTGACCTCTGCCCTTCTTCACGTGATGCCAACGTCTGCAAGTTTCCTTCATTAGCACGTTAAATGCAAAGGCGGCAGCGATCGTAATTGCCTTTTTTGTCTCTCTCCCTCTTTCTCTCTCCTTCTTTCTCTCTCCCTCTTTCTCTCTCCCTCTTTTTCTCTCCTTTTTTCCTCTCGCTCTCCTTATGTCTTTCTGTCCACTAAACTCTCATGTTCTCTACCCTCAGTACTTAACTTATCACTGATTCTCATTAACAACCTCTGTCTATATCTTTCATTGTGTCTTACACTCTCTCTTTCTCTCCTCTTCCACTCTTTAACACTTCCTTCAAAATGCCCTTATATTGACAAAGTAACCTTAATTGGAAACTGCTTGGTTGTGCCCTTTTGGCCTGGAGTAGTAAGAGAAGAGACTCATGTGTAAGGAGACAAGGTAATAGCGAAGTAAGAGACAGAGCGAGAGAGAGAGAGACAGAGAGAGAGAGAGAGAAAAAAAGAGAGAGAGAGAGAGAGAGAGAGTGTGTGTGAGAGAGTAGTGTGAGAGATCGCAATAGTGAGGTGGTCTTTCAACAACAGATGTCATGGACGACCGTATGATATCGCTCTTCTCTTTAGAGCGTCTCTTCAACGAATGCATGTTCACGCAGTGATGCACGTTTGCGAAGAAATATTGCACTGCCAAGACTTGAATTGCTTTTCTTTTTCTGATCTTTTCATGGGAACTTGAACGTTCAACTTGAATTTGTCTTCATTTGGGGACGATCGCGAGAAAAAGAAAAAAGGAAGGAATACGACATGAGAAGAAAGTTGTTCATTGTATTTTTTCCTCCTTCAAAATCTCTTTCTGTCTCTCTTCTCTCTTTCGATGCCTTTTTCCCTGTATCCTGTCCTCTTTCATCTCCCTCCTATTCTCCTCCTTTTTTCCCAAATTCTCCTCCGTATCCTCAATCACTCGCCCTCTTTTTCTCTTTACTCTCTGAATCTCTCTACATCTTTGTCTCGCTCGGTCTCCAATCTCTCTCCCTCCCATCTGACTGCCCCCCCCACCCCGTAACTTCAACAACAACGGGCACGTGTTCAAGGGGTAGGTGAGCGATTAAAAAGGAGCAGTGAGGGAAGAAAATGAAGTGTGATGCGGGCGAACCAAACAACAAGTAGAACGGCAGGGAAGAGAGCGGAAGAGAAAGAGACAGAGAGAGAGAGAAGATACAGAGACACGTAGAGAGAGGGGGAAGAGAGGAGAAAAGAGTGAGAGAGAAAGAGAAAAAGACAGACAGAGACATAGAAAGAGAGAGAGATTGTGAGATAGAAGAGATAGTGTAGAAGGAGAGCGAGCAGATGTTAGGTGTTGAGAGAAAATGAGAGAGAAAAGAAAGAGAGAGGGGAATCATGTCTACTAAACAACTCTTCATTTAATAATAGAGAACTTACAATTAGACAAGAAAATGCTTAAAGGTAGAGGAAATATAACGGCTTCGAATTAGCGGGAGTGAAATGGAGAGAGCGGGTGATAGAGATATTGAGAGAGAGAAAGAGAAAGAGAAAGAGCAAGAGGTATCTAGCGTGAGGTATAGACAGGGAACGAATGAAGATACCACGCGCGCAGACCACTTTTCGGTCAACAAGGAAATAAATGTTCGGGAAACGTGATCGGTTTCATAAGAATAGCCAGGAAAATTGAGGTAGAAATGAAATGAAAAAAAACAGGGAACATGCATGACAGAGCAAGAGAGTCGGAGACCCGGGTAAATTAGATTTCGCTCAAAAGCTCTAATCTTACTAACTATGTCTTTCTAACTCGAAGAAACTATGTCTTTCTAACTCGAAGAAACTTATGGAATGGGTCTATGAAAATGCCATTTTGACATGCCGTGCGAGGTTTAAGTTCGAGACGTCGGTGAGACTTACTGAGATGGCCTTAAATTCGCGTTTGCTGTTTCAACAACGCAAGACTCGTTAAAAAATTTGTCAAATTTGTCATTAATAGACATTGTTTGAGAATGCTGCTCATGTGCAACTTCAGTCTTTGATTCTCACCATCAGATGATTCCCTCTCATTAAACTGTTAATTAAATACGCTACATATATATGAAAATGTATATATTTTTGATAGAATCTTTTATACGGCATAATTTCTTGCATCATTTTCAGATGGCAAAAAGTCGGTGGCTGCACGCACGCGTGCCTGCTCCAACTGTGGCCATATCTCACAGTGGGACGCAACTCGTCAGTTCATCAATTGATTTAAATTAGCAATTGAAATTTATTATTATTATTATTGATTCAGGAATGCATTATTGCTATTTAATTTAGCTATTAAAATTGTAATATTATTAGGTTCACTTTTCAATTGACAAACTATCTGTTGAGTATAAATATTATCATTTAAAATTTTCAAGACACAATTTAAAAAAAGTAGCATACATGGCATTCCTTCCTAATACACAGCTCGTAAAAAAAACTTTCTCAATCGCGCCTTTGTCAATTTCAAAGAATGTGCTTGTTTGATCTTTATCTTTTCCCTTTGAAGACATTATTTCCCGTATCTTCTACTTCTTCTCGTTCTTCTTCTTCCCTTTCTTCATCTCCTAGAGAAGTTCTACGAAACGAGATAACTTTGCAACAGTGTCTAAGAAAGATAGAAAACTAGTATACTGAAACCACAGAGTGATTCCCCTGCACCTCTCCCCATTTGATTCGCCTTCTTTAAACCCACCTCGTCACTGTTCGTGTATGCAGTCTGCAAGATGCCAGAGAGCTGCTGACTTTAACTTTGTTTGGCACACGTGGGAGAAGCCCTAAACGATACAGGAGAAGAAAACATCACTTTATAAAATGGCAAAAAATCAACGTATTTTCTTTGACAAATTAAATAAAAATATAGTGATATAATAATAAATATAATGCAAGGAATCAATATTTAGCTTATAAAATCAACCTTTTTTAAATTCGAAAAAATGCATAAGCATATTGTAAGGAGTCAATATTTTTGCAGCCGAGATCTACCCGCCGCCTCGTGCGAATACGCAAGTTCATCAGCAGAGCTTCACCTTCGTCGGCTACGTTCTCCTAATCGCCGTCGTGATCTTCCTGACCTTCGTCGCCATTAAGTATATCGCCTAAATGCCTTTACTCCTCTGGCGACTCCGAATCACCACCCACTCGATGCCTCCGTCTCTGCTGTGTTTGAACATTGCCTCTTGAATTTATTCATCCAAGCTTAAATTTATGCGGCAACCTAATCTTCACTTTGTGACTAATTATATTCTTTAAAAAAATTACTAAATTACTCGAAGAGTAACTAATTCTAATGTACATATTTATGCAAAATCAACAACGAAATTGAAGTGTTCTCTCTTGAAAGTAATAGTTGTTGAATACCGTTATGTTCTCGAATTGCTCTCCTTCTTCATTTATTCTGGCTGCAGTTTTTTTATTCATTTTTTTATGTACCTTTTCTCTCGAAAAAAAAAAATTCTTCTAATCTCCGTTGTTTCGAGATTTTGAATTACTTTCGAGAATATTTACATTACCTTTTGATGCTATTGAATCTACTTGTTCTTCCCTCTCTGTGTCTGTCTGTTCGTCTGTCTCTCTCTCTCTCTCTCTTTAACTTTACTGCCTTATTTCACTTTGTAAGAGCATCTCTGATCCATATACTTACATAAACTCCACAAACTCAATTTATGCGATTGATCGCTTTTTTCTACTTTTTACGTGCTTTACTCATGTTTACAAAGAGCCTAAGCGCAAATGTTTAACAACTGAATGGCTTTTTTTTAAAACAAAGTCGCTTAGTGTAACGAAATTATTGTGATAAGTAAAGCACACGCACATGTTGATGACTCGTCAAATCTATGACATTTATGAGGCCAAAAAATTGATACTAAAATGTTATGATGGAAAAATTTAGGACCACATACAAATGTTGACTATCATGTTGTAATTTAAGATACTTAATTTCAATGCAGAACACGTTTATTTAAAACATACTCATTGTGAGTCAAAAGTCTAAAGTGTTTGTTTTATTCAGCGACGAAAAAAAGTAAGTGCCAATTGAAATATGAACGCAAAGGTGATTCATTTGAAATGAGTCAAGAAGTTCAAAAAAGAGGAAAAAACACTTGCAAGGAAAACTAACATCTTTATTTCTCTTGCTCTCTCTCTCTCTCTCTCTCTCTCTTTCTGTCTCGCGATAGAGACAGCGAGAGAGAGATAAACATGCAAACAAAGCACTTTAGACGAAGCCGGATAAAATATTTTATAGAAAAAGCCAGCGAGAATGATATGAAGACATTCTTGCTGGCTTTTTCTATATAATGTTTTGAAAACAGTCCTGTTCAAAGAAAGTGGAAAAAACTTATCGCTCTGCAATATATGTATCTAACTTAATGTAAGTCGGCCAAGATGGAGCTAAAAGATACTTCCTTCAACAAAGGCAGTGAAAACAGTCCCGTTCTAAGAAAGTGGAAAAAAGATTCTACTTGTAGTGCTAATCTATTTTTTTTTTTGAGCACTGATTCATTATCATTTACAAAACGGTTGCAATTATTATTATTATTGTTACGCTCTCGTCGTAGATAAAAAAATGGTTTCGAGAAATCATATTGTTGTAGAATTGTTCTCGAGATTTCTCGCACAATCACACAGTCTCTCTCTCTCACTCTCTCTCTCCCTCTCTCCCTCTCTCTCTCTCTCTCGCTCTCTCTTTCTTTCTCGCTCTCTCTGTGTTTTTTCTCTCTCTCTCTTTCTCTCTCTTTCTCTCTCTCTCTCTCTTTCTCTCTCTCTCTCTCCCTGTCTGTCTTTGTTTCTTTTTTTTGCTTGGATTCTGTCACAACTGCAATGCCATCATATCGAGGGCATTCTTAGCCGCCCACGCTTCAGACGATGGCACTCCGGAAAAGAAGAACCCGGGAGATAAGAAATAACCGCGTTATGATTCTTTCTTCTACTCTCTCTCTCTCTCTCTCTCTCTCTCTCTCTCTTTCTCTCTCTCTCTCGTTATCTTGTCTCTCTCTCGCATTCTCTCTTTATCTCTCTCAATATACCCTCTCACCTTCTTTCGCAGTCTCTCGCTCTTTATCATTCTCCCTCGTTTCCTTCCTCCATTTTCACTTTTCTTTTATTCGTTTGCTTGTTCATCCATTCCGCTTTTCTTATGCTTCTTGAAATAAAACAATAACATAGAAATATTATGAGTAAAATACATTCTAATCTGCGTGTATTTGATATGAATACATCTTTTTTCTTTTGTTAAAATATGTTAATAAAAAATTTACCGTATTTCTCGATTAGTACCCCTTCCTATATTAGAACCCCTTCCCCCAATAGTAGTACCCTTTAATAATGCCATTGAAAAATAGTACTCATTGTTCTAGTAGAACAACATTTCGTTATCAACAGTGCCTCCCCCCCCCCCTAATAATTGTCAAATATACAAATGTACCTCAGCTCGAGCTATTTCTTTTTTTTGGATAATGAAACGTTGTTTGTAAAGTTTTAGTGCTTTACATTAAAAAATGGTACCCCCCTCTCCAATAGACCCCCCTCACTCCTAAGGGTTTAAAAGAATACCACCCGAGGGGTTACTAATAGAGAAAATAGGTTAACTTATCGATGACATTTGCTAGTGCTATTCACAGTCAGCTATTTGTTCGTTATTAATTACTTTTTACAGAACATTCTCTTATTATTTTATACGTACCTCTCTCCCCTCTCTCCCCCTATGTCTGCACTCCTGCCCTCTGCTTCTCTTTTTCTCTTCCACATCTCTTCCTCTCTTTGTCTTTCTTTTCCCTATCCCCTCTCTCCCTCTCTTCTTTCCCCTCCACTCTCTCCTGACTTTTCTGATCAATCGACGCGAGTCCAGCCTGACTTCTTCTTCTTATCTCGCAAAGGCATGAAAGAGGCCGTCTCACGTAGTCCTTGCATACATTGTTGCTCTTTTGCCTCTTCGATCTTGCTTGCTTTTCGATTTCGCTTTCTCTCTCTCTCTCTTTCTCTAGCTCTATCTCCCTACCCCTTTCTCTCTCTCTAGTCCTCCAGAATACCCACGCATTCGTCACCCATGCCCCCTATATGGTCAAGCTTTACCTCTCTCTCCCTCTCTCTCTCTCTCTCTCTCTCTCTCTCTCTCTCTCTCTCTTTCTCTCCTCTCCTCTCTCTCTCTCCTTCTCTAACCCTCCCTCCTTCCCTCGCAGTCGTCGAATTCCATGGTTGCGGAAGAGAGATCATACAGCACATGCGTGGTGCACCCACCTTCCTGATACCCCCACTCCCTGATAACCCCCCCCCCCTCCATAGAATACGTATCGCGCGGGAAGGGACCCCTCCTGGGGCTCTGCCTGTCCATGTGTATTTGTGCGAGAGAGTTCGGTCCAACCATTCGAGGCAATCAGACGGCTATGACCCTCTACCATCCCCCCTCTTAACCTCTACTCCTAATCACCATTCACAGCCCTTTCCTCTCCCACCCCTCGGGCTCGAATTTCCGTACCAAAACTGGCCGCTTTCGGCTGGTCGCCTCGATTCATCCATTCCATTAATCGTAGACATGACTATGCATGTCCATGTCGGGCAGCCTGGAAAGTGCGAGCAAACAGAGAGCATTCACGCAAAGATGATAAAATCACTCTGATCAGTGCAAACTTTGCTATCGCCGAATTTTACTTATTTATTGTCTGTTTAATTATTGTTAATTTTGTGAATTATTGCCGGATTAAGCGCGATTAAACAGGCAAAATTATAATTTTTTTTATCCGAATTCGTTCTTTTTTTAATGGAGCCCGTACTTACATATTTGCATTTTTCTGTATTATTGCCTCAATCGAACTCTCTCTTATTTAAAAATCGACCGCCTTATATACTCCTTAATCTGTATTATTTGCAATGATGCAATTTAATGTAACATAATTTAAAGAACGTTTTTTTCAAAATCAATATATGTTTTTGTTAGTATTGCCATACCATTGCAATGTATAAAAAAAGGCTTAAAATACAAAGGAATAAACCTCCAGTGTATCGCCTCAGATGGTGCGGGTGGGTGGCGTGCCCGCGAACCGACCGATCTACGTGATAACAGCTTCGGGCGACGAGCCGAACCCGCTCGGCCTCATGGCTGCGACGCTTCCTCCACATCCGCCGACATACGAACAGGTTCTAAAAATTTTTAATATATACAGGTCGCATAATCATTACTAATATTCTCAGATAAGTATTTTTTTCTTCATTTTGCCTGCTTTATATGTATTCTGAAGAAGTACAGGCTCTCAAAGATCTGGAATAGGAAAACGCACATTTTGTCCCTCCTTTGTCAATCTCACTTAGTCCTGTTCTACTCATCTTTCCTAAATACTCACGAATTAAATTTTTTCAAAGGTTGATTGTTTGTCCCTGGTTAAGGGGATAGAGGAGTGAGCTTGATAAAGCTTTACATCAAATGAATAATAAGCGATCCAAGCAAGGTATAATCAGACTACGTGAGAATATGGAACAACCAGTAACTGTAAGTGATAAAGGAGAGCTGAAAATGAACTAGTCAGCACCCATAACAAGCAGCCCCCGTTCCACTACCTAGGCGCTCGCATGCCCCACGACCTTTGCCGAGTTGCCGTCTCCGCCGCGTCGAATCCTGCCGCCGGTGTCGGGCGCTGCGCCCGAGTGTGCCGCCGCGAGAGCTGGCGGCCTGCCCAGCAGATGGCACGACCGCCGTCGCGCTTTCATACATCGCAACACACGTACGGTATTGCTCTTTCTCTCTCTCTCTTTCTCTCTCTCTCTCTCGCTCTCTAATTCTTTCTATCCCTCTTCCACTCTCCTTTCTCTCTCTCCAGGCTCTTCGCCTTCCTCTCCGCCTCGCTGGACGACTCGGCAGCGCCGCATCCTCATCTACTCGCTCATCTTCGCTTTCTTCATCTTACCCGTCTTCATCTTCTTCATTATCATGATCGCCATGAGTCACTAGCGCTTTTAATTACAAATGTTATTTCAGGGCCAAAAATATGAATGTATGAATATTACGCCCGCGCAAACTACACAGTAAGCAAGGTCTGCCATCGTCGAACGCTTATGAGTCATCCCCTCCTTGGTGACTGTTCGGCTCTCCTTTTGTGAGCAGACTCTCCCGCAATTGTCCTCGCCGAATTTTTCTTGTTATCAACATGATTTAAGCCTTCGAACTTATGTTAATTGATTCATTATTCTTAGTCTACCTTTTATATCTATGTACCTTCTATACCTTTTATATCTATATCTCTTTTATATTTATTTTAATTTAATTTCAATATTTTCCCAATTTATAGATTATGAGTCTTTCTAAAACGTAAGGGACTCACTTACGTTCTTCTGCCAGAAAAGTCTTTCATTTTCCCATGACCTATTTTGCTCGCCTTTCATTTCCTCATTCTTCTTACTCCTCTCTCTCTCTCTCTCTCTCTCTCTCTCTCTCTCTCCCTCTCTCTCTCCCTCTGCCTCTCCTTTCTGTAACTCAATTCCATAAACTGATAGCCTCGTATCAAAAGTAATCCGACGTTCCTTCAAAACAACAATTCCATTTGCCTCGACCTCGATGGTGTGATAGTGTTTGGGGTGAATTCTGTGTGAAAAGAAAGTTTAAATAAGCAGAAAGACACACGTCTCCCCGCTCACCTTTTGCATGCTTTCCGAAGAATGGAGTACGATTGAAGGAACAGGGGATTGCAAAAGAACAAGATTGAAAATTATACCCGCAGACTAAACAGCGCTATAGTAGCAATATAATTTAATAAACTAAGTACTTTTGCTCACCAGTCAAATGTCATTCTTTGGAACATTGCCAAGAAATTGCAATCTATGAGTTACTCTGTTTTTACCCGTTGAAAAATTGTAGTTTGTAGAGACTGCCTTAATTATATCTGGTACTATATCTGGTACTAGGCGTTATTTATATTATACTCCGTTCTTACTTATCATAAATGTATGTTTTTGCTCTCCAAAAATTCTCAACCAATGCCCGAGATCAAGCGCGTGATATTGGCATCGGCTGCTAGTGATTCAGTGATACTTCTTATCATTTCGCACACTCGCACTTCCAGCCTTCTTCCTCTTATCATGTCCTCGTGTAATTTTCATCGTCTCTTTTACACAATATATACCTTTTGGCGCCTCTTGTATGGAAAGAGATAAATAAACACCTTTCTGCCTTCTTTTCTGAGCTTACAATGAGTCCACTGGCGGTCGTCTTGTCGTCCGAATATATAATGGTCGATTGATTTGATTTGAATGAAGAAGAAACGGCCTATCGTAGCGCTGCTAATAAGGGAAGTGAAAGCATGACTAATCGCAGCAAGTCCTTCCTGGCAGTGGAATGGTGTCTGCCGAGTCGCTGCTCATCGCCGGCCGCCGCCGTGACTCTGGCGCTCCGCCGGATCCATTTCGTCGTCTCAGCGCCCACATCCAGCCCACTCTCGTCGTCATAGAATTCTGCCAGGTACGGTATGGGTGCGGATACTGTATTAAGGAGTTGAGGGGGAGTACTGTAGTAAGGTCCTAAAGTGCTCTTGAAAATCCACCTTGAAATCTTTTTTATTGCATAAGATGGTCTGGTGGTTTCTCAGTATATTGTTGATGCAGATGTAAAAAAAAAGTTAATTTTAGTGCGCGTAAAGGAGAGAATTTTTAAGTCGAAATCTGGGTGGATTATGGCGCCGGGAAGGCCCAAGATCAGAATGGATACCTTTTAAACCCTGGTCAGGTCGAAGGCCCTCGCCCGCTTGTCTCTGTTGGGTTGAGCTCGCTCGAGCCAGGAATAGGTACCACCCACTCAACTTCCGCCTCCACTTCTTCCCTCCTCGACCTGGACGCCATTGCAATCTGGCTGCTCAGCTGTGATCCGGCTGGTTCGTTGATAATATTAGTTATTATTATTAGTATTATCTAAATTTTCAGCTTTATCTAGCAGAACATGTTAGATAAAGCTCTTGTCTCTAGATCTAGAGCAAAAGGGCAGAGCGTGAAAGTTTCAAAGTTGAGATATCCTTTAAGCGGGTTCGATCGTCCTGCTATACAACCAGCAGATGGCTCTCCACGCCCTCTGCTACCACTGCACCATCTACGATGTCCGCGCCAGGGCCTTTCAGGTATACTAGAGAATTTTGGTCTTTCAGATATTGTGTAAGTTTTGCGACCTTTCACGTATACTGTATGTTTTTGGTGATCAAATTTAATCAACTGTTAAACGATAACTAGATCAAGGTAACAATAATTACTATACACTGAGAATCCTTAGTTTTGCAGCGTCCTCTCAGCGTTGCGTATCTTTTTTCGAATCGGCCTTCCACGTCACTTGTCACACGCTTCTCTACAACAGTACGAAGACTTGTCGCACCTCTTTTGAGGTGATTTTTTTAATTTTTCCTCTTTTTATATCTCTCTCTCCTCTCTCTCTCTCCCTTACTGTATTTTCTCAAATGAACTCTTCTTTTCAATATTACAGCTGCAACCGTCGTCTCTTTGTTTCTCTTCTCGAGCGCTTAACTAAACTGTCTGATGAGCTGAATGCGAATCTCGTTCACGAGTAAGCGGCCATACTTTTTTTTAAATTAATTTTTTATTAAGAAACCCTTTTTTTTGGCACGTAAGCATAAGCTTTGCACAAAAAGCTTTGTTTTGTACTGTTAAAGAGTATCCTTGAATACACGGTGTTTCCTGGTTTTTGTTGCTTGCCAGCTTAAATAATAGATACAAATTGCAGATACTATGCGTTGTATCGACCGGAAATCTTGGAGCCGGCTTCAACTCGAAAGATTCACGCTGTTGCCAAGCAGGTCATTTTCTAATATCCACAGCGCATGAAACGAAATGAATAAAAACTCTATGAATAATAACTATTTTATTAAAAAAAGATTTGGCTATGGAATTGTTTTATTGTTCTCTTTTTCGGCTATTTGCACACACACGTGTCTTTTCATATTACAAGTATATATCAAGTATTAAAAGTAAGTACTAATTATAATCATAAGATGTATTTCATAGGCACGCCGTATCCGTCCGAGAATCGACATGATGAGCGAAGCCCTTCGGAAGAGCATTCACGGCGACTGCTGCAGAGGTATTCTTTTTCTTATTCTTATTCTTCAGCTCGCTTTTTATATATCATTTTAAAGCTGTTAAAAGTGTTTACCGTTTACCGTGCAAGTGAGCAGATGACATGTAAATTTTTCATGCCAAACATACCGGAGATTTTACTGTAAAGTAAAAAAATACCTATAAAAGAAAAGCCTTTATGTAGGCCACGGCGACGTGGAGCTGCCGGATCTGCTGATGAACTCATCCGAGGGCGCACCCGCTTCGAAACTACCGCCACTCTCCGAGCTGTCGCCATGCGTAAGTGGTTGTTGGCTACCGTGCTCTGTCTTACATTAGAAGGATCGTAATATACTTCCCGTCAAGACCATTAACCCATACGTATTTCTTATGTTTTGCTAACTGTAGTCGTACTCGTCATTCGCCGCTTCTCTTCGTGGTTTCGTCGATGCGATGGCGACCAAGGAGTCGTCCATCGGAGTTCTGTACAGGTACTAGCTTTTTAATATCTGTTTTTTTTTTTGCTTAAAGCCTGATGATACTGCTCCTCATCATTTATTATGTCTCACTTTTTTATTTGACCGATTTTGTATTGGGTTTTTAAAATTACGCAAATATAATTTGTCTTTAAATGATTTTTATTGGTAAAATTTAGACGAAAAAAAGAAGTTAAATCAAGAAATTAATTAATAGACAAATAAGAAAATAGATAAATAAAAAGAGCATTCCAGCTCCTCCCTGCCGATTCTCCGCTACCCGAAGAGTGAGTCACCACTTCGAGAAAGACTCCGTGTTGAGGAGGAGGCGAGAGAAGAGCAGGCTCTTAGGACGTGCACGGCGCATCTGGATGAGGTAGGCTTCCTTTCTTTCTCTCTCCCTCTCTCCTTATCACTCTCTCTCTCTCTCTCTCTCTCTCTTTCTTCTGTCTTACCTTTACCTCCCTCATTTCACTCCATATTCAAAACAGAACTCATATTCCCCGTTCTCAAAATTCAGATTCTCTACCCGGTACTTGTTGGGGACGATCTCATCATCTGTGGTTCGGAGCAGCGGAAAGGTCAGTGACTGATAATGTTTCTCTCTCTCTCTCTCTCTCTCTCTCTCTCTCTCTCTCCTCACTCCCTCTTTATCATGTGTTAATTTTAATGCCAGCAAAGTGTTCTCAGTACGGCCAGTCCTGTTCTCTTCCACAGGCATGGAAAAGAGCTATAGAAGGAATTAGTGATAAAAATGCATTAAGCGGTCTTTCGCTGTCTATGTTTGAATTTTTCCCAGACATTTTGCTTCTCCTTCTTTTGATATGCTCCTTTTCTTACTAGAAACATTTCTGTGCTTCTTAATTATAGGTTGCTGTTATTGACTCTGTTCTTTGATCACACGGAATTCTCTGCCATACCTGAATTCTTCAATTGTTTCCAATCCTGAGCAAAGAAAATCGAAAGGCGGTATCGTGCACTTCATCTTCCGTATCCCCTTCTTGATCTATCGTATCCTTTTCTTGCACAGGAACAGTAATCGATCTCGTGACGAAACTCGAATACGCGAGACCCAAATCGAATCTAAATCGTCCGCTCGAGCCGTGGAGCGAGCGCAGCGAGATGCGGTGATCATTTCTCATTATATTTATATTTTACTTATTCTTTTATTTATTATTTATTGTTTAGTTTTATTTTTAGAACAGCTATTGCCCAGAAACTGGATTTAAAAAAACGTTATGTGTTTTCGGGTAATTTTCTTATTATTCATAATTTTCTTTCGTAATAACAACATCTTCAAGGTCGTCTGTGGGCGGCGGTCTCTTCGGGGTGCACACACGACGTGGAACTCTTCCTACGCCGGTTTGGCGGAAGACCACGACGCGACCGCAGCGCGTCGCTGCGTGCTCGATGCCAACTCATGCACACTTCATGATGCTTCGTATACGGGTTAGAGATTAGGGAGAGGAACGAGAGATTATTAGAGAAAGGAAGGGAGAGAAAGAGCGAGAGAAACAGTGATTGAGGGAGAGAGATAAAGTGGGTGAGAGACAGGAGCAAAAGCGAAAGAGATATGCTTTCACCTTTTCTCACAGGTGAATTTCTCTCTCGCCTTCGCCATCGCAGGAAGTTTCCATCGGACTCTTCTCTTCTCGCCTTCATAGCAGCAGTTCTCACTGGTGTGTTAATCATTTTATTCTGTTCACTTTGGTTATTTATTTATTTTGCCTTTTCACAGAAAGACGGATCGAAGTAGAAGGAAAACTACGGTATTTAATGATTCAGTTTTTTTATAGGAATTTTTCTATTTTTTCACGCCATATCTTAAAAAAGGTATCTTTTGCAATTACAGAATTTTTTTTACTTAATATGTTTTTTTATTCCTTTGCCACTTCATTATTTTAATATTTTCTAATTTCAATATTTTAATACTTTACGATAATATTCTTTTCTTTCTTCCGGCTCGTGCCAGCTCGTCTACCTCGGGCGCTTCCTTCCATTGAGAAGACTCGCTCTCCAAGAGAAGCTCACCAACGAAGACGCGCGGATCATTGCGGCGCTGCTTTCAGAGGTGCAGAAAACGAGAATTGTGGTTATTAAAATACTTTTTAAGAAAAAATATTGTCGAAATTGAGTTATGAAAGAATGATGAAAATTATAAGATGGAAGAAGAGTAGAAGAATTTATGTAGATGAAAAAGTTTGAAGGGAAATTCTTTTACAGGTTGACTTTGTCAAGTTTTGCATGCTGAAGGAGGAGACGGACGGGCTGCCCCCAACTCACTCGCGTCGATCTATTCAACTACGGTAGCACTGGAAATCGCCAGCTCTGATTCTGGAAATCGCCAGCTCTGATTATTAAAATACTTTGGCCATTCTAAATGGCTATTACCCACTATGAGGTCAAACTTCATTGCTTTTATGTACAGAGACTCGTCACACTTTTTTGGTGCCCACTTATTTTTTGAAGACAAAAAACTGAGATTCCATTCTAGAGATGCGTTAAAATTACGATGAGAATAACATTAATTGTCTACGTTTGTCTTCTTTGTGCTTCGATGCGGATAAATGCGTGAAAAGAGCTACCTTCGCTGCACTATAATTGGTGAAAATAAAAAAAAAACGCTAAAAATAAAGGGCCGAATTTTCTCATGAAAAACCCTGTCATATATATCCTGGATGAGGCAGGAACCTTCTCTTGCTCCAGCAGTCATCATACGAAGAAGGGGCCTATTTTTATCGGAAATACGAGTACAGGGAATACAAAGAGCGAAAGAGAAGAAAGAAACAGCGGCAGCTAGAGAGGGAGGAACAAAGCAATGACAATTTAAAAACAGAATTACTTGAGATAGGTAGGGAGAGAGAGAGCCGGAACATTTCATGGTTGTCCTGTCGTTCGCTCCGCTTCAACGAAGATACAGTAAGCGGCTCGAGCGGGACTTCCAATTTAAAAGTCTCGAGATGAAATACATTCTCACTTCTCCGAGCTTATTACGAGTTGTTCAAATGTTTATAGATGCTTTTTTTAATTCTTTTTTTTTAGTTGTGTGCCCCTCAAAGACTAAGGTGATAACGAAGAGATGTCATACGACCAGTACCAGGCTGTGCTTGACGAGTGTGACGAAGTATGTCGCATGTGGCTGCTTACGTTTTTACTATTTATTCAGACTTTTTTATTCACTTACTTTGTTTATGCACTTTAATCTTCCCGATTAATGTAAAGTTTAAAAGGAGAAAGTGTTTTCAGGTACTCGACGAAGTGGTCGGGCTTCGCAAGAGTGCGCCTGCTCGGATTGGCGAGCTCTATCGAGAGATGTATCGCGCTCGCCGCGAACAGCTCGCGCAGGTTTATTTATTATTTATTCATCATTTATTTTTGCCTTATTCTCCTATTATTACCTTATCTAATTATATATTTTATATGAATTCAAGATCGCTTGAAAACTTCAAAGCCTAGCTTGAAATGCTTTGACAGAGGCTATATTGCCTTTAAATTGAAATCTCAATTCACCCTCCTTCGGTATAGGAGACATGAAAAACTGGGGAAATAATCGAAATCACCTGATTTTGGGCATATTTTAATGCGAAAGATATTCTGTATTCCTGCGTAAATCTTTTCATGCGCTTGCGTATTTAAAAAAGTGATGGATACTTTTTAAATATCGTATTCCTATTTTTTAATAAGAAATGGGTTGACCGAAATCCAATTTATTAAGAAGCAATACAAGAAAAAAAGAATGTCACATTTTAGCCGCTTCTCCATCTCACCGGACTGACTTCGCTCGCCGATCTCGAGGTGTACATCAAAGAGACGGTGGCTTCATCCACTTTTATTTTATTTCTTTATCTTTTTTTCTATCACTGTTCGTTAAAAAGGAGGAAAGTAAAAATAGAGTGAGAAGAGCCGAAAAGTAGTCATTTCCAAACCTTTTTTCCTTCATATTTTTGTAAATCTTAGTTTTTTTTGCAGCAGGAGAAGGCAGTAACGAATGCAGCGAACCAGATTAAGAAGGACGCCGAAGCGCTCGAGACGAATAAGAAGGTTCCATAAAATTATTTTTATTTCGTCCTAATTTTATTATTCATGATTATCCTGACATCTTATTACTCTTTGTTTCTTTTTTCAAGAGTTGCTCCTTGATAGTTTCATGTTTCTCCCTTGATCCAGTTATATTAATAATTGAATACCGAAGTACCTTCAGCCGTAACCGTGTGTTTTGTTGTTATATATATTTTTTAATTAATTTTCTTCCGCTAAACATTATAATTCTCTTTCGTTTTCAGCTTCGCGCTCAGAACGCGCTTCTCCAGGAGGAAGTAGAGACTCTCTACGAGTTTGTCCAGGGCGACCTCGGGCCCATCGATGTGGACTTGGTGTCTAAATCGGGAGCCCTCAAGAGGCCATCTATGGACTCCTCCGAGACCTCTGAGGACTCCGTCATGGATAGCTGAGATACTACATATGGCTGATCTCTACATGGGAGCACAGAGTTACCCCGGGGGTGTGGGGTACAAGTGAGGAAAAAAACCTTTTTAAACTTAAAGACCGTTTCTTCTTTTAACGAAAAATGGGTAATTAATCAAAATCTTGCTTTATGCACCCCATTCTCGTTCAGCTTCTTTGTTCAGATACTTAACTTGGTATATTAATGAATCATTTAACTGAGCCATGCGGGGTAGCCTCTGGGGCATAGTCGTGTCTCCTTGTTATTTATGTGCATCACATTTCACACTTGTCCTTTCCCTCTCCATTATAATGGCATGCATGTTAATTTAATTTTGTGCGATAAATGAGGCTTAAACTGCAGCTATTCGTTAAGTCTAAGTTGTCCAATCAGCTTTGATTCTGAAGAATACTTTTTTGTATGTCATCTTTCTGTTAATATTGTTATATTCATGGGAAACGCTTTGAACCTAGTAAAAAAAAGTTTGCTTGAATGTTGTGATGGAACTGCGATGCTCGTCACGAATCGGTGTATGCATTTGTAGCAGTAACGAGTTTGCAAGTAACGTGGGTGTTTTGCTCCGTATTCCCCCCTCGTTATCACGTACCCTACATGTCCCTCTTTATCTTTTATCTGGTTTAATCTGACATGAGCGGCGGATTGCCGATGGTATGGTGGTAATGCGATTGCTTCCAGTCACAGTGTTCATCTTTGGTCTCTCCCGCGCCCGACCGTTTTGACCCTGAATGAGGGAGCAACCCATTGATTAATCTTTCGCCTTGTCGCAAGCGCACCGAAAATGCAGGGGTGTTTGGTTTGGCCTTTACTCGAGAAACCGGAAAGCATGCATATATATTCTTGTTGTTATTTGTTCTTTTAAGTGTTAATTTTAGGATGAACATCTACAAATTTGTGCATTTCATAAGGTGCTGATAGCGCGCGTGAACTATTATTTGAGGCTTTTTAATGTTATTTTGCGCTATCTTATCGTTGGGGATCTTGCATAGATCATTCTGGCGAAATTAGTCCGCAGTCAGCCAAAATATTAGAGTTCAAACTCTCGAATATAACTCCCGTTGCTTCTCTTTTAAAATAATACTTTCGAATTGAACAGACATTGATTTTAGTTCTCTACATAAATTGCATGCTTAATTTTTTTCCAAAGCATGATATTTCTTTACTTTTCGGTATTCGGTCTGTTAAAAATCGCTTGAAAAGTTGTCTTCTTTTGTGGATTTTTCTCTCGTCTACTTTATGGGTGTCTTCAGCAATTCTGGAAAACGTTTGTTTCCATCCAGTCTCCATGTGTGTGTGAATCGCGTTTTCCAATTGTCGTCTTAACTTCTTTGGTTTCATTTCAGCCTTAAAGATGTCGAGCGGCGGCAAAGAACGTATCGCGGTCTTTCCGTCGCGCATGTAAATGGCTATTTTTTGTTTCTTATTCATAGTTATAAAAATTATGTTAACCTTTTTTTCGAAATTTAAAGATTACGTTTATTATGATGGGTAAATAAATAGACTTCTACAAAGTATGAATTTTTAAGAAAAACATTATGCATGACTAAATGCTCCATTCTTAGGCTAAATACATTATGCGGTATGAATGCCCCGAAATTCTAAGGTGTATTAGGCTTGTGAATAAATTACCCGTCTTGAATTCCCATCCAATTCTAGGGCGCAGACCGTGATGAAGGCGCGTCTGAAGGGCGCTCAGAAGGGCCACTCGCTTCTCAAGAAGAAGGCCGACGCCCTCAACATGCGCTTCCGTGACATTCTCAAGAAGATTGTCGAGGTTGGCATTTTACCAGAAAATGGGCTGTTATCGATCTTATAGGAGGTACCTGACACTCATGAGACACCCTATTTGGTCATGTTTTCCCGTAAATGCTTGACTGAAGAGGTGTCCCCGCTTCAATAAAGCAAACATTGTGAACTGTTTCTCTCCCGTTCCCTCACTCACTCTCTCTCTCTCTCTCTCAGTCTCTCTCTATCTATCTCCCTCACCCTTCCTTCCAGAACAAGGTACTGATGGGCGAGGTGATGAAAGAGGCGGCCTTTTCTCTCGCGGAAGCGAAGTTTACTGCTGGCGACTTCTCGCACACCGTCATCCAGAACGTCTCGCAGGCGCAGTATCGAGTGCGCATGAAGAAGGAGAACGTTGTCGGTGAGTTGGTGCCGTATTTTAGAACGACGGCTGCCGGACCGTTCTTTGTGATCTAAAGAGGGAGACCCGACCTCGCTTATTTAGGTGTCTTTCTGCCGGTCTTCGATGCGTACACCGATGGGCCGGACGCGTACGATCTCACCGGGCTCGGCAAGGGCGGCGCGAACATTGCCAAACTCAAGAAGAACTACAGCAAGGTACGGTAGTATTACGGTATTCGAACCGGTGAAGGGTGAGTGGAGACAGTACTTTGTATTTGATGTTGCATTTTCAGACAACGTTTGCAAATTTTGATTTCGTTTATGGTTGGCTCAAATACTTGTTCTATTGCTATGCGATGTCCATCTTTGTTGAATTCCTGTGCATGCGCCATTTGGAACTTGATATAATATGGCATAGTATTGATAATATTTGTTTAGTAATATATTATAAAATGTTTTCCAACATGCCGAGAGAATATACAATATGATTATACTATATTTTCAAATGTATATACTACTTTTTTTAAATAATTATGAAAAATAATTTGTTCTAAGGCTGTCGAGTTGCTCGTGGAACTGGCTACTCTGCAGACCTGCTTCATCACACTTGACGAAGCAATCAAGGTCACGAACCGGCGAGTAAATGCTATCGAGCATGGTAGGCACTCTTTCGGTTACTGTAGGAAGAAGGCACTCGGGATATACTGTATTGCATTCTGTAACAGGAACCAGAGAAATTATTTTACTAGTCTTACCGAGCGTTGTAATTGTGATAGTCCTTGTTGTCTTTCTTTGAATTTACTGGAGAAAAATCGAAGCAACTTGCACGCAAAAGAGCGGTATTTCCAACAGCAGTTTTTTTCTTCTCCTTTCTCTTCAGTGATCATTCCTCGTATCGAGAACACGCTGACGTACATTGTAACGGAACTGGATGAAATGGAGCGAGAGGAGTTCTTCCGGTCAGATTTGTTTTAACACATACTTAAAATAATTTACTATGGTCATTAAATGTTTTCTCCCTGCAAACTTAGAATTTCTCACTTTGAGTGATTTCCAATCTAGTTTGATTTATTAAATAAAGAAGGAAAATAAAAAAAAACACTTAATTTTGTATAGAATGCTTGCAGAATGAAGAAGATTCAAGCAAACAAGAAGCGGTACAGAGAGCAGGAGGAGATTGAGAAGAAGGCGGCACTGGAGAATGGTTCGAAGACTTTTCTTACCTTTTTTTCTTCCTTTAAATTCCGGAAATAAATATAAAGAGGTCTTCTCCTTCCGATTCACAAACATTTTATTTAATGGTATGATTATTAGTAGGATAAGTTTCGTACTTCTGCATTATTATGAACAGTGACAGGCAATTTCAAGAGAGAAAGAAAAAAAAAGATGTCATTGTTAGTGATGATTAATTAGCACTTTCTCATTCAGCTGAAATATACTTTGCGGACACGTCGGGAACGAAGAATCTACTCGACAATGAGGATAACATCCCAATTCTCTTTGCCTAGAGAGCGAAACAGAAGAGGAGAAGAGAGACGAGGGTGAACGAGAGAACAAGGGAGAAAGAGAGCGAGAGAGAGGGAGAGAACAGAGGGAGAGGAGAGAAATCCCTTTCTACTCGCGTAGGTTGTTGGACCCGTCCAGTTTTCCCCTCTTTCTTATTCCTCCCACATAGGCCCTAGCAACAATGGCTAATGCAGCTTCGTCATAGTATTTTCTATGCTCTCTCTCTCTCTCTCTCTCTCTCTCTCTCTCTCTCTCTCTCCTTCCTTGACATGCTTGCCTCACTCTCCTGTCGTCAACGTCGTCACTCACTAATTCTAGCTCTTATCCAGTAACTGCCTTCACGAAGGAGTAAGTAGAGACGATTTGTGATTTCCATACCTGAACGGTGACTAATCCATTCCAAAAGCCGCTTAATATAGGTTGCTTGTTGTCCACAAAATTTTTTATTTTTCTTTTTCATGCTAAAAAATCCATTTCTTCGACGAAGATGTTCGCCTTTACCGTATAAGTATTGGAATTTATACCGTAGTAGTCACCCTCTGTAAAATTGTGTATAGTTGAAGAAGATTATGTAATCGAGCAGTTTTACTTACCACAGGAAAAAGAGAGGAGATATAGTCTGCATTCTAAATTTTTTTTTCTAAATTTCTTTATCGCATTGACTGAGAAGGTAAAAGTAAGAAACAGTGTAAGTCTAAACGGACGACACGCTGTCAAGCAATTGGGGAAAGAAAGTGGAAAAAAAGAGAAGTAGAAAAAGAATTCAGATACATAAATTGGCACAACTGCTACGAAAAGATGAAAGTGAAAGGGAGGATACTTGCTGCTTTAGTAAGGAGTTCCAAGGACGGACAATACGGTAAGAGAGACAAGCACGTCTGGAGCGGAGAGAGCGAAATGGAGGGAAAGAGAGCTTCAAAGAGTGTCCACGAAGATTGGAGGAATATCTAGAGGGCAAATGGAAAAAGCGAGTGGGATCAATTGGAGTGAGCTTTCGCATTATTTTAAGCGTGGTGACTAGATCTGTTACACGTCTGCGGTGTTCAAGAGATAAGAGTCCGAGGGATTTCAACCGTTCATGATATGATAATGGGTTACCTACTCTTTTAAAAATGGATCTAGTATAACTACGCTGAACTTTTTCTAGCAGATTGACAAACATCGTGGAAGACGGGTTCCAAATCTCAGATGAAGAGTCTGATATAGGCAGTACATACACTTTGTAAAGACGAGAAAGAATAGAGAGATTTCTAGTTTTAAACGAGCGAAGAATATAAGAACATCTAGCTGACGCCTTTCTAGCAATTGCACGGATATGATCATTAGGGCAGAGATCAGAATCGTAAGTAATACCAAGGTCCTTGAACGATGAGACGATTGGCAGGGAAACACCTCTAATAGAGAATGAGTAGGTAGGGTGGCTTCCAATAGTCATTATGACAGTCTTATCAAGAGATATTGTGAGACCCCATTTAATGTGAAAAGCCGTGTGCTTATTCTCTACTCACATTTTGATGCTTGGGCGAGATTATTCAAAGCAAATATTTTGAGCAAATAAAGGAGGGACGATGGAAACCACATTTATGTCAATGTTGTTCAAAGGAGACCGCGTGAAACGAAATTCGCGATGGAATATTTTGAGCAGTTTTGTGTTGTCGTTTGGATATGTATATTGCCACTATATTCACGCATTCTGGGGAATGATGAATGCCTCCAGATGTGCTACGTGATGATAGCTGTTTTGAAGTGAAGATGGGACGAGAGAGGGGCGGGAGAGAAGATAGGGCTCGAGAGAGATAGAGAGAACAAAAACAAAGAGAAAGAAGAAAGTCCGTGCGGGTGGAATCAACTTTTCAGAAAATGAGATGGAATGCTAGATTTGCATAATGCAGTACGTGACGAAACCCAAATTGACATGGGAGCGAGAGGGAGAGAGGCGCGCGCACTGGATGAAGCTATATCATTCCTCGCGCATTTTTCAACATCGGTCGGTCGGCTGCTCCGCGCTCTCTCCCTTTTTGCTTGGCCTGGACACTTTATATAAAATTTTTATTGAAATTGTTTGTTTAATGGTCTCCTTTTACGAACACCAGTCACGCGAGAATGAGAATGCTTACCATCAAGCAGCCGCGGCTATTCGTGTTAATTACTTTTCGCTTATCGTCCTCCTTTAATCTGCCATTCTTATTTTTATCATTTCCATTAGCTGTTGCAGAAGAGGCTTCGCTGCATTGCTATATAGCCGTTGTGGAGGTATTTGTTTTGTGGTCTTGACTGAAAAGGCATGAAAGCTGCAAGTGGAATGGTGGTTGTCTTCTTGTTGCCCTCGAGGAAAGAAAGACACACTGTTTACAATTCCCTTGCCCTGCCCAGCCAAATGCTCTTGACGTTTTATTCGATTGTGCAACAAGACTCGCGCTTCGTTTGGGCTCGTTTCATCCTGGCCCTCTCTCCCCTGTACTCTCTCTCTCTCTCTCTCTCTCTCTCTCTCTCTCTTTCTCTCTCTCTCTCACTCTCTCCCTCTCTCTATCTCTCCTTATATTTCTCTTTCTTATCTGTCTCGCACTCTCTTCTTCTCTCGTATCATCTCTCGCGCCCACTTCTTTCTCTGCCTGTCTACTTTCATTCTTATTAACATTCACTTTCCATTTTTAATATACTGTTCCTTAATTTCTCACTCTACTATCTGGCTGACAATGAATTGGACAGTTTTTTTAGTCGTCTATTCTCTTCATGTCATCACTTCGGTATGTTTTCCCGTACCTGAGCTAATAATGATCGTATCACCGTCTTCAACGCTCTAGTTCTCTCTTGCTCTCTCTCTGTCTCGCTCTCTTTCTTTCACTATCTCTCTCTCTCTTTCTCTCTCTCTCTCTCTTTCTCTCTTTCTCTCTCTGTCTCCTTTTATTTCTACTGCCACCTTTTGCCAGTTTGCTAAGGTTATTTCTGACGGAATCCTGCGCCATACGCGTACTATTGCCTCTTCTCTCTCTATGTCTCTCTCTATCTCTCTCTCTCTCTCTCTCTCTTTTCTTCTCTATTCTTCTCCCCCCATTTCTCTAACTAGATCTCTGTCCCTCTCTCACTCTCTCCCTCTCTCCCTCGTTCTCTATCATCTGAGAGGTACGCTCCGAGTAATTTGCTTCGCCCAGCAGGCCGCCTTCTTGTTAGTATGCATAGAGAAGGTGGCGCATTCGTTTGAGCGAGAAATAGATCGAGAGAGAGAGAAAGGGGAGAAACAGAAAATGAGAGAGCGAGAGAAATAGAATTAGAGAAGAGAAAGAAAGAAAAGGGGGTGCGAGGGCAGATAGAGAAAGGTCGTCGGGATAGGTGGCAGAGATGAGAGAAGTGGCTGAATGCAATTTATTTATATCGGAAAGATGCACATAACGTGAAGATTGTCAAACCATGTCATTGCCAGAGCATGACCATATGTTTCACATTTTTTTTATCGGGGCTTGCTATCTCTCTCTCTATCCCTCTCTCTCTTGCCACTCTCTGTTGTGTGTGTCTCCCTCTCTGCCATTCCCTTGCTCTCTCACTCTCTCCCTGTCTCCCGTTTTCAAGAGCCTTCTCTCGTGTTATCGACCAGCGTCCTATCCTGGTGTCGCTCTCACGTCCAAAAAAGGAGAAGGCCATCTTGCCTATCGCCTCTAATTTCCATCTGCTGTGGTTATTTTTTGGCATTTTGCCTAAACCAGATTTCTTGCTCATGCTTTCAGTTGCATTTGTCAAGGTTTATGATTTGAAAAATGTTTTTCTCGCGTTGCAGTTCATGCTCGGTTATATCTCAATATCTCTACCCCCTCTCCGTCTGCTCACTTTCTCACATTCTTCATTCTTCCAATCTATTTTTATAATACTCTCTCTCTCTTCTCTCTCTCTCTCTCTCTCTCTCTCTCTCTCTCTCTTTCTCTCTTTCTCTTTCTCTCTTTCCTCCCTACTTTTAATTACTTCTCTTACTCTTGCCGCCCTTCCCAGAAGGGGCGTCAGCCTCTCATTTCCCTCATTGAATGCGCTAGGCTGCTGCCAAATGCAGCCGCGTATATCCGCTCCGTGTGCCTCCCTCCTTGCCAGAGGCTGGGGGCCGTCCCAGCACCCAGCCGCACACAAAGCCCCTTCGGAGGCAGATATCCGGCATATATTCTTCTTCCCGACCTAGTTTCCCACCTTTTCCTAGCTTTTTTTTAAGATCGCTATGTGCAGCGTAGCCATAGCTCGCAGTGCTTAGGTAAAGTATTCTAGATGAAGGATGTGGGTGTCACAGAGCTCTTTTCTTCTCTATTCCACCTTCAGGATTACTAATTTAATATTCGTCATGCAGCCTTGGAAATACTTTTTTCTCTTCTCGTTCTGAAAAAGTGTGTTTTTTCTTCATTATTGATTTATTTATCTTCCTAGCTTTCTGTTGGAATAGATTCGGCCGCTGCTTCCCATTCTTCCTAGTCAATGTGCAAATGAAGAGGGGGGGGGGAAAGCCTTGTCTGATTTCAGCTTCCCACCCTCTCTCTTTCTCTCTCTCTCTCTCTCTCTCACACACACTTTCTATCTCACCCTCTGTGAGATATTGAGTCAACCTCATTCACTGTCTTCTTCCCCAATATCCTCTTTCTCATAGCATGACCATGTTATTGACTTCGTCCACCGAAATTTTTTGTTATCCTTTTCGTTCTGTTGCCCGTTTTCATAGCTATAGCACCATAATTACCCAAACGTCACCCTTATCGTGCTTAATGCCATACTCTTAATGAACTAATAACCTTAACTTAGGGTCGAGAAGCTACAAGCATGCAACTGCTCTTCGATCCCAACTTCATCGTTCTTAACGATCGCCAGAGCATGAAGCTCTTTAACGGCCTCCTTATCGGGTCGCAGATGGCAGGTACTAGGCATTAGGACTCACTTAAGCCTTAAAGGAGGCTTAAACTCGGAAACTCCTAGCACGAAATGGCCGATCTTATAGTACGATACATTTTGGCAACGTGATCCTGGCAATTTGCCAAGATCCTTGCTTCGAAACCTTTTCTCCTAAAACATGCGTTTTATTCGGCGATTTAAAATTGGCGGTTTGCGTCCGTTTGGTGAATCATAAATATTCCGGTATATATTTTACGGCCGAACGACGGAATTTCACGATTCCGGTATATATTTTACGGCCGAACGACGAAATTTCACGTTTTTCGGTCATGATATTCTCGTCAATCCATTTGACCGTAATTTGGTCAGGGGACTGATGTTAAATTTAAAGTTCTGTATAATCACTAATATTTCCCTCATGATCAGGCGACTCTTTTCAGATGCAAATTACTAATCTAACTTTTAGTTTAGTAAATTGAATTTTTGCTGATGCTTTCGCAAGCTCAATCCGGACATATTCACAGAATCATCCTTATGGCAAAAAAAATGAGTTTTCGCCTCCTTTAATTGAGACTTGTACTTAAGCCTTAAACCGTAGAAGAGACGTCTGCTTAAGACCAAAATGAATGTATAATTCCAGTGGCTATTTAAGGCTGACGTAAGAAGAAAGAACAAATAAATCTGCAATATTTCTCTGAAGAATCTCCTTGCGTGAATATTTAGCACTTATTACAGAGAATTGGCTTCTTCAGTGACCATAATGACCTTACTTAGCCTAGCCTTAGAAGTAAACCTTAACTGTCCTTAAGGCGGCCTCGCCGTGCTGCTCGTCGCCATCTGGATGGGCGGCTACGAAGAGGGATTCGCGTGGACCAGCGACCCGGAGAAGGAGTTCCACTACCATCCCACCTTCATGACTATGGGCATGGTCAGGAGAGAGAGAGAGAGAGAGAGAGAGAGAGAGAGAGAGAGGTCGCAAGATAGAGTGAGAGAGAGTGAGAGCGCAGTGCTGAACAAGGGAGTTGCATGCGCCGTGTTGAACCCTCCCCCAAGGCCTGCTCCGAAATTTTGTTTCTTAAAGGAACCATGCACTGAATAATTTTACAGTAATACATTTGGAATTTTTTTTTTTGGTAGACCCCCCGGCGTGGATTCGTGCACCGTACCTTGTTCAGCACTGTTCCCTAACCATTCTATGACAGCCTTCTTCTCAGGTCTTCCTCTACGGCGAGGCTCTGCTGGTCTACCGCGTCTTCCGCTACGAGAGAAAGCGCTTCTCTAAGCTGCTCCATCTCGTGCTGCACTCGCTGGTGCTTATCCTGGCGTTGGTCGCGCTCAAGGTCAATTAAGGCTTAAAACCTTCACGCTTAATGTTTTTAAGGCTTGTATTTATTTATCAACTCTAATAATTTTTTTGGAATAATTATATAATTTTTTATTGACGTACAAATTTAGAAGAAGAAAAAACCATTTATAATTTTAAATATAATGCACATAATTTTTTTTTAAATAATTCATAACTCCAATTTAAGTTAATTTTTTTTAAGTGAAAGAAGAAAATCATACTGGAAATTGAAGAAGTAATATTTAACGATAATATCTAAAGAGAGAAAGATATCTATTTAAGGCAGTCTTCGACAACCACAACCTGCACGTAGACAAGGATGGCAAGCCAGATCCACTCCCGAATCTGTACTCACTCCACTCGTGGATCGGACTCGCGGTCGTCGGCGCCTTTCTGATTCAGGTCGGGGAGGGGAGAGATTGAGAGAGAGAGAGAGAAAGAGAGATGGACTGAGTGAGAAAGACAGAAATATAGAAAGAAAGAACAGAGAGCAAGAGATGAATTGATATAAAAAAAGGAGTTATTGGAATGGAAGGTGAGAGAGAAAAGAGAAAAGGGAGTACCAATGTCTACTTGGTTCTAATCTGTATTCTTTATTACCTCCTTGTAAGCTGCCTTACATTCTGTGCTAGGCCCGGGACACAGAAATGACGTGCCAATCGTCCAGTAACCCCCCCCCCCCCCCCTCAATCCTCTCTCCTCACTTCCCATTACAGTATCTTGGCGGCTTCGTGACCTTCTTCTTCCCTGGCTTGCCGATTCCGATTCGTCAGCGCTTTATGCCTCTCCATCAGCTCGCTGGTCATTATTTTATTTATTTATTTATTGCTTATTTATTTCGATATTGATTAATTTAATATTTGGCAGGCCTGACGATCTTCCTGTGTGTCTCGCTTGCTGTCGCCCTAGGTATATCAGAGCGCGCTGCGTGGAAGCATACGTTTGTGCTTATTTATTCCTTCAACGAATTATAAAAATAGATGTATATAATTACTCGCAACACATAAAAAATACTTCTGGCTTTTCTTTGACAGTTGGAAAATACACTGTCTTCCTGTCTCACTATCATTCTCTCCCTTTCTCTCACTCCTCTCCTCTTCCAGTTGCTGGACGCAAAAGCGTGAGTTCTGTGGCCACCACGCGGTGTCGAATCTCCTCGGTCTCTCCGTCTTCGTCTACTCTGCCCTGGTTGCCATCCTGGTTGGGAATCCCCGCTGGAAGCGCCAGCCGCTGCCCGAAGAGCAGAGTCTCCACCAGCTCAGCTCCTCCACTGCCACCCACTCGGATAATATGGATTAGAGAGTACAGTATACTTGGGGATACGGCCACGAATAGTAGTACAGAGACCTTTTCATCACCTTTTAAAAAGCCATAGAATATGGCAGAGGCTGTTATTGTATCCTCAGCCACTTTACGATACAACTTTTGCAGACCCATGATCTTTTTTTTCTTGGGGCATGCTGTAAGTATCCCGGGCTTATGAACAAGTTTTTTTAAACTTGAAATTCCAACCCAAATTTTATTTGTTTTAATTGTTTATTTTATATTTTCCGTTAAACATTGAACTATTTTACGGGCACTATTATCCAATTTGTGCAGTACTCTCGAACTATTACCAACTATCCCATGGCGGTATTTATCATACTGTGCTTGAATGCCATACCCTGTTATTTTTTAAGACGTATCTCAGCTGAACTTTTATTGATAGACCAACTATTTAACTTTTTGTAAGGGTATATAATAAGATGCATAATATCGTGAATTTCTTTATTTGCTTAATTTCATTTACTCTGCTTACCACACGATTAGCTTTGATTATTAACATTGTCTACTGTTAAGTATTAGCTCTAATCATAGCCAAGTTTTCCAAGCTTTGTTTTCTTTTTGCAGGCCGTTACGATGGTATTCTTATTAATTTTACCGTTAAAAAAATAAATCCTTTTGTTCCCTTACAAAACATGCTCTCTCTATGTTTTGGCTCTGAATTCTTCTTTTATATTTATAACTTATTTTTCTGACTAATTATCAATAGGATGAGGACTTATATACTTCACTTCCCCGTCACTCTATCACTATTTTTTCATATCTGTTCGCTGTCTTATCGAGTTCCGTCCAACATTCCATTCAATTCTTAAATTCGGCGATTACGCTATCACCACTGTTGGGGATGAAGCTTGTTGGAAGTGATAAAAGATTAAGGAAGGAGGGATCTGATGTCAAAAGACAGTTTTAAACATCGAAGACATGTACAGGTTACGAGTGCATCTATCTAACAATAGTTGTCGAGGCTTTTCGTGGTATTACAGAGACCTGTGGTGTCAAAACGTATAAACCTAGTGTAAAACACGTTTAGTGCAATTGTAGGAATATGCATGTAGTGTACTTAGCATTTTAGCGCGAGATCGAGCGCTCGACAATTTCCACTTCTTTTTCATGGCGCTGTCGGGTTTTCAGAGTTGTTAAAAACAATTTCGTGGTTGGATGATGTCCTGTGTGATTCTACCGTTGTTCTTCTCTGTTTCCATATTCTCTGCTGGCATGGCTGATTTCATCATCATGCGATGATAATTGTTCTTTTATTCGTGTGCTTTTTCGTTTTGTACGTTTTCTTTCTTTGAAAAAGGGCGCCATAACTCCCCAAAACAGTCCTAATTGAGATTTTTAAGCGGTTTGATAAAATAATCTGCGGTCTCTACATTCTACTCTTAATTGTTCGTATTTCCCATTTTTTAGTTGTTGGTAGGCTAGCCTATAGGCTCCGCCGGACCGATTGAGTGGGGATTGGCCGATTCTTTTGTTGGCTTTGTTGAGTTTGTTCAATGTAGTCATTTGAAATGATAATGCTGAAATCTCCTGCTACGCATTCTTCATGACCTTGTTAGTTCCGCCAAGTGATTAGGAGACCCTTTTTCTCGCCGATGGTCTTGTAATCTTTCACTTTGATCGCCTTTTTATAGTTGAGTTTTCGTCAGATTTTCTTGGTATTTATTGTGGCTAATTACACCTTTAAATTGAAGCATTTGGCCCATTCCATAACTGTAAGGCTATTTTTGCTCTCGGGATCGTATTTTTTTTCTGTACAAGCGGCTAGTGATCCTCCTCTCGACATCCCCAGGGGATTCCTCTCGATCTCTCGATCTCTCTCTCTCTCTCGCTCTCTCTCTCTCTCGCGGCGCGCGCTCTCTCTCATTCTCTCTTTAGGGTCTACCTTCGATTTAATGTCTATTTATTCATTTCTTCACTACCTGTTGCACCTCATTGCCGTTTACGCCGCACAGTTGATTCTAATAACTATTTGATAATTATCATGTTTTGCATACGGTTTGAAGAGTAACATGACGCGAATAAAGGGTTGTAGGTTGCTGCCGAACCTTGGGTTCTTTCTTTTCCCTTTTTCAGTATCTGGCTAGCCACCCTGCTCTTCAGCTACTTTGGCATGAGCTTGTGCCGGGCTGTTGTCGTCGAGACGGCGCATAAGGAATACGCAGTGGTAAGCCTTGGGGTTAGGACCATGTCAAAATTGGAATCCCAATTCTGACACTAAGTCGAGGTAGGGACCAGGTGCGACTTTAGCTTTGGAGCGACCTTAGCCTTAGCGACGTTACCCAGGTTCACGATCGTCGCTTCTTTCGTCCGCTCCGTCTCTACTACGACAAGCTCGGCGCGTTTAGGAATCAAATCAAACTCGGCACCTCCCTTCACATCAGACGGCCGAATCCAGATGTAAAATAACGTTTACTTATATATATATTTCTGTAAACATTTATAATAATATTGATTAATAAATTAAATGCTTAATGTTTTTTCTGTTCGGATAATTAATTCCGTTCAGGAAGACGTTGCAGTTGCCTTTTCGGACCCTGTTATCGTGCACGAGATTATGGAGAAGTAAGTGTGCGACCTGCTTGACTATTGCATTTAAAAATAGATAATTGTGCATACATAATCATTCATTGCAGAAATTTAGCGATAAGATTAGTATAACAATTTGGATTTAAAACTCAGTTTTTGAAGCAAATTTTTTCCTCTCATTCCACCCGCTTTATTATTTATTTCTTGTCACATATTCTGATGAAAGTCTGTTTGTAGATGGCGCGGCAGCGGCATTGGAGATGAGCTATATGAGGTTACCATCTGCTAGAAGACTATATTCTTGGGTTTATTCTTTTCCTGGCGCAACATTTTGAACTTATATGCTTTGATAAAAAAAATTGCATTAGGTACTTGAAGTAGTAGTCTAGCGAGAAAGAGAGAGAGAGAGAGATTTGTTTCTCTCAGATTCAAATGGAGGTGATTTTTCCGTCACCAGAAGAAGCTGTGGCCGTTGTGGATGGCCTCAACAAGGTAAGCAAGCCTCTTTCTCCCTCTACCCCCCCCCCCAACTCTCTCCCTCTCTCTTTCTCTCTCTCTCACTCTCTCTCGCTGTCTCTCTCTCTCGTTTTCTGACATTCTTTGTCCCTCCACTTTCCCTTTTCTACAGGCATTCTCCAAAACATACGGTCTCGTCAACGTCTCAGCAGCGTTTGGCACGATCTGCGAAGCGAAGGGACTCCCGATTCGACGCGCATACCTTCTCTGGGCGACTTGGTAGAGTCTTCATTCAATTATACTTATTTATTCATTTGTTTTTAATTTCACCACTTTCAGCTTTCTGTGGAAACATGGCAATTATTTCAAATATGTTATTCAGAAGTGTTTGGAAGAGTGAGAGAGAGAGAGAGAAAGAGTTAAAACAATTAAATATTATTTATAGGCATGGTGGCCTCACGAAATGGGTCATTCCCGAGCAGGACATCGTCATCGTCCCCGAGAAGTCCACCCCTTTCCTGGAGTACTCCCACATCCTGGATAAATCTGTCAGCGTTTTTGTTTTTAAATAATTTTTATATTTAAAGTATCGTTAATCTTCTAAAAGAAAATTATCAGTTAGACAGGCGAATTGATTTGTTATACTCCCTTTTTTATTGCCGCTTCCGTTTCTCCCCTTCTCTTTCTCTCTCTCTCTCTCTCTCTCTCTCTCTCTCTCTCTCTGTCTATCTCGCACTCTTTTCTCTCGCTGTCTCTTCCTTTCTTTCTTGAACTTATTTTCATTTCAGCCCTGGAAGAAGCTCTCAAAGTTCAAGCTTCCAAAGCCAGAGTTTAAACCATCGGCGATTTCTACTGTTCAACCGACTAAGAACCCAAAAGCGGTAAATTTTTTGTGTGTAAAATTTTTTTATTGCAGTTTATTTCTTATCCAAATTGCACTCCACCTCCTGACCAAGAAACATCAAAAACCAAGCCTGTAAAGAAATATAATGAAAAAAGAACAAACCCCAATTCCAGACTCCGTTTCCGTTACCCTAGATTTCGCAAGAGTAGGCAGGCGTGCAATGGTTTTGGAATTATAAGAGTGAAAAGATCTTTAAAAAAAATTTCGGTACTAGTTTTCCCAAGACCGCAAATTTGTTCAAAAGAAGTTTTTTGCTGTAACTTGCTCCAGGGGGATATTTCATACGAAGAAACCAAATCTTCGTTTTGCTAGATTTCGTCACTTTCGGAAGTTATGGTTGTTTTAAGGTATATAACAAATGCGCTCCAAATTGCCTAGAAACCTCCGCGATGATGGTTATTTGATGCGGGTAAGCTGAATTTGAGGCTTGTTTTGCTCGGAGACAACTGTTGACCACAAGAGAGTTGTTCTTGAAGTACTTGGCGTGCATGTCGGCTAGCATTCATACTTTTGGGGCCTTCGAGGGAGCGAGCCGCTCATGCAATTCGTAGCGCATTCGAGCAAAACGAACTTCAGATTTGGTTTCCTCGTATCAAATAACCCACTGGAGCAAGTTTCAGCAAAGATTTTTTTTGTTGAAAAAATTGCGCTCTTGGGGTAGTTAGGCCGAAATAGTACCAAAATTTCGTTTGGCTCCTCCGTTTGAAAGGTATTTCACTTAAAAAATTCTATTTTTCTGGGATGAAAGAGAAAATGAGAATTCCGTGAAAATGAGTTTTTTTTTACAAGCGTAAATATAATCTCGTGTTGGAAAACGCGATCAACTTGGAGGTAATGATGTAATGGACGGAGTCAGACGATTGAATGCGCGAGGACAGGAAGACTCGTGGAGATTACTTTTATCTCAGCAATGAGGCTAACATCCGCCAGCCAGGGTGGGAGCCAGCCACCGCTCGCGAGAGCCAAAGAGGGAGAGACTAACTTGAAATACACTGCGAGAATCATTAGAATAAACATGAAGGGCAATGCTTGTAAGTAGGGGACTGGTAGGAATTAAGTTTGAGGAATGAAGTGTTCCGTTTTTATCAATTATTTATATTTATAATGCATTAAAATAATGTTAATTAGGAGTATAACCTTATTTCGCAGGACAAGTATCTGGGCATCGTTTGGCAGAAGGACGAGGAGTTCTATCAGGTTTAGCTTCTTCATTTCGGAAAAAATTAAATACCGAGAGTACTTTAATATTAGATATTGTATCATTAAGTGTCTCTCTTTTCACTATCTTTCTTTATTTCCTTCCTTATCACTCTCTCTCTCTCTCTCTCTCTCTCCTCTCTTGCTTGATCAACCTCTGCTTCAGGTCTACATGCCGAAATTCAACCGTTCGGCTACCCTTACAGTCAAGAAACCTCAGAAAGGCGCAAACTACACAGAGGCGACCCTCGGCAGGCATTTCCTCGTCGAACTCGAGTGTGTTTTTTTTTGTTATTATTTCTTTACTTATATTTATTTGGAAAAAAATACTTTTGTTTTGTGCAGCAATTTGTTTTTATTATTCACAGATGTATTAATAAATATTTCTTATCGCTTGCAAAGTTTATTGGCTATGCAAATTTTGATGTTAATAATAGCATAAACTGGTTAATTACAAGTGGAAAAATGAATTTAGTGCTACCGGCATGGAAGTCGTGGCTTCCACTGCAACCAGTGGATATGATGGCTCGGTTCTTCCCGACTACCAGATTGAGATTCACCAGAGCGAAGCCACGGTAGGTTGGATGAAGAAGGGGGGGGGGGTGGGTTATTAAACCCTTTGAGTTCCCCACGCCCCTGGGGGTGGGTGTTCGACGAATTGTCTAATTAGGATGCGTTGTCAAGTTTTGTAAAGAATTAAAAGCGTAGGCAAATATGCAAAATCTGTGATACTTCCTGGGAAAAAATCCGATTGCCGAGGAAGACTCGAGAAAATAGGGTAACATGTGATAATAACACCGGCACTGGTAAGATATCTCTTGGCATTCATTTTGCTGATTTTTTAAACTTAAAAGTCTTCTGAAATCCAAATAAAAAATTTTACGTTGTAAATTTTTTTAAGATTCTTCTGAACGGAGTCTACAAGGGTGTCACAAAATATAACAACGAACCGGTTCCGATCTTCTGGCATAAGAGGTTTTGCTCCTCTCTCTCTCTCTCTCTCTCTCTCTCTCTCTTTCTCTCTCTCTCTCTCTCTTTCTCTCTCTCTCTCTCTCTCTCTCTCTCTCTCTCTCTCTCTTTCACTTTTGGCGCTATTAACAAGGGAAGTCTTTTGGTGGGGTGTGGCAAACCTCCACATGTTATACATCATTCGAAAGCTCTCAACGAGCTGGTAACGTTTTTGATGTTTTTAGCTGCCAAATGGATTATATTTGTCCGAAATTGCAGAAAAATACCCTAAAATTAATATTTGCGCGATATTTGCTAGCTTTGTCGGCTCTAAAAATGATGTATACGTGATAGTAGGCCATAATAAACCTAATAACTTAATTTCTGATCATTTTGGGAGAAAAAAATTTTTAGGCCATTTTTCACCAAAGGGGTCCGTCCTTTGGTGAAAAATTACAGAAAAATCAATTTTTTTCATAAGAGAATTTTGAGTTTTAAGCCACTAAGTACTCTTTTTCAAGTCGTTTTTAACATGAAAAATAATAGTTGACTTATTATATTTCGCTGTAAACTTCATTTTCTCCAAAACATCATCTGTCTCAAAAATGTTCCTGTTGTTGCCTTAAAGAGCTGCGGATGCATTATTTCTACCTGCATCTTGTTTTTATGTAATAACAACTCGGTTATCTTCCGTACAAAAAAATCTCCGTACGATTTCTCAACTTTGGGGGGCTGCAGGCGCCCGGTCTGGAAGCGGCCTCTACCATGCTAGGCACTTCCAAACTCCGGTGCGTCTGTGCTTCGGTGGTTCCAGCGCTCTATTTGGCAGCTAAAAACATCAAAAATGTTATCAGCTCGTTGAGAGCTTTCGAATGATGTATAACATGTTGAAGTTTGCCACACCCCACCGAAAGACTTCCCTTGTAAAACATGACCGCGTGATGCCCCGTCGTGTTTTGCTAGCTCAATTAGAGAATGTCCTACTCTGATTTGAAAGCCTGTGTGGCACTCCGTTGTATGCATGCTTTATATAAATTTACCGTATTTCTATGATCCTATTAGGCAAGAAAGTAGATTTTTTGACTGAACGCTTTATTTAATATATAATATAATATTCAATAATTGACATTCTCTTTCTTATTTGTTTTGAGATTCTCGAACATTTACGATAGCCATAAATTCTGCGCGGGCATGCAACTCGAGTGTGGCCATCTCTGCCGTTTCTCCATGCGCCGACAGGAGACGAATGGGTTTCAATTTATTTTTCGTTTTTTTTTTGCTTCTCTTAATCAATCCTTTAGAATTATTCCTTCTATTATCACTCTGGCTTGAATCAGCCAAGAAAGCGTTTTAAAAATGAGCGGATGGCATAAAATAAATAAATATGGGCGTAATAGTAATCGGTTTTAAAATACCATCATATCTGCCTACACAATTGGCAAAAGTGAATTTTATTTGATATGTATATTTCTGTGTGATTAATTTTTTGTATCATTAAGTAATACAATGATAATTAAAGTAGAAAATAAAAAACAATTTATATTTGGGAAATTATTTATTTTTATTTGTGATTCAGCAAAAAAGGCGTTTGGATGGTGCGCTTCGTGACCAGGCCATCTCTGCCGTTTCTCCATGCGCCGACAGGAGACGAATGGGTTTCAATTTATTTTTCGTTTTTTTTTTGCTTCTCTTAATCAATCCTTTAGAATTATTCCTTCTATTATCACTCTGGCTTGAATCAGCCAAGAAAGCGTTTTAAAAATGAGCGGATGGCATAAAATAAATAAATATGGGCGTAATAGTAATCGGTTTTAAAATACCATCATATCTGCCTACACAATTGGCAAAAGTGAAGTTTTATTTGATATGTATATTTCTGTGTGATTAATTTTTTGTATCATTAAGTAATACAATGATAATTAAAGTAGAAAATAAAAAAACAATTTATATTTGGGAAATTATTTATTTTTATTTGTGATTCAGCAAAAAAGGCGTTTGGATGGTGCGCTTCGTGACCAGGCCATCTCTGCCGTTTCTCCATGCGCCGACAGGAGACGAATGGGTTTCAATTTATTTTTCGTTTTTTTTTTTGCTTCTCTTAATCAATCCTTTAGAATTATTCCTTCTATTATCACTCTGGCTTGAATCAGCCAAGAAAGCGTTTTAAAAATGAGCGGATGGCATAAAATAAATAAATATGGGCGTAATAGTAATCGGTTTTAAAATACCATCATATCTGCCTACACAATTGGCAAAAGTGAAGTTTTATTTGATATGTATATTTCTGTGTGATTAATTTTTTGTATCATTAAGTAATACAATGATAATTAAAGTAGAAAATAAAAAACAATTTATATTTGGGAAATTATTTATTTTTATTTGTGATTCAGCAAAAAAGGCGTTTGGATGGTGCGCTTCGTGACCAGGCCATCTCTGCCGTTTCTCCATGCGCCGACAGGAGACGAATGGGTTTCAATTTATTTTTCGTTTTTTTTTTTGCTTCTCTTAATCAATCCTTTAGAATTATTCCTTCTATTATCACTCTGGCTTGAATCAGCCAAGAAAGCGTTTTAAAAATGAGCGGATGGCATAAAATAAATAAATATGGGCGTAATAGTAATCGGTTTTAAAATACCATCATATCTGCCTACACAATTGGCAAAAGTGAAGTTTTATTTGATATGTATATTTCTGTGTGATTAATTTTTTGTATCATTAAGTAATACAATGATAATTAAAGTAGAAAATAAAAAACAATTTATATTTGGGAAATTATTTATTTTTATTTGTGATTCAGCAAAAAAGGCGTTTGGATGGTGCGCTTCGTGACCAGGCCATCTCTGCCGTTTCTCCATGCGCCGACAGGAGACGAATGGGTTTCAATTTATTTTTCGTTTTTTTTTTTGCTTCTCTTAATCAATCCTTTAGAATTATTCCTTCTATTATCACTCTGGCTTGAATCAGCCAAGAAAGCGTTTTAAAAATGAGCGGATGGCATAAAATAAATAAATATGGGCGTAATAGTAATCGGTTTTAAAATACCATCATATCTGCCTACACAATTAGCAAAAGTGAAGTTTTATTTGATATGTATATTTCTGTGTGATTAATTTTTTGTATCATTAAGTAATACAATGATAATTAAAGTAGAAAATAAAAAAACAATTTATATTTATTTTTATTTGTGATTCAGCAAAAAAGGCGTTTGGATGGTGCGCTTCGTGACCAGGCAATAACCGAATAATAGTGGCACCCCTGACAGCGAGTTGGACATTCTTCGAAAGGCTCAAGCGCAGTTCGTTTATATACTCGCCAGTTATTTTGTTTATGAAAATGCGTTTTTAAAAATTGCATGTGGGCTTGTGTGTTTGGATTTGTGCGTTAAAGTAATTGCGAGTGTTGATGAGTATATTCTTTTTTTAGAAGGCGAAATAACCTCAATCGCAATCCGAGGAACAACAACTATGGCAGTCGTCAGGGATCGGTAATTTTTTGCACATTCTCATGATGCAAAGTATTTATCTGGCTGACTCCTCTTGCTTAATAAAAATACCCTCAAGATAGTTAGTATTGAAAGGGATGTGAGACAGGATAGAGAAAGACAGGCTCGCAAACTTTTCAGAGGTCCTTCACAGTATTCGGCAAGTCGCCGGGCTGGGGATGTGCGGAGAAGACGAGCCAGAAGAAGGTCGAGGAGGAGCCTGCCTCCGCCCCTCAGGGTTCAAACAACGCTGGTGACTCATTTTTATTTTTGATATATGATGCTTGAACTCTGATCTTCTTTGTTCGTTTCCATTCCTGATTAGGCATACTAAAATTATTTTGATTCATGATGATTTAACTAATTGGGACTCGGAAAAGGCTCTTATTGACAGGCCAAATCTCGGAATTGAGCCCTTGATCTATCCAAATAGTCTTCGATCTAATGCCCGCAGCAAATCTGTGTACTTTAGGCAATAAATACTTTGTGTTCTTCCCATCATTTTGTTTTCCAAAATCAGCGGTTGGGATAACATAATTTTGATAGACAAAAATATGACATTTCGTCCTTCTTTATAACGGCAGAAAGTGAAATATTGTATTTAAGTGCATAATTATATTAATTTTTTATAATACTGTACTAATATTGCAATTGAGAGTAAGAAAGAAACGACTATAGCAATATTTTGCTTAGGCGTGCGACGATCGGAAGGGAGGAGGATCGTTTTCACCGATGAAGAGCCCACCGACCCAAGGCAGGCCGCATCGTTGGTGATGGCGCCGGTCGTTGACCCGTGGGCGCCATTTCCGACCCAGCTTGTCACTCCCGATCTGCGCCCACGCAACCGCGTCCCCTTCATCCCTCCCCGCCCTCTCATCACTTGCCCGACGCCAGAGAACGCGGACTGGGATACGGTGGATGTGGAGGCCAGGGAGGTGGGTCATCATTTATCCCTTCCTAATATCTTTGTACACTAGTAGTAATCTGTGAAGAGTAGGCTGAGTGGTTGTTGGCGAAAGGTGTGCAGAATGTGAAGAACAGAAATTAGCAAAAAAAATTAATCAGTCGATAGATTCCCGTATCCTTTTTATGGCGTAATCAAAAGGACAGGAACTGTTTATGTGGAGAAATGAATCAATAAATAAAAATTTCTATACTCAAAACGACATTTATTTTATTTAAAAAATTGTGCATTTATTTCTTCATTTAATTTGTCTCCTCTTCGCAGGCGCAAGAACGAGAACAAGAGCGATGCCGAGCGGAGAAGCGAGCAGAAGAAGAGAGAATCAGAGAGGAGAGGAGGAAGAGAGCAGCCGACTTGAGAAGAGAGATCGAGGCGGCGAGAGAGTACGGAGAGATGATGGCAGTCGAGGAGAGGAAGAGAGCACAAGCACTCGTCGACCTTGTCAGAGTTATCGATGGAACGGAGGGCGACGAAGAGGGTGAGACTTTTCTTTTATTATCTTTGTATTTTTATTATGTATATACATTTGTATAATGAGAAGTAAAATCAAAGTGGGAGGGCGCGATGTTTTAATTCATCATCTATTGATTTACTCATTTATTTATGTTATATGTATGCATTATGTTTCGCTATTAATTAATTACTTAGTGGTTAAAAGTGAGAGAGGGAAAAATATAAAAGGGTCTCTTTCTCTTTCTTTTCCTGTTTGTCTCTCCCCTCGCTCGCTTCTCTTCATTATACATACAATCGCTTTATTATCGCTTTGCAAAGCAAAACGATTCCTTCAGTTGAGCAGCAAGGAAGCTCGAGTTCGTGTGACTTGGAGAAGAAGTCGTCCGGATGCTGTCTGTCTGAGGAGCTTTAGGGAGACATTCATCCAGCGGTGCTTCGTTCTTCAAGTGTATATTCTTACTGTGCATTGGTTCTCCTGTATTAATACGAATTTTCCCCCGGGAAATCCATCTTTTCTCATCTCTATCTCACAATCTTTTTTTTCATTTTGTCTGCATTTCATTGTCCATTTTTCCATTATCCATCTCGATATTATTTTTGCATGGCTGTCATACTTTGATTATTACTGTACATCTTCTCAAAGTTAAATCTAGCCCTTTGTTTTCGCTTAACTTTATTTTTTACTTTTCTCTTCCTATAGAAGTGAATGTGAATTTTAGTTGAGAATATTCATATTTTTTCCGAGCTTAATTCTTGTGTTTCTTGTTATTCTGCTGACTGGGGCACCTCGAGCTGCGGCTCGCTCTTCCACTCTCTGTCTCTTTTATTCTTTTCTCCTACCACTTCCTCAAATATCATCGAATCATTACCCTCGCATCCATCGGCCTGTTCGGCTGTTGTTTTCGTTCTTTAATTTGCAAAACAATAGTCAATGACTACCTTTCCCGATAATTTTTGAATTGTCACAATATTGATTTTCCCTGGTTTTTGTTCACACCGGCTTTAAGATCTACTTTATATATATGTTAGGTGCGTGAGTTGTAGAGCCAATGTGGCGACACTGGGAGATTAAGATGGAGGTGATACGGGAGCCTTCTCTTAGTGGCAGACTGAACACCCTTCTGTGCTTCTGAATAGAAGTGCCGCCTCTTCTTATCTTGTTTTTATTTATTTTATCGCTTGGCCTAATCCTCGATGGGTTTATAAAGATAAATATCATGCAAGATAAACGACAATAAATGATGTTGAAGTTAAATGTCAGCATTTTTTAAGATATGCATGGTTTTGGTGTATCGGAAGGGAATTGCCACCACACAAATTTCGATATAAAAATTTCGGGGAAAATCGGCGCGAAATTTTTCAAATACTAACATAAGTGCGCTACGGTGGTTGCTCTCATACAGTAATCAATCACCAAAACAGCACTTGAATACAAGAAAAGGCATGCAACCGGGGAAACAAAGAACGGAAAGAATTGAGTAACGGAGCAAGCCTATTTTCGACCACAAAATGAACAAAAGTGGTATAGCTTTCATCAGCTGTTGATTCGCTACTCTTCAAGTGGGATGGAAGGCATTCTCAACATATCATCAACAGGCCAAAATGTGCCGACAACTTCAATTCTAATCGGTATCTTCCTCGCAAATTTTAAGGGATAGACATGCCGAGTAAAATAAAGACTATAATACAGAAAATATAAAGGCGAATGAATACCTCACAAGGGTTAAGCAAGAGTTCATCTAGTACACCAACCAAGACGTTTTTCTACCGTTACCCAATATGAGGTTCCCTGGCAAAGTGGTCGGAAACCAAAGGACAAGTGGTTTTTTTTCGGTTATTCAATGGAATAACAACAACAACCATGATTACAAAGGATGCCTTAGTGCCAAGATAACAAACTGCAGTGCACCTACGGAACAAGAGTATCACGGGGGGCCTAGATCCCAAACTGGGCTCTCTTCAGATGAGGTCGAGAGTGCCGTGGCGGAGGACGCGTCGTCAGAGAGCGGCGGAGTCTGAGCCAAGGAGTGCGCGCGGGGCAGCGTTTCCTTTCCGGGAACTTTGATGAAGTCAACGAAGCTGGAAAGGAAATATAAATGTAAATATATATATATATATATATATATATACATAATATATATGAAATATTATTTTATCAAATATTAATATTTCTTCATTTAATATTTTAAATTTCTTCCGCAACAAAATTGGAGTATATGAGATTCAAGAGAATTAGAGCAGCTTGAGGGGAAAAAACATAGTTAAATATTGATAATGATAGATCATGATGATTTAGGACGAATACTTTCAAGTTCATCTAATAAAGTAACGTTCAAGAGAGCACAAAAAGTGTGAGCCTTACGATCCGCAGAGAGCGTCAACGCCGGCATACAAGCCCGGCATGGAAACGGCCTTCTGGTGGCCGACCGAAGCGAAGTGCTTAAGTTAATCAAAACTTTATATATATATATATTTTTTTATATACACTTGTATACAGCAAAGCAGGGTACCCTGCTATAAGCTACCGTACCAGCTTGGAGTTATCGTATTTCGTGCCGCAAATGTCACAGTATCCGCTCTTTGGCATGTGATGATCACGACGTTGAGTTGGCTGGATCGACAAGCGATTTTGCTGGCTTCTGAGAAGAAAACAATTCAAAAGTGGTTCCCAATTGGAAGCCGAGCGATACGGTAGCAGCGGAGTCAGGCAAATTTTCAATTATTCTTTCCTTCTATTTTTGGAAGTCGTAAATACGCTGTCCAGCAAAATGGTACTCCATCTACAACTTTGCTTTAATTTAGCAACAATGTGGTCTTAAAAGAGCACGTAACTTAATAGTACTTTATTTTAATTTTCCTAACAATTCTAGGCGGGCCTGAGTTTTTGGCTCCTTTAAAGTCAGGTTGAAAAGGATACAGGCCTGATGGATAATAACTAGAAAAAAGTCAATATAATCCAAAAAAATAGCTTGGCATTAATTTGAAACCTCTCGGGCGGAGCGCGATGAAAGAGCGACTTTCCAAAGTGACGGCCTAGAAAGATCGTATTCTGTGCGTTCGACTCGTCGTACTAAAAGAATAACGCTAAAATAAACAAAATAAATAAACTAATTAATTAATTACTGAGCAAAACTTAATACTTGCCATAAAAACACCAACAGGTGACAAATAACTCAACAACTATTTAAAGAAATAATTAGTTAATGACAGGCTATCCTACACCAGGCTTTTTTAAATCACTGAATGGAAGTAGCAAAAATTAATGATTAATAGATTGTGACAAAAGGCCTAAAACATTTTTTTTTCAATCGAAAATTTTTTACGCACATGTTTATGCTGCTGGAGTATAATCATTGTATATTAATAATCAATGGAAAAGAAAGATAAGATTAAAGGGTAGGTATTACAAACGTGCAGCAGTAAAGGAAAGGCTCGAACCTGCTTGAACAACGGTTGGAAGAGTCCTTGGTCATCTTCCAATTTGATGAACGGCGGGCGTAGATGCTGAATCGAGTTGCCGCTCGATCCCTGTGAGGTGGGAGCGAATAAAAATGAAGACAACTAACCATAAAGAAGAGAGAGAGAGAGAGAGAAAGAGAAAGAGAAAGAGAGAGAGAGAAAGAGAAAAAGAGAGAGAGAGAGAGAGAGAGAGAGAGAAAGAGAGAGAGAGAGAACCGTGGATTGTCTCTTCTTCTGCGGTGCCTCCAGAATAGCCTTATCCTTTTTGCTCCTCTCTACGAATCGCTCGAGCTGCTCGAGGAAAGTATCGACCGTACGAACGCGGAGCTTAAAATTATTTATTCTTAAAAATATACTCTATTTATTCTTGTTTCCTTATTTTTTGTTCCTATTTATTTATATTTTTATTCATTTCTTTCATCACGTTAGCTCACTTCATTTCGATATGTAATATTCATCTATTTGTTTTCATTATCTTCATATGTTTCATATCTATTTTTTAAGTATGCTGCAAGTATACTTCTTCAAAAGATCAGCAAAAAATCAATAAATTGAGCTTTTAAGCACCTCCGCTAAGTTTTTTTTTAAAATAAATTGTAAAGTCTAAATTATCGTCGGTCGGGAGGGGTGGTGGACGGGTATCCTTCCCACGAAGGAAGAAGAATCCCCGCCCCTCCCACCATAAAAGTAAACTTGTGTACCTTGAGCCGAACAGCGTCGCGCAATATCATGGGCAGCTTCTTAACGGTCTGAAAAAATTAATATAAGCATTTTTTTCATTATTTAATTACAGAAAGTTTGAACTACCGCCTACCGTAGTTATCTTTAACTTACAGAATATGGTAGTGTCCCTCTATTCCAGTGTGCCTACCGTACCTCGTCGGACACTTCGGAAGTCCTGCATTGGATCCTCGGGACACTCGGATGGTCTGAGATGACGCACCATGGAAGGGAGTCCTCCTCGATCGTTGTCGCTATGGTAGCACCGTACTTCTGCAAGAAAAATAGTTATTATTACTCTAATTTAATATTCTGTGAAAACATTTTGGTTGGTAATTTTTTTATCGTAAAAGTCTTGTAATTTATTATCTGGAAGGGGGTCCACCAAACATTTGATTTGTTGTTTATTGTCACAGGTATTTCTCTGAAGATACTTATTTTAATTGTTAATTGTCGAAAGGGGTGTTGGGATCCACTCAAGCCGTAATTATCAAAGGGTCTACCTTAAGCCTTGCGATGACCTTCTCGTGCGCTCGCTGGTTCTCCACCTCGAGGACGAACTTCTTTCCCGTTAGCGACAAGGATGGCGCTCCGTCGCGTTGCTGAACAATTAGAACTAAAAAAGATATTAAGAAAATAAAGTAATAATAATGATAATAAATGTATAAATGCATTTTCATAGTTTTCGTTACAATTCAACGATTTATGCAATAGGAAAAGAAGTTCTCAAGAAAAGATAAAACAACGACTTCACAAGATAATGTTAACAATTTCAAGATACTTAGTAAACAAAAAGCTTTTTATAAAGGACAAAATTTGAATAATTACCTTCAAATGAGATTTTTACTATTTTCACCGATAAATCAGCGCGTGGCAGATCGGATAATGTATTAATTGGTGGAATTTTCTTAAATGTACTCATAAAAATAAACGAGAAAAAAATTACCGAGAATGAAGCAACATATGGAAGATCGCTCAGTCTCTTACGAATGTGAGGGTTGGACGAAGATAGCCGCACTAAATAAGAAATTATTTCAATAAAAAAAAGTAAAATAAAAAAAATACGGGTTTCTAAGTTATCAGTGATTACTGTAAAACGCATACTCACATTAATCTTTTTCGCAAGTTACACGGTATAAAATAAAAGGAAGATTAGAAGAAAATGGCCACAAAAGTTTGTTTACATCTTTCCTTTTTCCAGCACAAATTATATAGGAAACAAGCCGGTCGAGCAAGTAAGGCAACTCATAACTTAAGCGAATAATTTTCAGGTAGACAAAACGAAATCACCGGATGTAAAGGAGAGGAAGTAATCATGATATGAAATAGAGATGAAATAGCTCGTTATGTTTATTATATAACCCAATATTCAGTGGGACCTGTGGAGGAAGACGCAGTAAGTTCAGTTCCTGCAGGTCCGGAAGGCCTTGTTGATGGCGTGTTCAGGCGTGGTCGAGGAGTCTTTGGATCACAAGAAGGCAATGGGGTCGACTGATTTCGCTGCATCTGAGAGGAAGAAGAAGAGTGGACACGGTGATGAGGACGCTTTCGCTCCGAATTGGATTTGCGAGCGGGAGAATGATTAAGAAAGAAGCACTATACCACATCATGAAAAATAAACCACGCAGATGTTCACTTATTTTTCGATTGGCTGCATTAAACGTTATTTAGGTAAGCTAAATGATATTGTCAGGGGTTTCAAGAGAACGAGGAATCATTCAATAATCGTCTCAAAAGGGCAAAAAAGATGAGGAGAAGAAAGAAATGAGAACTAGTAGAGAACACCTGTGATCACAAAATCAAGTAGGAATCAACACTTGAAAAGGTAAAGGTGGAGAAAGGTGAACAAGTAGACGAAAACAAAGTAACTAAGTAAATATGTCTGGCGGAATCGACAATATTCAATGGCTGTGAAACTAAAAATTGCGAATAAAAAGAAATAGATGAAGAAACAGCTATAAAAAAGAGCCAGCAGCGCAGTGAGAATAAAATGAAGAATTTGTAACGAGCTGTGAACTTTTAAAAACAACTAAACCTTAAAGGGAAATGTTTGGAACTGTAGCTTCTTTCCCGTGTGCTTTACAAATATTATATAAGCACACCAAATTCTTAATTTTTTTTTGCAACTATTACTTCCCTGAACAATTATTCCTTAACTAATCAAATATGCCAAAGAATTTAATGATATCAATGAAGACATGTGCATTCATTATCTGAATATCTGCATTCCCTTATAATTTTACAATGTTTATTGTATTCCTGGTACATTTGACTGATAGACATGTGATAGTCGCACTAGAAATAGGTTGGAGTGCCTAGCTTCTCAGATTTCTTCATATCAAAAGGCTGTTGTTGAGAGCGAGTGATATAGTGAGGAAGTGAGAGAAGCAGAGAAGAGAGAGAAGGCAGAGCGGAAGGACGTCTCATGCATTGATATCTTTCGCAAGAGGAGAGACAAGAAGGAGAGAAAGAGAGAGCGACTGGTGAGCCTTTCTTCTTTTGTTGCTGCCTGCTTGCTTGCATGAACGAAGCTTGCGCGAATGCCTGGAATCGTTTTTTTCCTTCTTTCGTCATCTCATCCCCTTCCACTTTTCGCTCTTACATTAGCTTCGATCGCTTGAGTCGGCCCCCTGGTTGGGGCCCTGCCCCAGAGCCCCCTGACACCGTGGAAAAATGAACTTCCGTCTTTAATTGCAATGTTTTGTCAACGTACATGTTTTGTCAAGGCAACTATAATTTATACTGTTCACATAACTTGCTTTCACACCCTAATGGTAAAAGAACTCGTTCTACAGCGTTTTAGCGATTAATATGGCTATAAATTCCAGCTTTATTGCAATTTTTTCGCAGTAATTTAATTTCACTTCGGTATTCATGTTCATTTCGTTGTCATTCATTTGTCCCTTTTCCTCGTGAACGTTCTCTTCTTATTTTCACTTCGTGCGTATTTCCGCCGTGTTCCGTGAATCATGACCCCTTGCCTTTTCCTTTTTACTTTACCCGTTCCTCGTCATTTCCAGTGCCTCTGATGGCGGTGGAGGAAACGTAGTCACGTCCTCACTCAGGACCGGCCCGAACCGTACTTTCCGCCCCCTTCGACCCCACCATGGACTGCGTGATGATGCCTTCCTCTAGCTTCTTGCCCCAGCAGCACCACACACCCTCCCCCTCTCCATCCGATGCAGCGACCCCGGACGAACCGTCGACGTCAAGTAACACGACGACCGGGACGGGCAGTGGCTCGGAGGTTCGCGAGATTAATTAATACATTATTTATTTTTTTAAGTCGAAAGGTTTCTCATTTAATATAACTTCTTGTGATCTGTTTGGTACTTCTGATTGAATCTTGGATAGTTTTTGTTGGCAAAATAACGTTTGTTACTTCATTTTAATTTTAAATTTTTTTATTCGAAAACGATCTTCTTCCGACAATTTGCAGTGAAAGAATGATGTCAGTTTCTGAGTGGCATTCAATGGCCCCATTCCACATATATGAACTAGATAGATGTGAATGACTTGTATATGTGCCAGAGCAGCGCTACAGAAACCGGTCCAGACCACTTGGTGGGCCCACCCGGTTAGCCCCCTTCCCTCCCTAGCATCTCTTACTCCTCCTTTAACATGTTGCAAGCATTTCCAAGGGAATAAAGTTGTTCAATTGTTCTTTTTCCAACACTCGTTATTTTTGGTCTACAGAAAACATATTAGAGTTGATTGAAGTGTTGAAGAGGTACTGTATGGTAATTATACTGTGGTAAATGTTTTATAAATTAAGAAAGCATATGGAATACTGTAGTTTTTTAATTATTTACATCATATGTATTTAATAATTATAAGAAAATAAAATTGAGGATCATGGAACTCCTGTGATTGGAGCATCCACCAATGGACAATCGACTCCTCGGTCGGCAAGAGAGCAGAAGGAAGAGGAAGGCGAGAGATGCAGGGTGGCAGAGAAAGCAGAGAGACGCAGAGACAAGGAGGAGGAGGATGCGAGAGAGCGTGTACAGAAAGGAGATGTCAGAGAAGGAAACGGCGGAGATCGCTCGCATATCTACACGAATCTGGTGGAAATGGCGCAAATTAACAACCGGCCAGAGCCGCCAGCGCCAGACGTCGCGGACCGACCACTCAGGAACCTCCATAACGGATGGCAAGAATACCAGACCGAGGCAGGAAGGTACGGTAGTCTCGTTTTCCCGCCTTTTTCATTTCAATTGTCTTCTTCTATTCTGATGATCGTACACACGTGAAATCATTTGCCGAGCGCAGCTTTGTACTGTGTTTATTATGAAGATTGACATCATGTACAGTATGACATGCCTAAAAGAAGGCTTTATTAGTGTGAAGTTTTGTATTTATCTTTTTTTCCCACTTTCCAGATCCTATTTTTTTCACGCCGAAACGGGCCGCTCCCAGTGGAATCCCCCACGATTCCTGAGGTCCCCAGCCCAGGTCCAGGCTTTTCTGGCTGCCAATGGAGGTGGAAAAGAGGAGGAGAGGGCCCCTAGGGGAGGAGGAGGAGGGAGAGTATCTGAGACCCCGAGAGGAGGAGAGAGGATAACGGAGATTTCCTCAGAGCGATCTCATTCTGAAGCACCCGAGAAGAAGCCGGCGAGAGTTTCATATGTATGAGTTTTATTTATTTATTATGATTTTTTTTTAAATAATTTTATATTGTTTATCATATTTATACTTGTTAAACAAATGATCGGGATTGAGATTTTGGTTAAGGTCGTTTACGGACCATACATAACTAGGACTGTTCAAAATAGTATCATTTGTGTTCTATATTTCTGCTTCAAGAACACACAGGTTTTCTTTGTTTTAAAAAGAACTATGCATTTAAAGAGAAATGTGATTCCCGGTCATTTTCTTATCTTGTTAGGGAAGAACGTTATATGGGAAAGTGATAATGTTTGTTGATGGGATTGACAGGCAGCGCAGCGCTCTGAATCTGATAAGAGAGAGAGAGAGAGAAAAGGCGGAGACAATGTTTGAGTAAGGGATGAGTAGTCAGAGAGATGAAGGTTAAGAGAATGAGAGAGAATGTTCGAATTCCCGAATGAGGAAACAGTGAAATCAAATGAAATTTAGAAGCATTGGCGACGAAAGTGGCTTTCCTCTATTATCTCTTGAATTTGTGCTAAATACCAATAGTATTACGGTTTGGCCAAGACGTAATATAACAACACAACAACAGCAGAATTTGAAGCGCTTAATTGGAGTTAAAAAGAAAGCATTGGGAGAAATTTGAGACATGATAGTTAATTTTTTTATATTTTTCCTCAGTTTGATGGAGGCCACGCGAAAAGTGACCTCATGACTACTTCCTTCACTTCCCTTCGCGACCGGCGAAGCTCACTGAAGCACGTGGCGGTGCCGAAGATTGCATCTCCCGTTGTGCCAGTCGAGGGTACGGTTTTTATGCAACCTAGACTGGTTGGATTTCCACTGCACGCTGTTTTTCGTTGCTATCGCCAAAAAGCAGAATTTTGAGCATTCTCCCTGTGTCATTCAGTAGGTCAGAATTGTTTAAGTAAGTTCGTAATTTCTTAAATATACTACAATCCTTTTCTTTGCCAGGTACGGTAACTCAGAAGAGTACAGTTTCAGCTTCTTCTCTGGAAGAAACCAGAGATGTGAAGCTTTACGCAGAGTTGTATATTTCCGAAGTTGTAATAAATATTAAACATATTTTTTTTTGCATTTTGGAGTGCGTTGCACTTTTTTTGTAAAGATTTTAATTAGAATTTATTATTATTTAGTTCTCAATTGAGGTTGTGAGAAGTTTTCGCTCCCGCAATCAACCTTGCCTGTGGAGACACCGCCAGCAGAGCCGCCTCCACTCCCTCCACAACCACTTCCCCTGACTCCCAAGATGTTCTCGGCTACTTGTCTCGAACGTTAGATAACTGTTTTACTTTATATGTATATCTATATATATTTTCCCTCTAGTTGCTAGACTAAGCATAGGAGCATGGGTTAGTTGGATGAGAAGAAAGAAAATTGCTCCTTAAAAAAGAGTTCTAAAATCTGCGCTTAATTTGCAGCAATTTTGCGTTTAATAGAAGATAAAGCTAACGAATGCACGTTGTTTTCGTTTCCCAGTGTTGGACCTATTTTCCTTTTTTATTTAATGTTTTATAGAGAGGTTGGTCAATATGGAGTGCATTTTGAGTATACTGATTTTTTTCGTCTTCTTTGTCATATAGGGTTTTCTTGCTGTAACATTTGTTGTCTTTCTGTTTCTCTCTCGTTTTCTCTCTCTGCGCTCCCCTCTTTACTCAATTTTATTTTTTTTCCGTCCTACAAATAATTAATCTTCTAGATGTCTCACCCGAGTCGAATTACGCTGCCGAGCAAGTCACAATGCGTACAATCAGAAGTGGCAACATGGAGAAGAGCTACGATGCTGCTAAGAAAAAGGTCAGTCTGGGTTTATACATACGCAACTGTTTGTTAATAATTATGTTAGCAATTAATTTATCTAACATGAATAGCCTGTATTGTCGTCAGTTTATGAATGTATCTTTATTGCCAGGAGTGGGCTCCAGCGTTCATGTACCTTTCCTCGGCACATCTGATCATCTACAAGGATGAGAAGAGCGCGGAGGTTGGTCGATTCTCTCTCTCTCTCTCTCCCCAATCTCACTCACGCACTGTCTCTCTCTTTTCCTCAGTCTTTTTCTTTTCTCCATATTTTTACTCCATATGTGAATAGAGGCTTTAATTTCGTGTTCCTTTACACATGTGTATGTGTGTAAATATCATGAAAGAAAGGAATTTTGGAAGAAAGGAATTCCCAATTATTTTTTTTTAATAATTTTTTATTTCAAAAATGCGCTGACCTTCTCTGTCGTTCGTGTCGTAATTGTGTGAAAGTTAAATCTGAATAGTTCTTTCCTCTCGAAAACCCAATTCCTTTCAATTTCTTCGCATTGGATGGAAACAAAACATTGCATGTAACAGATCGTTCTGTTACAGAAGTCAATCTTCGTGAATATTAAATTGACAGTAGACTTATATCGTCTAGTTCCTGAAAAGAATAAATCAGAATTATTATTCTTCCCAGGCGAAAATTATTTCGATGTACAAAAATTGGCTGGGGCAGACAGCTTGTAAGGAGGTCCGGCTTTGAAAAGAGAGAGAAAAAAAACCCCCTACAGCTTACCATCAGCATGCTTCTACGATCTGGCTTATTTCATATTAAAAAAAAAGGAACATTATTGTTATAATTCTTAGGAACCATTCAGAAGCACGGCAAACACTACGCCGCGCCGCTTGGTGTCTGCGATCTGAAGGGGGCGGAGATCACGTGGATGGAAAATGCGAAGGAGAAGAAGAAGCGGAGAGTCATTGATGTCAGTGCAGTGCTATGAAGAGGACGGTTACCGGGAAAGAATGAATGGACTTTCAATTGTTCGCCGAGAGCTTTCTCTCGTTCTCGCGTGCTATTTCACCGGTCTCGCAAACCGCTGCGTTCAAATGGCACGCGTTAATGAGAGTGCAGGGACCGCGGCTATTTCCAGTCTTGTCACTTCATTTTTCGGTGATCGGCCCTCCTTTTAAATTACTTACCATTAAGGGGGGAAACCAGGGGTTGAAAAGGGGGAAAAGAAGCCAAGCAATCTTGTTTTTTTTTTATCTTGTCAGAAATATAAATTGCAAAAAGAATAAAATTGACAAAAATATATGTATAGGAGAAAAGATATGTTGTTGAATATTATTAAATTAAAAAAAAACCTTGTAAATTAAATGATAAATATTGTTTTGAGTTAACCCTCTCGACCGGCTCGAAGGTCTTCCTGAGGACAGCATCAGAGGCAGAGACCGAAGAGTGGCACGATGCCCTCAGGGACGTCATTCGGAAACTGGTCAGGGTTCATTTTGCTGCTATTCTTTTATTTGGGACTTGTAGGCTAATAGAGCAGCTTTTCTGCTTCATATGGGGTTTTCTAATCCCATGGCTACATTTGTTTCGGTGCGAAGGGAAATACGCGTCGCGCTCAACGATTAGAATTAGGAAGCTGTTATGGCGATGGACAATAACGATGCAGGATTGACTAGTAAAATTTTACGAAGATACAAAAAGAACAAATTCAACACAGTTCTTCTGGTTCAAATGAATTTAGTTCAGACTTACTTTTTTTTGGAAAATTTTTCAGGAAAAAAACCTTTAAAAAAAAAAATCTCTATTAAATTCTTATGATTTTATTATTGTATGTATTTATTTATTTTATTTAAAATTATATTCTAGAATCTAAAGCCATAAAGAGGCTCTAGAAACTGGTGCTTTTAATATTGAAATCTGTTGGTAACGTGGGAATGTTTGCTTGTACGAACCCTATTATGTCATATAAAAGGCGAGCAAGAGAAAAGACGCGAGATAAAATATGCTGAGAGAAAAAGAGAGAGAGAGAGAGAGAGCTAGAAAGGGAAAGACTGAATGAAGAAAGAAAACATAAGAATAGGTGACAGGTATTGCATGAGGCGGCTTCCATTGTTCTCAGCGACAAAGCCGTCATATTGTAGAGGGTATTGTTTCTCTTTCGGTGAGGGAGAAAAGGGAAGGTGGGAAAGGGAGGCTGAATGGGAAGAAGTTATGCACTGTTCGTAACTTCATGCATGGGAAGCCTGTGACAGATTTGATTTATACTTTGGCGAAATGCCATAAGGAAGTCCGAAAAGAAATCCAGCTATAGCGAGAACTCTAAATTTGCATATAATAAGCTCTTCGGGGTTCAGGCTGCCCAGGTGCAGCATGGGTAGAGCAGAATTATAACATTCATGTTTACGTGAGAGAGAGACAGTAGAAGAGAGTGAAATAGAGAGAGAGAGAGAGAGAGAGAGGAGAGAGAGTTTCATTAACAAGATATGGGGAGTGAGAAAATGAACTTATAAAAGAAAAAGAAAACTTGTGCAATATGACGCATGTAGAGAAGAAATGCCAAACTGGACAAGGCGAGCGAGATCGATCAGTCTATTTGATTATTTAAAGAACAACAAAAGGAAAATGAGAAAGCAAGACAGAGAGATTGAGAGAGTAGAGAAGTCCGAGGTATAGTAAGAGAGAGGGAGAGACCAGAGAAGTGTGAGAGCGAGAAAGTGTTGAGAGAGAGAAATAAAGGAAAAACATAGGGTGACTAATCTCCTTGGAAATGGACGCCCGTTTTGGTTTGATATAGCTTCATCACCCCTGCCTTGTATTTAGTTTTCCAAAGCGCCCAATTATTTCAACAAATGGAGCACTTACCCATTCTTACCGTAGTTCGGATGGCCACTGTCAGCGTATGGATTGAGAAGCCTCTTGTACGCCATTACATCTTTTATGTTTATTTATGTACTTTCTTGTCAACAGGAGATATATATATTATATTTATTTAAAAGCCCGCATGAGCATATATGAGTTGAAGTATCATGATGAAAAATTTGGCCTCATTGGTTTAGGTTTTCTTATTCATTGCCAAAACACTGGAAGTGAAAGCTAATCTAGAGTTGTTGAAAATATGTATTTATAAATTGGGGTATCACCAGAGTAGTTTATTTTGTGATAAAAAAAATTTGGCATAATAAGTTATAAATAACAAGGACAGCAACGACTTATCAGAAAGTTATAAAAGGACAAGAATATTCTGTGTTATTGATCGATGGAAAACCTTTGGTTGTAATATATTTTAAAATAATTGAAAGGGTAGAATAAGTTTAGTTTATTGGTAATTATACTGTTTGTTAATGTTAATATAAATTACGAATTAACAAAATGAAAATTTTTAAAAGGAAATGGGTACGCCAAATTATTACTGTGATGGGTGAATATTTTTGGCTTGTGAATAATATTAAATTATACTTCATTTTTGATGTCATAAATTATAATCTCAAATCAAGTCATTGTTATTAATTTAAAAAATCTTTTTTTTTTCAGCCAGCGGGATCTGGAGTAGGCCTCCTTGATCACTCTTCGGCTCTTGTGCGAACTCCATCTATGGCTGGTTGGTTCTCCCTCAAGCCTGCCTTCATATCTCTCCATGGCCCCATTCTCTCTTTCTCTCTCTCTCTCTCTTTCTATCTCTCTCTCTTTCTCTCTCTTTCTCTTTCTCTCTCTCTCTCTCTTTCTCTCTCTCTCCTTCCTTCCTTCTCTATCTCAGTTTCCTCTACTCTAATGTCTCTCTCTCTATTTTCTCTTTTTTTTCTTCAACTCTTACCTTCATTTTATTATTTCAGCTGATCTAGTAAAATAAATATCCCTTGAAGACACCTCTTCTTTTTTAGCTAGCAGAGTGGGCGGCCCAATGACAGAGTCGGTAGTCGAAACGGAAAGGCCATCAAGAGAATCCGTGCTAGAACGACTTAAACGGTGCTTTTTTTAACGGTTTTTTTTCTTATTATTATTAGTACCAAGAATTTTCAGGAAGAAAGCAATAATATATGATTTATTTTTAAGAAAAAAGTTACAAGTTACATTACCAACATATTAATCATCTTGTTTGTTTATTTTGCTTTTCTTTATTTTATTCTTTTGAGAATTTATGCAGTACACTTTTACAGATTCTTCCGCTCGCGCCCGTCCGTGGAAACTCTCAAAGAGAAGGGAATATACAAACGTTGGTGGCAGCTTCCGTGGTTGTTTCATTGAAGGAGTAAAAACACATTTGAATTCGCGCTCTTTGCCTGAAGTATTGTAGGGCAACAGAGCGCATGTGTTTCTACATATAAGGATATAATAAAATATTAATTTTGTTGGATTTTCTTTTTTTTCTTCGTTAATACTTATATACATGTGAACAGACGAAGCTGTGTTCGGGAGCACGCTGGCCTCGATCTGCCAGCAAGACGGCTCGCTCGTTCCGAAGTTCATTCGCACCGTCACTGAGCTCATCGAGGCTAAAGGTTTCCTTTGCTTCACAATTACCTTATCATTTCGCATTAATTATTAAATTTTCTTTATAAACGAGAATATTGTGCAACCACTTACCTCTTAGATTGACATTAATTCTTTTTTCCTACATTTTTTTATGCCACAGAACGAGGACATTTAAAGAAACTAAGTATTGATCTAACGAATGATTCAGGCCTGGAAACCGACGGAATCTACAGAGTCAGCGGGAATCTCTCGTCCATACAGAAGATTCGATGCCAAGTTGATCAAGGTAGATTTTTTTTATCAATCAATAAGTACAGTTCCAAGGCGTAATTCACTTATATCACAAGTACGTTGTTACGTACACCGCTTCCCCTTTGCCATTTTATTTTTGTATTTTATTTTTTGCAGGGGATACCTTATTTCTCTCTTACTATTTCGTCTTTCTCTCTATCTCTCTTTCGTATTTTCTCTCTCTCCTCTTTCTTTCTCTCCCCCTTTATCTATCTCCCGCGCGCGCTCTCTCTCTCTCTCTCTCTCTCTCTCTCTCTCTCTCTCTCGATCTCGCTCTCTATTCGCTCTCGTTCTCCTTCTCTCTCAGCTCTCTCTCTCTTTCTCTATCTTTGTCTCTCTCTCTCGATCTCTCTTCTTTCTCGTTTTCTCTCTTCTCTCTTGTTCTCTCTGTCTTCTCTCTCGTTTCCGCTTTCTTTATCTCTCTCTCTTCTTTTTTCTCTCTTCCGCTCTCTCTCTCTCTTCCCTTTTACCTCTCCTCTGTCTCTCCCTCACTCTCTCTCTCTTTCTCTTTCTCTCTCTCTTTCTCTTTCTCTCTGCAGACAAGTACAGTCTGCTGGTGTCTGAGTCCGACGTGCACGTCCTCTCTGGAACTCTGAAGCTGTTCTTCCGTGAACTGGCCGAGAGTATCTTCCCGCCCGCGCAGACGAAGCAGTTCTTGACAGCCAGCAGTCAGTCCGGGGGAGGACTCTAATGAAGAGAAGGGATTATAGGGACTCTTGGCCTTTCACTACTTGGTTCGCATGCAATCAAAGGCATGTTTAAAAAAATGCTTACAACGTTGACGGGTTTAATAGTTTTTTCATGTGTTATTATTTTTTGTTGTAGAAAATGAAGAAGACAGGATTTTCTTTTATTAAGCGACGCGTACGTTTTTAATGCTGAATATTGTTGATTGCCTGTCCCAACTGTGTGCACTTCTTGCAATAGGGCGCGAATTTAAAAAAATAGGTTTTTGGTTCCGTATACAATTACAAGAATGACGTATTTCAAGTATGAAAATGAAAGTAGAAGTTTGGGATTGCAGAACTAACCGGAAAGCAGCGTCTGAAGCGCTTTGATGAACTGCTGAAGGAACTGCCGGCGGAGAACCGCGAAACTCTCAAGTTTCTCTTCCGACATCTTCACCGGTTGGTGTTTTCATCTTTTTTTTTGAAGACCCCTATTTACCTATCTGTTTATTTATTTATGCATACATCTTTTCATCCCCATATTAAAGAATAATTTTTAAAAAAATAGAGAAAAAGCTGAATTTCGCAGGGTGGCCTCTCACTCGAAGCAGAACCGGATGCAGGTGCATAACTTGGCCATTGTCTTTGGACCGACTCTCTTCACGAATGAAGAAACGAGAGGAGGGGGAGATAGCAGTAAGAAGAAGGAGGAGAAAGGTGGGTAAAGGAAGGAATTTATAGATTAAATGTTATCCGTTCAATCTTTTCCTTTTAGTTTATTCATTTTGGCGCAATAGAGTAGCATTAATAGATGCACAGGGAAAATTTCTGGCCAACAATTTTTTTATAATAAATAATTATGAATTAATGTTTTTGTTTTATTTTTCTGATAATTTCAGGCAAGAGCAAGTCAGGCAGCTCAGCGACGGCCGCTTCTTCCTCTCGGAAGGGCGGAGCCTCCGCTAGCTCCGCCCACCACGACGAAGCCCCGCCCCCTGCGGTGATACAGTCGAATTCGATCCTCGCTTACAATCTCATCATGCAAGGACAGATTGTCGAAGTGCTGCTGAACGAGATGGCCAAGCTAGACGCCCTGAAGGGGCCGATTCAGCTGACACAGCAGACGAGTTGCTAGTTAGAGAGGATACGGTAGGAATGGGCCCCTCTTTAAGTTCCTCATCTTGCTGAAGCGAATCC
>CALZFC010000112.1:677500-795000 GCA_945643635.1 Allodiplogaster sudhausi
CCGTCGGCTGGAAACGCGTCGGGCGCGCCGTACGTAAAAGCGACCCGTGCAGCGAGCGTGCAGCCGCGGCGCAGCACGGCGAGGTTGACGACGTGATCGGACACGGCGGCACGCCGCTTCCGCTTGTCTTGGCGGACGGCCTTCTGAAAATCACAAATGTTACTAAATTATATTTATTTAGGATAAAACAAGAATTAAACAATTTATTCGTATAGTATAATATGATTGAAATAGTGAAGAAGAGGAAGAAAATAGAAATCTATAACGAAATCGATAATGAACAGAGAATCGCTGACAGGCAACATGGACATGTCGATGAACTTCTGAAAGCGGCAGGCCTGGCAGCGGTTGCGAGTGGCTCGCGAGATGAGACAGCCGCCGCCCTTGAGGCACGTGTAGCGCGCGCCGCTGTCGACCGAGCGGCGAAAGAAACCCTGAAGATACGATAAGGAAATATGGGAGTAAAACATTAAAATAGGTATACATATGTATGTAGGCCCATGTCAAGTAAAAATTGTTTCTTTTAAGTAGAGGCGAAAATTCTGTCTCGGAATATATAATATTTCACTTTTTCCATACGTAATCATAGGAAAAATTTGAATCTTCTGAATTCTGGGGCAAAATTTTGTAATTAATATATCCGTATCTATGTACTTTAAAAAAGTACAAAAGTTAATAAAGAATTTCAACGTATATTAAAAAAGGTAAATCAAAATAGAGGGTGAGTGATAGTGATAGTGAGAGGGAGAGAAGAGGGTGAGTGATAGTGAGAGGGAGAGAAGAGGGTGAGTGATAGTGAGAGGGAGAGAAGAGGGTGAGTGATAGTGAGAGGGAGAGAAGAGGGTGAGTGATAGTGAGAGGGAGAGAAGAGGGTGAGTGATAGTGAGAGGTAGAGAAGAAAGTGAGTGATAGTGATAGTGAGAGGGAGAGAAGAGTGTGAGTGATAGTGAGAGGGAGAGAAGAGGGTGAGTGATAGTGAGAGGGAGAGAAGAGGATGAGTGATAGTGAGTGGGAGAGAAGAGGGTGAGTGATAGTGAGAGGGAGAGAAGAGGGTGAGTGATAGTGATAGTGAGAGGGAGAGAAGAGGGTGAGTGATAGTGAGAGTGAGAGGGAGAGAAGAGGGTGAGTGATAGTGAGAGGGAGAGAAGAGGGTGAGTGATAGTGATAGTGAGAGGGAGAGAAGAGGGTGAGTGATAGTGAGAGTGAGAGGGAGAGAAGAGGGTGAGTGATAGTGAGAGTGAGAGGGAGAGAAGAGGGTGAGTGATAGTGAGAGGGAGAGAAGAGGGTGAGTGATAGTGAGAGGGAGAGAAGAGGGTGAGTGATAGTGAGAGGGAGAGAAGAGGGTGAGTGATAGTGAGAGGTAGAGAAGAAAGTGAGTGATAGTGATAGTGAGAGGGAGAGAAGAGGGTGAGTGATAGTGAGAGTGAGAGGGAGAGAAGAGGGTGAGTGATAGTGAGAGGGAGAGAAGAGGGTGAGTGATAGTGAGAGTGAGAGGGAGAGAAGAGAGTGAGTGATAGTGAGAGTGAGAGGGAGAGAAGAGGGTGAGTGATAGTGAGAGGGAGAGAAGAGGGTGAGTGATAGTGAGAGGGAGATAAGAGGGTGAGTGATAGTGATAGTGAGAGGGAGAGAAGAGGGTGAGTGATAGTGAGAGTGAGAGGGAGAGAAGAGAGTGAGTGATAGTGATAGTGAGAGGGAGAGAAGAGGGTGAGTGATAGTGATAGTGAGAGGGAGAGAAGAGGGTGAGTGATAGTGAGAGTGAGAGGGAGAGAAGAGGGTGAGTGATAGTGAGAGTGAGAGGGAGAGAAGAGGGTGAGTGATAGTGAGAGGGAGAGAAGAGGGTGAGTGATAGTGAGAGGGAGAGAAGAGGGTGAGTGATAGTGAGAGGTAGAGAAGAAAGTGAGTGATAGTGATAGTGAGAGGGAGAGAAGAGTGTGAGTGATAGTGAGAGGGAGAGAAGAGGGTGAGTGATAGTGAGAGGGAGAGAAGAGGGTGAGTGATAGTGAGAGGGAGAGAAGAGGGTGAGTGATAGTGATAGTGAGAGGGAGAGAAGAGGGTGAGTGATAGTGAGAGTGAGAGGGAGAGAAGAGGGTGAGTGATAGTGAGAGGGAGAGAAGAGGGTGAGTGATAGTGAGAGTGAGAGGGAGAGAAGAGAGTGAGTGATAGTGAGAGTGAGAGGGAGAGAAGAGGGTGAGTGATAGTGAGAGGGAGAGAAGAGGGTGAGTGATAGTGAGAGGGAGAGAAGAGGGTGAGTGATAGTGAGAGGGAGAGAAGAGGGTGAGTGATAGTGATAGTGAGAGGGAGAGAAGAGGGTGAGTGATAGTGAGAGGGAGAGAAGAGGGTGAGTGATAGTGAGAGGGAGAGAAGAGGGTGAGTGATAGTGAGAGGGAGAGAAGAGGGTGAGTGATAGTGATAGTGAGAGGGAGAGAAGAGGGTGAGTGATAGTGTGAGGGAGAGAAGAGGGTGAGTGATAGTGAGAGGGAGAGAAGAGGGTGAGTGATAGTGAGAGGGAGAGAAGAGGGTGAGTGATAGTGATAGTGAGAGGGAGAGAAGAGGGTGAGTGATAGTGATAGTGAGAGGGAGAGAAGAGGGTGAGTGATAGTGAGAGGGAGAGAAGAGGGTGAGTGATAGTGAGAGGGAGAGAAGAGGGTGAGTGATAGTGAGAGGGAGAGAAGAGGGTGAGTGATAGTGATAGTGAGAGGGAGAGAAGAGGGTGAGTGATAGTGATAGTGAGAGGGAGAGAAGAGGGTGAGTGATAGTGAGAGGAAGAGAAGAGGGTGAGTGATAGTGAGAGGGAGAGAAGAGGGTGAGTGATAGTGAGAGGGAGAGAAGAGGGTGAGTGATAGTGAGAGGGAGAGAAGAGGATGAGTGATAGTGAGTGGGAGAGAAGAGGGTGAGTGATAGTGAGAGGGAGAGAAGAGGGTGAGTGATAGTGATAGTGAGAGGGAGAGAAGAGGGTGAGTGATAGTGAGAGTGAGAGGGAGAGAAGAGGGTGAGTGATAGTGAGAGGGAGAGAAGAGGGTGAGTGATAGTGATAGTGAGAGGGAGAGAAGAGGGTGAGTGATAGTGAGAGTGAGAGGGAGAGAAGAGGGTGAGTGATAGTGAGAGTGAGAGGGAGAGAAGAGGGTGAGTGATAGTGAGAGGGAGAGAAGAGTGTGAGTGATAGTGAGAGGGAGAGAAGAGGGTGAGTGATAGTGAGAGGGAGAGAAGAGGATGAGTGATAGTGAGTGGGAGAGAAGAGGGTGAGTGATAGTGAGAGGGAGAGAAGAGGGTGAGTGATAGTGATAGTGAGAGGGAGAGAAGAGGGTGAGTGATAGTGAGAGTGAGAGGGAGAGAAGAGGGTGAGTGATAGTGAGAGGGAGAGAAGAGGGTGAGTGATAGTGATAGTGAGAGGGAGAGAAGAGGGTGAGTGATAGTGAGAGTGAGAGGGAGAGAAGAGGGTGAGTGATAGTGAGAGTGAGAGGGAGAGAAGAGGGTGAGTGATAGTGAGAGGGAGAGAAGAGGGTGAGTGATAGTGAGAGGGAGAGAAGAGGGTGAGTGATAGTGAGAGGTAGAGAAGAAAGTGAGTGATAGTGATAGTGAGAGGGAGAGAAGAGTGTGAGTGATAGTGAGAGGGAGAGAAGAGGGTGAGTGATAGTGAGAGGGAGAGAAGAGGGTGAGTGATAGTGAGAGGGAGAGAAGAGGGTGAGTGATAGTGATAGTGAGAGGGAGAGAAGAGGGTGAGTGATAGTGAGAGTGAGAGGGAGAGAAGAGGGTGAGTGATAGTGAGAGGGAGAGAAGAGGGTGAGTGATAGTGAGAGTGAGAGGGAGAGAAGAGAGTGAGTGATAGTGAGAGTGAGAGGGAGAGAAGAGGGTGAGTGATAGTGAGAGGGAGAGAAGAGGGTGAGTGATAGTGAGAGGGAGAGAAGAGGGTGAGTGATAGTGATAGTGAGAGGGAGAGAAGAGGGTGAGTGATAGTGAGAGGGAGAGAAGAGGGTGAGTGATAGTGAGAGGGAGAGAAGAGGGTGAGTGATAGTGAGAGGGAGAGAAGAGGGTGAGTGATAGTGATAGTGAGAGGGAGAGAAGAGGGTGAGTGATAGTGTGAGGGAGAGAAGAGGGTGAGTGATAGTGAGAGGGAGAGAAGAGGGTGAGTGATAGTGAGAGGGAGAGAAGAGGGTGAGTGATAGTGATAGTGAGAGGGAGAGAAGAGGGTGAGTGATAGTGATAGTGAGAGGGAGAGAAGAGGGTGAGTGATAGTGTGAGGGAGAGAAGAGGGTGAGTGAGAGTGAGAGGGAGAGAAGAGGGTGAGTGATAGTGAGAGGGAGAGAAGAGGGTGAGTGATAGTGAGAGGGAGAGAAGAGGGTGAGTGATAGTGATAGTGAGAGGGAGAGAAGAGGGTGAGTGATAGTGATAGTGAGAGGGAGAGAAGAGGGTGAGTGATAGTGAGAGGGAGAGAAGAGGGTGAGTGATAGTGAGAGGGAGAGAAGAGGGTGAGTGATAGTGAGAGGGAGAGAAGAGGGTGAGTGATAGTGATAGTGAGAGGGAGAGAAGAGGGTGAGTGATAGTGATAGTGAGAGGGAGAGAAGAGGGTGAGTGATAGTGAGAGGAAGAGAAGAGGGTGAGTGATAGTGAGAGGGAGAGAAGAGGGTGAGTGATAGTGAGAGGGAGAGAAGAGGGTGAGTGATAGTGAGAGGGAGAGAAGAGGGTGAGTGATAGTGAGAGGGAGAGAAGAGGGTGAGTGATAGTGAGAGGGAGAGAAGAAAGTGAGTGATAGTGATAGTGAGAGGGAGAGAAGAGTGTGAGTGATAGTGAGAGGGAGAGAAGAGGGTGAGTGATAGTGAGAGGGAGAGAAGAGGATGAGTGATAGTGAGTGGGAGAGAAGAGGGTGAGTGATAGTGAGAGGGAGAGAAGAGGGTGAGTGATAGTGATAGTGAGAGGGAGAGAAGAGGGTGAGTGATAGTGAGAGTGAGAGGGAGAGAAGAGGGTGAGTGATAGTGAGAGGGAGAGAAGAGGGTGAGTGATAGTGAGAGTGAGAGGGAGAGAAGAGGGTGAGTGATAGTGAGAGTGAGAGGGAGAGAAGAGAGTGAGTGATAGTGAGAGGGAGAGAAGAGGGTGAGTGATAGTGAGAGGGAGAGAAGAGGGTGAGTGATAGTGAGAGGGAGAGAAGAGGGTGAGTGATAGTGATAGTGAGAGGGAGAGAAGAGGGTGAGTGATAGTGAGAGGGAGAGAAGAGGGTGAGTGATAGTGAGAGGGAGAGAAGAGGGTGAGTGATAGTGAGAGGGAGAGAAGAGGGTGAGTGATGGTGATAGTGAGAGGGAGAGAAGAGGGTGAGTGATAGTGTGAAGGAGAGAAGAGGGTGAGTGATAGTGAGAGGGAGAGAAGAGGGTGAGTGATAGTGAGAGGGAGAGAAGAGGGTGAGTGATAGTGAGAGGGAGAGAAGAGGGTGAGTGATAGTGATAGTGAGAGGGAGAGAAGAGGGTGAGTGATAGTGATAGTAAGAGGGAGAGAAGAGGGTGAGTGATAGTGAGAGGGAGAGAAGAGGGTGAGTGATAGTGAGAGGGAGAGAAGAGGGTGAGTGATAGTGAGAGGGAGAGAAGAGGGTGAGTGATAGTGATAGTGAGAGGGAGAGAAGAGGGTGAGTGATAGTGATAGTGAGAGGGAGAGAAGAGGGTGAGTGATAGTGAGAGGAAGAGAAGAGGGTGAGTGATAGTGAGAGGGAGAGAAGAGGGTGAGTGATAGTGAGAGGGAGAGAAGAGGGTGAGTGATAGTGAGAGGGAGAGAAGAGGGTGAGTGATAGTGATAGTGAGAGGGAGAGAAGAGGGTGAGTGATATTGAGAGTGAGAGGGAGAGAAGAGGGTGAGTGATAGTGAGAGGGAGAGAAGAGGGTGAGTGATAGTGAGAGGGAGAGAAGAGGGTGAGTGATAGTGAGAGGGAGAGAAGTGGGTGAGTGATAGTGAGAGGGAGAGAAGAGGGTGAGTGATAGTGAGAGTAAGAGGGAGAGAAGAGGGTGAGTGAGAGTGAGAGGGAGAGAAGAGGGTGAGTGATAGTGAGAGGGAGAGAAGTGGGTGAGTGATAGTGAGAGGGAGAGAAGAGGGTGAGTGATAGTGAGAGTGAGAGGGAGAGAAGAGGGTGAGTGAGAGTGAGAGGGAGAGAAGAGGGTGAGTGATAGTGAGAGTGAGAGGGAGAGAAGAGGGTGAGTGATAGTGAGAGGGAGAGAAGAGGGTGAGTGATAGTGAGAGGGAGAGAAGAGGGTGAGTGATAGTGAGAGGGAGAGAAGAGGGTGAGTGATAGTGAGAGGGAGAGAAGAGGGTGAGTGATAGTGATAGTGAGAGGGAGAGAAGAGGGTGAGTGATAGTGTGAAGGAGAGAAGAGGGTGAGTGATAGTGAGAGGGAGAGAAGAGGGTGAGTGATAGTGAGAGGGAGAGAAGAGGGTGAGTGATAGTGAGAGGGAGAGAAGAGGGTGAGTGATAGTGATAGTGAGAGGGAGAGAAGAGGGTGAGTGATAGTGATAGTGAGAGGGAGAGAAGAGGGTGAGTGATAGTGAGAGGGAGAGAAGAGGGTGAGTGATAGTGAGAGGGAGAGAAGAGGGTGAGTGATAGTGAGAGGGAGAGAAGAGGGTGAGTGATAGTGATAGTGAGAGGGAGAGAAGAAAGTGAGTGATAGTGATAGTGAGAGGGAGAGAAGAGTGTGAGTGATAGTGAGAGGGAGAGAAGAGGGTGAGTGATAGTGAGAGGGAGAGAAGAGGATGAGTGATAGTGAGTGGGAGAGAAGAGGGTGAGTGATAGTGAGAGGGAGAGAAGAGGGTGAGTGATAGTGATAGTGAGAGGGAGAGAAGAGGGTGAGTGATAGTGAGAGTGAGAGGGAGAGAAGAGGGTGAGTGATAGTGAGAGGGAGAGAAGAGGGTGAGTGATAGTGATAGTGAGAGGGAGAGAAGAGGGTGAGTGATAGTGAGAGTGAGAGGGAGAGAAGAGGGTGAGTGATAGTGAGAGGGAGAGAAGAGGGTGAGTGATAGTGAGAGGTAGAGAAGAAAGTGAGTGATAGTGATAGTGAGAGGGAGAGAAGAGTGTGAGTGATAGTGAGAGGGAGAGAAGAGGGTGAGTGATAGTGAGAGGGAGAGAAGAGGATGAGTGATAGTGAGTGGGAGAGAAGAGGGTGAGTGAGAGTGAGAGGGAGAGAAGAGGGTGAGTGATAGTGAGAGGGAGAGAAGAGGGTGAGTGATAGTGAGAGTGAGAGGGAGAGAAGAGAGTGAGTGATAGTGAGAGTGAGAGGGAGAGAAGAGGGTGAGTGATAGTGAGAGGGAGAGAAGAGGGTGAGTGATAGTGAGAGGGAGAGAAGAGGGTGAGTGATAGTGAGAGGGAGAGAAGAGGGTGAGTGATAATGATAGTGAGAGGGAGAGAAGAGGGTGAGTGATAGTGAGAGGGATAGAAGAGGGTGAGTGATAGTGAGAGGGAGAGAAGAGGGTGAGTGATAGTGAGAGGGAGAGAAGAGGGTGAGTGATAGTGATAGTGAGAGGGAGAGAAGAGGGTGAGTGATAGTGTGAGGGAGAGAAGAGGGTGAGTGATAGTGAGAGGGAGAGAAGAGGGTGAGTGATAGTGAGAGGGAGAGAAGAGAGTGAGTGATAGTGATAGTGAGAGGGAGAGAAGAGGGTGAGTGATAGTGATAGTGAGAGGGAGAGAAGAGGGTGAGTGATAGTGATAGTGAGAGGGAGAGAAGAGGGTGAGTGATAGTGAGAGTGAGAGGGAGAGAAGAGGGTGAGTGATAGTGAGAGGGAGAGAAGAGGGTGAGTGATAGTGATAGTGAGAGGGAGAGAAGAGGGTGAGTGATAGTGAGAGTGAGAGGGAGAGAAGAGGGTGAGTGATAGTGAGAGGGAGAGAAGAGGGTGAGTGATAGTGAGAGGTAGAGAAGAAAGTGAGTGATAGTGATAGTGAGAGGGAGAGAAGAGTGTGAGTGATAGTGAGAGGGAGAGAAGAGGGTGAGTGATAGTGAGAGGGAGAGAAGAGGATGAGTGATAGTGAGTGGGAGAGAAGAGGGTGAGTGAGAGTGAGAGGGAGAGAAGAGGGTGAGTGATAGTGAGAGGGAGAGAAGAGGGTGAGTGATAGTGAGAGTGAGAGGGAGAGAAGAGAGTGAGTGATAGTGAGAGTGAGAGGGAGAGAAGAGGGTGAGTGATAGTGAGAGGGAGAGAAGAGGGTGAGTGATAGTGAGAGGGAGAGAAGAGGGTGAGTGATAGTGAGAGGGAGAGAAGAGGGTGAGTGATAATGATAGTGAGAGGGAGAGAAGAGGGTGAGTGATAGTGAGAGGGATAGAAGAGGGTGAGTGATAGTGAGAGGGAGAGAAGAGGGTGAGTGATAGTGAGAGGGAGAGAAGAGGGTGAGTGATAGTGATAGTGAGAGGGAGAGAAGAGGGTGAGTGATAGTGTGAGGGAGAGAAGAGGGTGAGTGATAGTGAGAGGGAGAGAAGAGGGTGAGTGATAGTGAGAGGGAGAGAAGAGAGTGAGTGATAGTGATAGTGAGAGGGAGAGAAGAGGGTGAGTGATAGTGATAGTGAGAGGGAGAGAAGAGGGTGAGTGATAGTGAGAGGGAGAGAAGAGGGTGAGTGATAGTGAGAGGGAGAGAAGAGGATGAGTGATAGTGAGTGGGAGAGAAGAGGGTGAGTGATAGTGAGAGGGAGAGAAGAGGGTGAGTGATAGTGAGAGGGAGAGAAGAAAGTGAGTGATAGTGATAGTGAGAGGGAGAGAAGAGTGTGAGTGATAGTGAGAGGGAGAGAAGAGGGTGAGTGATAGTGAGAGGGAGAGAAGAGGATGAGTGATAGTGAGTGGGAGAGAAGAGGGTGAGTGATAGTGAGAGGGAGAGAAGAGGGTGAGTGATAGTGATAGTGAGAGGGAGAGAAGAGGGTGAGTGATAGTGAGAGTGAGAGGGAGAGAAGAGGGTGAGTGATAGTGAGAGGGAGAGAAGAGGGTGAGTGATAGTGAGAGTGAGAGGGAGAGAAGAGGGTGAGTGATAGTGAGAGTGAGAGGGAGAGAAGAGGGTGAGTGATAGTGAGAGGGAGAGAAGAGGGTGAGTGATAGTGAGAGGGAGAGAAGAGGGTGAGTGATAGTGAGAGGGAGAGAAGAGGGTGAGTGATAGTGATAGTGAGAGGGAGAGAAGAGGGTGAGTGATAGTGAGAGGGAGAGAAGAGGGTGAGTGATAGTGAGAGGGAGAGAAGAGGGTGAGTGATAGTGAGAGGGAGAGAAGAGGGTGAGTGATAGTGATAGTGAGAGGGAGAGAAGAGGGTGAGTGATAGTGTGAAGGAGAGAAGAGGGTGAGTGATAGTGAGAGGGAGAGAAGAGGGTGAGTGATAGTGAGAGGGAGAGAAGAGGGTGAGTGATAGTGAGAGGGAGAGAAGAGGGTGAGTGATAGTGATAGTGAGAGGGAGAGAAGAGGGTGAGTGATAGTGATAGTGAGAGGGAGAGAAGAGGGTGAGTGATAGTGAGAGGGAGAGAAGAGGGTGAGTGATAGTGAGAGGGAGAGAAGAGGGTGAGTGATAGTGAGAGGGAGAGAAGAGGGTGAGTGATAGTGATAGTGAGAGGGAGAGAAGAGGGTGAGTGATAGTGATAGTGAGAGGGAGAGAAGAGGGTGAGTGATAGTGAGAGGAAGAGAAGAGGGTGAGTGATAGTGAGAGGGAGAGAAGAGGGTGAGTGATAGTGAGAGGGAGAGAAGAGGGTGAGTGATAGTGAGAGGGAGAGAAGAGGGTGAGTGATAGTGATAGTGAGAGGGAGAGAAGAGGGTGAGTGATATTGAGAGTGAGAGGGAGAGAAGAGGGTGAGTGATAGTGAGAGGGAGAGAAGAGGGTGAGTGATAGTGAGAGTGAGAGGGAGAGAAGAGGGTGAGTGATAGTGAGAGTGAGAGGGAGAGAAGAGGGTGAGTGATAGTGAGAGGGAGAGAAGAGGGTGAGTGATAGTGAGAGGGAGAGAAGAGGGTGAGTGATAGTGAGAGTGAGAGGGAGAGAAGAGGGTGAGTGATAGTGAGAGGGAGAGAAGAGGGTGAGTGATAGTGAGAGGGAGAGAAGAGGGTGAGTGATAGTGAGAGGGAGAGAAGAGGGTGAGTGATAGTGAGAGTGAGAGGGAGAGAAGAGGGTGAGTGATAGTGAGAGGGAGAGAAGAGGGTGAGTGATAGTGAGAGGGAGAGAAGAGGGTGAGTGATAGTGAGAGGGAGAGAAGAGGGTGAGTGATAGTGAGAGGGAGAGAAGAGGGTGAGTGATAGTGAGAGTGAGAGGGAGAGAAGAGGGTGAGTGAGAGTGAGAGGGAGAGAAGAGGGTGAGTGATAGTGAGAGTGAGAGGGAGAGAAGAGGGTGAGTGATAGTGAGAGGGAGAGAAGAGGGTGAGTGATAGTGAGAGGGAGAGAAGAGGGTGAGTGATAGTGAGAGGGAGAGAAGAGGGTGAGTGATAGTGAGAGGGAGAGAAGAGGGTGAGTGATAGTGAGAGGGAGAGAAGAGGGTGAGTGATAGTGAGAGGGAGAGAAGAGGGTGAGTGATAGTGAGAGTGAGAGGGAGAGAAGAGGGTGAGTGATAGTGAGAGTGAGAGGGACTGAACCAAAGTAAACGTAGTGTACACATGTAGAAAGCTAAAAATTTACACGAAATCGGACAGAAAGAGGTAATGCTCAAAGAAATGAGAAATAAATTTCGAGACAAAATGGTAACGGTAATGTAGAGCCGAAGGGAGTTATGGGCTGATGCACGCACAGCGGATGCCATGCGGTCTGATTTGGCGCGAATGATCATTGAGAGACGAGATTGAAAGAGAGAGAGAGAGAGAGAAAGAGAGGGAGATGCTGAGAGTTCGAAGAAGAGACGGAGAGATTAGCCTCTTTCTTTCTCTCACTCTCTCATTGGTACTCACACTCTCTCGCCGGAATGTCCTCATGGACCCGCACAACGCAACAGGAGTGTACTGGGTCATGACCCGTCATCGCCTGCCAAGAGTGCGTCTTGCCAGTGGCAAATGTTTTTTTTGCCTCGCTTTCAGCACTGTGCCAGCGATCACTTTGAAGCTCATTAACACATTCATTCATATATATTTATTTATAATTTAGAAAAGTAGGTAACAATAATGAAGCAATTATCACTTTGCACAAGAACAATCATAGAAGCATCATATAAATTAATATTAAAGGCGCCAAATTAGCAATCGATTTGAATGCGAATTAGATAAAAAGCTTTGCATTCAGATAGAGAGTAAATAATAAAATTCGACAACTCTTTTCCCTCTCTCCCCCTCTATTTCTCTCTCTCTCTCTCTATCTCTCTCTCTTTCTTTACATTTTTGATTTTCTACTGTTCATATATCTTCATATCTTGCTTCTTATCATAACATTGATTTAGATTAACTTGAAATAAAATTACTTAATCGGTGTCTTTTATAGGCCGCCCGCCGCTCCAGTGAACCCGATTTACAGCGACACCAAAGAGTCAATGAGGAAAGAGCGACAGAGAGTGACAGAGAGAGAGAGAGAAAGAGAGAGGGAGAGAAAGAGAGACGGAGAGAAAGAGAGAGGGAGAGAAAGAGAGAGAAATACAGAGAGTGATAATTGGAGATTGAGAGAGTAAGACAGAAAGTGAGCTAATAAGATTTTAGATAAAGAAAATTTTAAATATGATGTACAAATGAATAGATAAGAGTGACATATAGATAAGAAGGAAGCTGTGAGCTTATTCACATATTAACCATAATTCTCGAAATGTTTTTTTTTAACCGAAAAATCGAAAAAGAACAAATTCCGCATTGCACAGTTTAGCATCAGAAGACTATTCGGATGTCTCGCCTACCGTAGATTTAGGTGGGCATTAACACACCAAATATTTTGAATATTTCTGGAAAATTGCTATTATTTTATATCTTTTCCTATTGTTTGCTTTCTTTTTTATAAAGTTGTTATGACTCGTCGATTTTAACGTTGCACGCCTTTATTTATGTAGAAATGCTATTAGCATTGCAATAACGTTGATTGTTTTTTTTTTTACAAATTTGTAAAGTGATTCTCCATTTCGTTACAGGGCATCGTGTCTTCTCCAGAGAGGTGGCCATGGCGCCTCCGACGGCCAAAGAACGCTATGAGGCCGTTAAAGTTGGTGTTTTAATCAGTAAGTAACCAACCCGGCAGGTTTCGGCAAAGAAAAAAATTGGGGGGTGGGGTAGGAGTACCGAAATAGTAGCCAAGTTGTTCTTGTGCTCAACGTTTCTGTGTCCTTCAATTTGCGTATAATATTTCGTAATCCGCTCGCTCTAACAGAAAAGGTGACAAGTTTCATTGGTAATCCTCGACTTGGCCGGAGCATTTGTTTGTTCGTTGACACGTTGTGAAACTATGTTTATTTTCTTTTAATACATTTTTCCTCTTATGCTTCTTTGTTCCTCCAGCCCCGCGAACGAGTCCGCTTCGGCAACTATCTTTTCGTGGTGCCCGATCCCTGCTTTGTCATGCCGGCCTTCTTCTGTAACAGCAGCTGCCATCCAGGTTCCTATCAGCAGGGCCAAAAAATGCAGACTGATTATATGCACCATAGAATCGTTGACTGTAACTTCCAGGCCAGCCGGTCCAGAGAGCAGCGGCCATGCCGACCTTTTCGCTGGATGAACCACCGCAAGCACCGCAAAAGCAGGCTAGTCATTTTGGTACGGATTTAAAATTATATGGCATGACGTCACCGGCTTACATTTTTAAGCGCTGTATCATTCTACACTGAATATTTAGATAACCAATGATCATAAATAAAAGCTACGATGAATATTGTTACAATATTAGTCGGGATTCCGTTTTCTAAAATAGCTTTTTAAAATATAATTTGACGCTGCCCTTTTAAGTAAGATTGATGTCAACTCTATAGAAGGTAAAGATATTAAAATGCAGATAGCGTTTACTGAAATAACATTCTGTGTAAGAATAAAAGAAAGAATATGTCAGAATTGTTGTATGTAATACACATGCTTCCAGCCGTCCCGCCCAACCCCCTCTGACAGTGTTCGCGGCAGCAGCACCGCCAAGGGACGTCAGCTCACATTCACCGTTCCGGCCTCTTCAATAGGTTTAAGGGCTTTCTTTCAAAAAATAAATATGCGTTTTGTCTCGCCTAAATATTACTTTAAAAATCTCTAAAGTGAAATGAGCTACATTTTTGATGCGATAAGGTATTCTTTTTTTATTTCTAAAAGTTATTGTATATTTGCCAATCAGTGGTACGCAGTTTTCATCCTAAAATGCTTAAAAAAAATTTCTTTCAAGGATACCGGTTGATGTGGTTAATGTTAGCTTGTAAAATGCTTTTTGTTGTGTTCAATTCAGTAATAACGCTTACATGCAAACTTACCGTGATGGGGAGGTGTGGGGAGGCTACTTCAAGGAAGCAACTACTTTTTTCTTCTTTCGCTTCCAGGCCCCTCCTCTCGGCTTCCTGTTAACGTTGCACTTGTCGCTCCGAATAACGCCTTCCATCGCATCTCCACGACGAATAATCCTATCGTGACTGCATGCCAGAACAACGGAAACTATGGAATTGCAGAGAAAAAGACGGTAATTTCGCTTACAATTCGCAATCTAGATCGTGTGGGTTTAGGACAAGTTCGAGTCATCATGAGAAGTCTCATATTTGTTGTTGCATATTTAAAATAAATAAATATATATATATGTATATATATATATATATATATATATATATATATATATATATATATATGATTGCGGTGTTTAATACGGTATCATGGTGCCAGTCTTAAAGGAGCCACTGTACGATCCGCGACGCGTGCCTTCCGCGTCGCGTGTCCCGAACCCCGGGCCTGCACCGATGACGAGATATCGCGCCCCAGGTTTTAATTCCTTGTTTTTTTTACCGCCGCTTCAAATATGAATGATTTTTTTTAAAGAGTGGCTCTGAAATTTTAAAATGTTCACAAACGATAGTTTAAAAAAAGTCTATTTACGAAATTTTCCCACTAATATTTCGGCTTGTTTGTACTATTATTTCTTATTCAATAGGCGCCGACATAGTGGAAGATTCTGACCCTGAAGACATACCGGAAAAGGTGACGGAGCCAATGGATGTAGACTACGATTATTTCGATGATGAAGTTGTCTTCACCGATCCGACTGATGTTGGTTTTGGTCTGACAGGGTAGTGGGTTACGATATATTTGTTTAAAATCTGCGATTACGGTATCTATTATCTGAAAACATATAAGGTCGTTTAGGATGGAAAACAGAGAATTTTGTTGGTTTAATATATTTTAGAGAATTTATTGTTACTGCCAGCGCAATTAAAAATACGAAGTACATAAAATAAGATAAACTGTGTGGAATCGGTCCACTAGTCAAGCGCTTTTAATGTTTTTGGGTTTTACAATAATCAGAATGCTAGGTTGTATGGCTTTCTTCTTGCAAACGGAGTGGAAATAAAAAAGGGAAACTTTTATTCTAATTTTCGGATTTTCATCTTAAAACAAAAGCGCCATTGAAACTTAAATCACATTTCATTTGTTTGATGAAAAAGTAATAAAAAAAGAGTAGAAATTATTCTATTCCTTTCTATGATGAAAGTATTTTGCTAGCAATTAATAATATTTATTCTGTAAGAATTTTTCAAGTTTGCTATCATTTTTGCACCCTCCAACTCACTACAGAGAAAGACGTCCAAAACTAAGAAAAACTTTTCAGAGTTCGAAAGTGACAAGGGAATGGAACGAACCAACGCCAGCACGTCAGTGCTTTTTTTACATTTTATTTAATTTAAAATTATTAATCAACATGTTGGCTTTTCTCTCTCTCTCTCTCTCTTTCTTTCTCTCCTCTCTCCTCACTCTCCTCTCTCTCTCTTTCTCTCTCTCTTTCTCTCTCTCTATCTCTCTCTCTCTCTGTAGATTCGCATATCTTTTTTTACTAATCAGATTCTTTTGTTTTATAGGTTCTTCATCGTCTGTTCATGTGGACGAGTTTGACGTTCTCGATGAAGACTTCTATGAATGCCCAGAAGTATCCGTATTTTTTGTTATGGATCACGTTACATATTTTACTACGTCATATAATTTTCCTTCCAATCCCCCGCTGAGTTGATATTTCTTCGTTATCAGAGAATATGATCGTCATTCAGGGAAAATATACCACGTAGTTGTAAAGACAGAGGAAAAGTATATTCAGATGTAAGAGGAAAAAAGTACCTTATTCAACACGGGAATGTAATTTTTTTAGGGTGTCCGGCTATTTACACTTGATACTCATCGCTTTTCCATTTTTCATACACTTCTAAATTTGGCCGACTTCTTGTACAATGAATAAGGAAATAAATAATGACTCTTTTGTTAGTTTTCTTATTTCAAGCTCCATGCTCTACTTTTTTATTTAGGAGCAACTCCAGGCCACGGACAGCCAACTTGAATGCTGGGATGTGGAGAAGGAGCGGCACGGTAAGGTTTCATCTATTATGATTTGAATAATTCATTGTTCTTGTCCCACTAAAATATATTTTTTTAAATTACTCATTTTATTCTAATAATATATATTTAAACAAAATCAGCTTCAGAGGTCCGCTAAGTACCTCATCCGCAAAGTTTTAACGCGGTCAATTAAAATTGATTTTTTTAAAATCTGGTATTCATGTATGCATAATGTTATTATGCTATTTATCACTTAATTTTTTCTTGAAAAGCGGAAATTGATGGACAAAACGAGTGTTTCAATAGCCCATTAATCGCCCTTTTTCAATATGATTAGAATATTTACGCGTTGTTAAAGATACCAGTGAACATTTTACAGACATGCATGGCCAGTTCAGAGGCTTCCTCAAGGACGACTCGGAGGAATTTGATAATGAAGGTTTCAAGTTCTACCTTTGCTCATTTCAGCTTAAAAAAGACGTTGCTTAAGATAAAAAAAAGATTGATTTCAGTAGCGAAACTCGGCAAGGCTCGCAGCGAAGAGATGTACCGCATTCTCAAAGAGTCATTTGGACACAACACGTTTCGACATCGCCAAAAGGTCTTATTGCTGCGATGTAAATCCTTTTTGTGTGTGGAATATATTGTACTAAACAATGAAAAAAACAGTTTTAATTTTTATTTAAGCTCGACCATTTACATTTAAAAGGATGTTTTAGTTACCTTAATGAATTAACGTAACAGAATGCGATAACTGCCATACTGATGGGCCATGACGCTTTCGTACTCATGCCGACGGGAGCAGGTTTCCTTCTCTTTCTCTGTTCCTCTCTCCCTCATTTTTTTCCCTTTCTCGTTCTCTGTCTTTTTTTCTCTCTCTCTCTCTCTTGTTTCCTTCTCTCTCGCTGCCTCTATTCTCCCACTCTCTCATTCCTTCTCATTCGTTCTCTCTCTCTCTCTCCCCTGTCTCTGTCTCTGTCCATGTCTGTCTGACAATGAGTACTCTGCCCTCTTCTAGGCAAGAGTCTCTGCTACCAGCTGCCTGCCGTGCTCTCTCCTGGCGTGACAATAGTCGTCTCGCCCCTCAGGAGTTTGATCGAGGATCAGAAGAGCAAGATGCGCGAGTTGGACGTAAGTTTTGACCAGATTCTGCTTCCTCTTTTTCTATTTTTTTTTTAAAGAAAAATTGAATCTTAGATCAATTTGTGGAGAGAAAAATATGAAAAAAGTAATTAAACTAGTAATTAAAAAAATAAATGAGAATATTTTTTTCATAAAAAATTGAACGAAGTACAGAGATGCTTTTTGGCTGATTTTGTTGCTGGAATGTAGACGGGTATCGGGGGCATAAAATAATAGATCTACTTATCAGATAGCATGCGAAGCACTGACGGCCGAGCTCAGTCTGGCAGAGGCAGAGGGCATCTACGCAAGGCTCATGGCACACGAGCCAGACATCAAACTACTCTATGTCACTCCCGAGAAGGTCAGTCACATCAAACGGAGGCCGGGCCTGCTCTCTCTCTCTCTCTCTCTCTCCTCTCTCTCTCTCTCTCTCGTTCTTTCTTCTCTCTCTCTCTCCTCTCGCTCTCTCTCTCTCTCTCGTTCTTTCTTCTCTCTCTCTCTCTCTGCCTATTCTTCTTAATTAATTTGTATTTCGCTGCATACTCGGTGAGAATCTAGGTCAAACTCTGACAGAGAACGAAACTATAGACTAGACCCGGTTCAAGTTCTGCCGATGTTTGACTTACTAGCTAATGTAAGTAGTTGTAGTTGACCAATTAAGACGACGCGGATGCTATATCGAATTTTAAAAGTAAATGAACTAGGTTTAAATAATGCTATTTCTTAAAAGAAAGAGAAAATGTTTTTTTTCTGGATTGGTTCCTTGTTTACGTAATTTTTCTCTCTACAGATTGGCGCTTCCGGGCGACTGGCCTCGCTCTTCTCTTCGCTTCACAGAAGAGGTAGTTTAAGTGAGAAAAAAAAGAAAATCTTCATACTTTTTTATTATAATAAATACCATCTGGTTCTCTCACCGCCTGAATATCTTTCTTACCAGGGAACGGTCAGAAACCCTAAATTCCAAAAAATTCTGATATTTTGGATATGGATAGTGCATCACATTGGATGTTTCGGAATGAAAAAATTAGGACCCGAATCCCTCTAGAAAACTTTTTAAACCCATTTAAAGATGCGTGAAAATCTCATTTCATCGGTAATATGCCACGTTAACAAACGTTCCAATACTTTAAAAATGAAAGATTGGCGCAGTTGGTAGCGCTTCCGGCTACAATTTTTCTGTCCCTAGTTCAATGCCCCTTCTGGCCAAAGTCTTTTGCAAATTTTATATAGAGGTTTTGAAGTCGTGCAGTTCTTTTCTATACTTTCTATGGTTTTTTTAAAATTTGAATACGGATTTTGTGAAGTGCGAGGATCAAAATAAAATATTTGTTTTGGGCTGCATGCATCTGAGCGTATGTGTGTGCCGATGACTTCCGCAAGCGTGCATACGCGCGCTCTGCCGTCTGCAATGCGGATCAAAACGGTTCTGTGAATTCCGTGGCGAAAGGAAAATAAGGAGAGTTGTCGCTAATACTCACAGCTGCACCATCCACACACACCACTGGGTACGCTGATACATACACATACATATGTACACACGATCCAAAACAAATATTTCCTCGCACTTCATAAAGTCAGTAAGTGCAAGTACCAAAATGTAAAAAAAATTGTTTCGGGCTGTTTGTACGTATATTTGGATGAAGGATTGTTTTCTATATTATCTTTTTTCCGATCATGAGTCATCGCCCGAAAGCATTAATTTATATTCTGTTAAAAAGCGCATAAAGGTTGGTCTTGGTCTCGTCGGATCGGAAAGTAAAACGAAAGGCGTTGGCCTATGTCTCCGTCAGCCTACCCTGGACACACATACAGCCCAAAGCAATTTTTTCTTTTGATACCTGCACTTCACAAAGTTCGTATTCAAATAAAAAAAACCATAGAAAGTATGGAAAAGAACTTCAAAAACTCTATATAAAATTTGCAAAAGACTTTGGCCCGAAAGGGCATTGAACCAGGGACAGAAAAGTTGTAGCCGGAAGCGCTACCTACTGCGCCAATCTTTCATGTTTTAAATATTGGAACGCTTGTTAACGTGGCATATTACCGATGAAACGAGATTTTTACCCATCTTTAAATGGGTTTAAAAACTTTTCTAGAGGGATTCGGGTCCTAACTTTTTCATTCCGAAACATCCAATGTGATGAACTATCCATATCCAAAATATCAGAATTTTTTGGAATTTAGGGTTTCTGACCGTTCCCTGGTTAGCTATCTTTCGTTTCTTCCGGCAACTTGCTTTCTGTTTCACTGCAAATCATTTTAGTTATGGTAACGGGGGAAACAGTGATGAATTTAGAATTGCTCGTGAGAGAAGATATTTGCCGGCAGAATCAGTCCATTATTTGTGAACGACTGTGCTCTTGAAAGGTGTCGGACCCGGGGGGGCAGATATCGGGGGTTTCCGGAATGTTCTTAAATGTGCCTGATCCCCCCCCCCCCCCCCCACCAATTAAGGTCGAGACCATTTTCAGAATGTTCTGGAAAGGGGATTTCGTTACTTTAACATTTCAGTAACTATAATTTCTTTATTATTATTATTACAATGGTTTATTCTTTTTAAAGGAGGTATCCGGGCGAATAATTAACCTATGTTTTGTTCTATGTGAACAAGTTCATCTTGGCGTAAAACATACATCCAGAAAGTTTGAGCGATTTTTTTCCATTACATTCTGAGCAATAGTAACGCGAAAGTTGGCGGGTAGAGAATTAGCTACGGTAGGTCATAGCCGCCCTCTTATTTCACATACTCTCTCGACCGAGCGACAGGCAACTTTATGAGCGCGCGCATTCAAAGTGGTTCTCTAGCGCTACTGTATAATTATTCGCCGGATACTTCCTTTAATAATCTTTCCATCTGCTTGCCAAACAGGTGAAAAAAGGTACTGTCGTTTTGACAGACCAACCCTTATTTTGGGCCTCCCCAAAGCCCTACCCCACCATGTTTTGAGTGGCATTTAGGAAGAAACAGCGAACTCACCCTGGTTTTTGGGCTCAATACCATCTTCCCCACCCTAATCTTCTGGGTCCTCGACAGCGGCTTTTATTCCCTGTTGCAAAAACAAGGTGGTTTGGGCTAAATAAATAAATAGTAGTAATAATTAATTAGGATTATCGGAGCTCTGCCGAATTGGGTAGCTAATTTATAGTTACAATGGGTAGCTCATCTATAATTCCAGGTCTGCTGGCTCGGTTCGTAATTGACGAGGCGCATTGCGTCTCGCAGTGGGGACATGACTTCAGGCCGGACTACACCAAGCTGAGCAGCCTCAGACAGCAGTACAAGCAGCCAAAGGTTTGGAGGGAGACACTAGGAAGGATTCAGGAGACAAGAGAGAGAGAGAGAGAGAGAGAGAGAGAGAGAAAGCGATTGAAACTTATAGTAGGTATTAAAAGGAAACAAGGAAAAGATACATGGATTCCGTTTACATTTCGCTGATTTTTATCTTGCCTGCTGAACATAGTTTTATTGTGTCATATTTTTAGCATAAAAAATTATTTTAAAAAGGCCTGTCACATTTTTTTTATTTGCTTTCTGCATGCACTTTTTTTCTCATTTCTGTATTTCTCTTCCTTCCCGTCATTTCCAGTTCAAACAATTTTAGGTGCCAATAATCGCCTTAACCGCAACGGCGACACCAAAGATTGTGACAGACACGCGGGACCATCTCTCGATTGCTGGATCCAAGCTGTTAGTCTTGTGCTAGAGGGAAATCTTGTTCAATTATACTTAATTTAATTTATATTTAGTTTCTAGATGAAAATGATACTGAATTATGTAGACTTCCCATAATTAAATGCAAAAAGAAGTAATTATTGCAGTTTCATCAGCAGTTTCGTCCGCGACAACCTCAAGTACGATCTGTTGCCCAAGGCAGGGAAGTCGCTGCAGAAGGTACTGGACAAGATGCGCGAACTGTATCCAGGGAAGTCGGGCATTGTCTACTGTCTTAGTCGGTAAGTTGCCTATTGTATCTATACTTGATACCACTATTTGACATTTTGATGTCAATGTTTAAACTTTAGTAATAATACTCGTTAAACTTTAGTTATTCAGAGCCTTATCTGCAAGGCCAGAATGAGCACTTCGTATTATTATCAAAATAAAAAATTCTCTGAAGACATTGCAACGGTTGCAAGTAAAATAGTCCTAAAATATGTCTAATTATGTCTTGAAGAGGTTTTTTTCATTTATTTTATTTTTATTACGATATTGAATAATGTACTCATTCTGGATTGTGTTAAGATTAATATTAATATGAAAATAAATGTCGTTTAGGAAGGAATGCGAGAAGGTGCATGAAATGCTGAAGAAAGACAACTTCAACTCTGCTGTCTATCACGCTGGAATCTCCGATAAGCAGCGAGTCGATGTTAGTGGATCTTTATTACTCCGTATTTGGAAAATATAAATGGTTAATTAAATAATAAATGAATCATATTTGGTAGTTTTATATAAATAATGACGAAAGAGCGGTTTTCTCTGTTCCCCCGTTATTTGCATGCGTTTGCAAGCTATTCAAGTTACATTATTATGAGTCCCTGCAATTTCAATGTGCTCTCTTGCATTTCATTATCGTATTGTGAAAAGGCGCGAATTCAAATGAATGTTTTCGGCTCATTTAATGACCGTCATTAACCTTCAGGTGCAGCGTGGCTGGCAAAGCAATCGAATTCAAGTCATCTGCGCGACAATTGGTTGGCAATGCGATAAAATTTTTTTATATGGAGTGTTTACTTACTTCCATTATAATTATAGTACGTATATTAAATAAATACAAAAAAAATCTATTATTTTATCGTAGAAGTTTTCTTCAGCTTTCGGGATGGGCATTGATAAGCCAGATGTCCGCTTTGTCATTCACTACAGGTTCGTTTTATTTCCATTTATTATTGCCAGCCTTAATATTAAAGAAAATTTTAGCATTTGTATTTTCATTATTTTCTATCAAATTTACGGAAAGGAATCCAATGCATTTCAGGCGACTTTCCTTCCTTGAATAATCTGTTTTATATTCATTATAAAAATTGCATAACTTGCATTTTTAAAGCTTTAAAATTGAATTTACGGATTTTTCAAAGATCTATTCTTTCCTTTTGTATAGTCTGCCAAAGTCGATCGAAGGCTATTACCAAGAGACGGGCCGAGCTGGCCGCGATGGACTGCCCTCCTACTGTGTCTTACTGTACTCCTACCAAGACTCCGTCAGGCTCCGTCGCATGATTGAAGGTACGGTTCGATTGGGCCGGGGTGGGATGTGGAGTAGTTCTTGCATGATTTCCCTTGGCTTTTCAATCAATAGACGGGCTTATCGTTAGATACTCTGGTAATTTGGCCAGAATGCCACTTCCATTTATAAGAAAAGGAAAGGGTTGCAGATCCAAGAAACAAGTGCATCCACTCATGAGGATGGTTCTTACAAGGATGATTGTTCCTGACAGGGAGAGAGAGAAGAGAGGAAGGGAGGAGAGAGCGGTAGTAAGAGAGAGAGGAGAGCGAAAGTTAGAGAGAGGGAGAGAATGGAGAGAGAAAAAAGTAAGCGAGATGAGAGAGAAATAGGTGAGAAGGGAAATAAAAGAAAGCTCTTTTTTCCAGACGGCGCGGCAGGCACGCCAATCAGCGTAGTGAACATGCATGTCTCCAGTATTTACCAGGTTCTTTTTTATTTCATTGCAAACTAATTTTTCTAAATTCGAACAGTTTTATTCTATACTACCTATTTGCATATTAAAGGACCTCTCCGGCGAATATACAACTTGTCGTTTTATGTTTTTGTATGATAAAGTTCGGTCAGAAACATAGTGTGGAAGTGGTCCCGTGTCACAGAAATGTCTAGTTTGTTAAATATAAGCAGTTTTCGTGCGGGATTACGGTGCATTTTCCGCCCGCGATCGTTCTTTGTGCTGAAGGTCAAGGCTGCCATCCCTCTCGCCTAGAGTGGCAGAGAAAAAGGGCATGGAATGATATGCACGTGATGGATTGTCTCTTTGGTGATAATAACTCCTTGCCAGTGTTGTATGCAGTGTTTCTCATTGATCTTGTTGCATACATTTGGAAATGTAACATTTTTAAAATAAAACTATATACAGGATAGCCAATGGATGACACAATCCATCCCTCTGCGTTTGATCCGACTGAAGAACAGCTAGAGAGAACTGTGCAACGCCGTCTGCTCGATAGCCAGCGAACGTCGAAGATATTCACTTCTGGCACGTCCCCCGATACCTTCCGATGCTCATGCGATCGGTGCGGCGTGGTCAGCGAGTACAGCACGAGCTACTGATGCCAGTCCGTGCTGAGACAGCCTGAGTCGTTGCTCCGCCGTGGAAGAGAGATCCACGACTTCGTGCGTGAGCTCGTCGGTGAGGAGGAAGTGCGCTGTGTCACGCACAGCGAAGCCTTCCAGAGGCAGTTCCTGGATGATAATGGGGCTCGCCTCGCATCGAGACTCTATGATCTCTACGAGGCAGTACGTCGATCCCGCGCACTCCTTCCAACAAATAAGGGAAAGAGAGAGAGAGAGAGAGAGAGAGAGAGAGAGAGAAGAGAAAGAGAGAGAGAGGAGAGGAAACAGAAAGAGAACATGGAGAGAGACAACAGAGCGAGAGGAAGAGTGTGTATCAGTGGAAATTTGCCAAAGTAATCGTTTCAGGTCTAAGAGGTATTCCATCTACCGCTGCCTTGCAACTGAAATATGGGGTCGAGCAGGGCGAAGCAACAGAATCGGGTTCCCCGCCTGCTTCATCATGGCCATCCGCGAGAAATGGCCTGAGCAGGACGGAATCTACCGCGGTTTCTTCGAAGTGGACTATGAGCTGTGAATTTTTCTGAGATAAACGTTGTATGTATGAATGTGAGAACTGCAAATGAATACGGTGTCAGGGTGTTTGGCGCCAATAAATGGGGTAAGAAGCACAGGGAGGTTACACAGGGGCTCAGTCATCGAGGGCGACTCTTCTAGTCGCTATGGTTCGCACGGTGACATGTGTTGTATGTGCTAATGTGGCCTACTCATCTGAAATGTCCGCGTTCACGAGTGTTCAACGGAAGAGGACGGCCTGGATCACTGCTATCTCCGGAGGAAACCCAGAACAAGAGTCTATTCTACGCCGAAATATCTCCCTCTACATCGACCCCTTCCTCTGTCGTTCCCACTTCGACCCCAACGACTACCACTTGTCACGTTTCCCCGACCTCGGAGTCCATCTGTCTACTTCTGCATTGCCACGACGATGTGATGTCACGAGGATTGAAGTTGGAACTTATTTTATGCCTTATATCATACAAACATAGAAACCGGGAGAGAACAACATAGAGAGAGAAAGAGAGAAAGAGAGAGAAAGAGAGAGAGAGAGAGAGAGAGAGAGAAAGAGAGAAAGAGAGAGAGAAAGAGAAAGAGAAAGAGAGAAAAAGAGAAAGAGAGAGAAAGAGAGAGAGAGAGAGAGAGAGGGAGAGAGAGAGAGAGAGAGAGAGAGAAAATACCTAACCGCAGGGAGAAGCTGCATGCCATCGCTATCGACTTGGTGGGCGCGGTGGTAACCACAACATATGGTTATGGAGTACGTTCGGAACTTATTTTTGACACAATGTAAAAAAAATTTTCAGGCAATTTCCCACTTTCTAAAGGAGCTAGGAATGGCATACATGGAGAAAACGGCCTTCTATAACATCCGCGAGCATTACCTCATTCCAGCCATTGAGACGGTCTATAATCGACATCATGAATATTGGAGAAGACGGATGCTAAATGATATCGCAAATGCTAGTTTCTAATTCAATAATTCAATATGAAAACCCTAATACGTTTAGGGATCTCCCGTTCACCTTGCCGGAGACCGTGCATATGATTCTCGAGGCTTTTGCGCTATGAACTGCCGATATGAGCTAATGGATGTCAAGTATAATGCTATTGTTGCATTCAGCGTGACGGAAAAGAAAGAAACAAGTATGCCCCTCTCATTCAGTAATATTTATCCTCTAAAAGGAAAAGATAAGTTATGGCTAACTACAGATGGGTCGTCGCCAGCAATGGAGCCGTTGGGGATGAAGAAGGCACTCGACAGCCTCCTTGATGAACTTGGAGATGGAGTCACCAGTCCCATCGCTTCTCTCACGACGGATCGGAGCCGCTCTGTTGCCACCGCCATCCGCCCCTACAAAATACGCCATATGACTGACTGCTGGCACCTCGTCAGGAATCACACAAAACAAATTTTGGAGGTATTTTTACTCTAATTATTGACTTTTAAATTTGTTGATTCAGCAAGCCAAAAAGAAGAAAGGCGAAACACTGAGAGATTGGAGCCTAATCAACCATGTCTGGTTTGCCATAACAACAGCAAAGGGCAATGGATTATTGGCTCGCGAAAAGTATCTCGCAACATTGAACCATCTTGATGGGATCCATGCCTGGCCCAAGGTTGCAAAAAGCATTCATTTGAACATCTAACAACAAATTTTAGAGCGCAAGGTTCCCAACGTTGACTAGCTGTGAGCATGGTCCCAATCCAAGCGCTCCTACCAGAAGTCGTCTCTCGCCAAGTGTGCGTGAATGGCTTGGAGAATACTTTGAACGACAAGCAGATGATATTGAGAGAGCATCACCCTTTCTCACGACTTCACAGGCTAGACTACATAATAAAAACTAAAAGGAACAAATGGTCCTAATTTAGGTCGAATCGTTTCATGCGCATTCTGCGCGGTATCTCCCAAAGGATCATTACTTTTCGGTGGAAGGTACTAAGCTGCATATAAGATCGCAATAATGGATTGGAACGAAAGGAAGCGAGAGGTTGAAGAGGGAGCTATCAAGCAAACAGGAACGAAGAGAGTTTTCAACAAAACTCACAGGGAATACCGCTCTCGAGCAGTATACAGCTCTGCCTCCCATGCATTCAGGTTAACGAGTAATGTAATAAGATAAAAGCTAACGCCATTTTAGGAAAGAAGTAATTGAAGAAGCGCACAGTGCCCGGCGGTCGATGGCACGCGCTCCATCAAAGAGAGGACGAGATGCGGACGGCGACGACTTCGCGGGAAGTCATGATGAGATGACGAGATTGAGCAGCTACTGGAAGAAGCTGAAATGGAGGAAGAAGACTATTTCAGCGACGAATTTTAATATATGTTTGCCACTTTTTGATATCTGTTCGCCAGTTCGAATAAGTTTGATTATCTGTACAGGTAAAGTAGCGAAGAATAGCAGTTAAAATACATATTTGACAACTGGTATAGAATAGTATTTCAAATTGTTATCAGATTTCGAACTATGCAGAACAGATAAAGTTACTATGCTAATAGGAAGAATCTAGCCGATTCTGAGCTATCCAAGCTTGCAGATTGTGAGACGACTCCCTGGTGAAGACGAAATGTAGTCGCCGAAGGCTAGAAAGATTCACACAAGCCTTTACTGTTTTTTTACTTTTAGTTTAAAATAATAATTTTATGGCATAAAATAAGGAACATTTTAATTATTCAAGTTATTCTAGAAAATTAGAATGCGAAAGATCACGCGAAGTGAAGAAAAACTGATCTAAAGAACGCAGATATAACCAAAAGGCGCTAGGCGAACAAGATTCGCGCAGATAACCTTGAAGCACTCATTGCACTTCTCACCTCGCTTCAAACCTGAAGCACAGAAAGTGTTGAGCGAATTATGATTAAGCATTCAAATCATGTAAACAAATGACTAATAAACAACGAAAACCACGTAAAACGATAGATGAAGTGGGCTGCCCTTTCGAAAACATTCAGCACAATCACAGTGTTCCGAAAAATATCGCCCCCTCGCGTATACTGTACGAGGGGCCGTTTTATTCCGCGTTAAAGTAAACTTTTTCAAACACCAATTATTAAAGGGGCGTGAAAACATTCGCCGGAGTGAACCTTTAACGAAAGATTCTCACTATTAAAATAACTTATGTATTTATTTACTTTTATTTATTTACGTCGTTCTATTTATTTCGTTTCAGGTGCTCGATTACTGTGAGAATATCGCAGCTTGTCGTCGAAAGATTCTTGTCGAACACTTTGGCGAGGTATGCAAAATTTTGTATGGCTGATAATATTTCTAAGCAGCCGGATTTTAAGCTATGTACTAGCATAGTTATTACCTCTGGAGGTGTTGTATCCGGATGCCCTTTTTTGGCAAAGTCAAACTCGAGGGGCCTTTTCTTTTTTTCGCTATAAATGAAATCTTTTGTTACTAAAATAAAAAAAATTATATATCTGTATGCTTACAGGTTTACGACGCAGCCGCCTGTCGCAGTGGAAAGACACCGTGCGACATTTGTGAAAGAAACAAGCTGAGGCCAGGTAAGAAGAGAATAAAATTAGCTTTTCTTACTTTTTGAAGATAGGCAAAATTTGGGACCTTTTCTGATTTGGTATCACTGATATTGTCAAGCGCATTCTTAATATTATGTAAAAAAAAATAGAACTACGATTACTTTTGTTAAAAAGAACGATTTGCAGGCGCAACAAAGTTGTTCGATGTCAGCGAAGAGGCTCGCACGATAGTCGCGTCTCTCAAGAGGACCGGCAGCCTCACGCTGAGGTAGCTTAGAGTTATGATTTAACCTTATTGTTAGCTTTCACACTCATTCATTGTCAGCTCATATCTTGCGCAAAACAAGGAAAATTCAAGTTATGTAAGGAAGATGAAGTCTTGTTAAAATAGGGTAGATCGTTTTATTATTATTGTAATTGATTTGGTAAGTATTTCCTTTTTCAATTGAGGTATCTAACCGATCTCTACCGGGGCCATATGCAAAAGAAGGCCGCAGAACAGGTGCATTTTACTGCTATTTTTTAATTCCTGTTGATAAGTACATATACCGTTTGAACCCCAACCTTATGCATCAACCTTGCAGGCTGCCCGCCTTGGCCACACCTCTCTGCCTATGTACGCAAGGGGAGTCAGCATGACCGAGCCAGACGCAATGAGGTACGGTAGATGGGTTACGGTATTGGCTAAATATTTTACTTGTTGATTACTGCATTGGTTGATTGAGGTTTTGGCTCTGTATGTCTCGTTATAAAAAAAAAATTGCAGACTCATGCGCCGCCTTGTGATCGACGGTATTATTCATGAGAAGCTCTACCAGAACAAGTTCGAGAGTGTCACGGCGTACGCGGAGCTGACTGAGAAAGGAAGGGCAATCGCCGAGGGAAGAGTCAAGGCGAAGGTCAGTCTGAGCGAAGAGAGGGCGAGAGAGAAAGAACAGAGGGAAAGGGGGAGATAGTGAGGGCACAAGAGAGAGGGAAGGGGGGAGATAGGGGAGAGATAGAGAGGACACAAAAGAGATTGTGTGCGAAGGGGGATTGCTCGCAAAATGTTTTTGCAGTTAGGATGGATGCTTCAGTGTAATTTTACACATTGATTGTAAGTTATTCAACAATTTTACAAAATGATTAAAAAAACTACATAAGAAAAATTGAGGTGTACCTCCACATTGCACAAAGCAAAGCGCGGAAAAGTGCTGGCGGAGCAGCCGGGAATGAGCCATCCATCAACATGGCCATGGTATCCGAGGCGCAGGCTTTGAAGGAGAAGTCAGTCTATATATATATTTCTTTGTGTAATGATAAAGTTTCTTTATGGAAAAATACCCATATAAATTATGATTTTAAAATTCGGAATCTTTCTGTTTTTATATAAAGTTTTAAAAATTCTATTTATGAAATGTCCGTGGATTTTTATCGTGAAGTCTGGATATCGCATTTCCAGGGAGCATTTTAAAGGAAAAATAAATGAATGCAAATAAATGAAAGTGACTTTGAGAAGAGTGATATTTTTTAGTAAATAAATATTTTATTAGTCAATATGATAAACATTTCAAAGGTGGGCTAGAAGAGTAAATTTGTAAGATTTTAAATTGTCGCTGACATTCGCATTGTCATACCCGCGCTATTTTCATGCAGCAGGTTTGTGCGACGTGCGAAATTACAAGTGAAAATGAGAGAGTGCCAACTCACAGGGTGAACACGGCATTCCTCCTTGAAGGTACATGGTGAAGCATGGCGACATCTTCGAGCGCTCCCTCCGCGCACTCCGCGACTGCGTCAGCGACCTCGCACTGGAACTGCGTCTTCCCGGCCCGCAGTCCATCATCACCACGGAGGGACTCGAGCAGGTGACATTCTTTTAGTTCCTTGCTTCTTCCTTTATTTCTTGTACACTTTCTTGTTTGATTTGTTTACGATATAAAAATAATCAATATAGCTGTTTTTACTGTACTCTTTGAAGAATTTTACGACGAATATAATGATAAATAGGGCAACTATTTTATTAATATCAACGGTGAGAGTTATTGGGTTTAAAACAGTGCTGAAATAGTACCTGCCTCTTGACTTGGGCCGGGGGTTACAAACGGCCAAATGGCCTGCCCGGGGGTTACAAAGTGAAAGATGCACGGTAATGAGAGGATTCCGGGCCTTCAGCCCGGGGGGTTACAACGCTGTCATGAGTCAGCCTTAAAAGCCTGAAATCAAGAAGAGTTTCGCATATGCTATTAGGTCAAATAAAAAGCTTTTTTTTCACTGCGAGGTTTCGAATAAAAATGTATTTTCAATTGTATGAATTTTTTTTATCCGCAAAAAGTATATCTGTATAAAATATATTTTTTAAAGATACAACATTGATATTGTTGAGGTCGCCGCGTTACTGCCTCGTACGAACTCGGAGCTGCTACAGGCGGACTCGATGACCATGGCGAAGGTTTGCGCATGCAATTCAATTTTTAACAGCAAGTTATGGCGCGAGTTGAAAGTTATTTGACGGGAAGATATATGCGTTCTTTCATATTCTTCTAGATTGACCGCTACGGCGGACGCATCATGTCAGCGTTGAAGCCATTCTGGCAGGAGGTTGACGGTTAGTTCTTATTTATAAATTAAAATTTTAAGAGACTTAAGATGATAATAATTATAAAATAAAAAAAGCATAGACATTTCAGTGATTATCAAAATTCCGGCATGAGAAAGCTTTACAGATCTCAAGGAAGGAAAATAATCTTGAGTAAAGTAATAAGTAAGTAGTCACCACTGACCAACAATAGGAGCTGATTTTGAGTTTTTTCAAACTGCTCATTTTCGTTAAACAAATTTCGTTTAAAAAATTAGTACAAAAAAGATTTTGTCTTTCTCGTTTTGAGAGCGCGACGAAGCAGAAATGCGGAAGCAGCTTGAGAAGCTAAAGGAGAAAGAGGCGATCTTGGGCGGTTTCCAACCGGCTCCACAGCAGCAGCCTCTGGATGGAGCCATGCCCGGCCCCGTCCCAGTGGCCACTAGAACAGGCGGATCCACCAGAGGGAAGTGGGCGCCCAAGTTTGGACGAGGCAGTGCAAGAGGTCGCCATTTAGAGAAATTTATTGCGTGGCCAGCTCCATTAATAAGTGTTTTGATTTAAACAAGCGTTTATGGCTGATTAGTTATGATGTTTGACGACGACTCGAGTTTTAGATTTTTCCCCTATAGTTCTTCCAGTTTTTTTAGACAGCGGTGCAAAATGTTTTATAAATGAAGTTTTTACTGTGTAATCTGTTTATTATATACATAGCTTTGAAATTTTCATTAAATTTTACAGGCGCCGCTCGCGCAGCATCAATTCGCGCCAAGAGACGTAATACCCCGGGCAGCTCTGGAGGCTCCGGAGGAAGGCCGGCGAAGATGCCAAGACGCGGTTCTGGAAGAAGTCAAGGAGGGACGGCGGCGGGGGGTCGAGGAGGGGCTGCGAGGGCCGGCCAGCTAGACCCCCGCTTCTTCCCGCAGCCATTCTTTGCGGGAGGCAAGTGAGCCTTTCAAAATGGGTCTGAAGTGTCTGATAAGTTACCACAGTTCTTTGTTAACATGCATCCGAGAAAAGATCTCTAGGTGTTTCTAGTTATAATGATCCCGATACTTCGTGCTCCCGGCATTCCTGTTTTGATTCCGCCTGGCGGCAGGTCACTCTTGTAAGCCTTATTGTTCTTTTGCTTGCCGCGGATCACGGTTTGTGATTATTCTGTATTCAGTTGTGTTTTTTCTAACCCCTGAAGTTATTTGTCTTACTTTTTACTGTTAGTTTGTGAATTGATTTTGAATAACGAGATTCTATATTGTTACTTTGGCTGGGATTTAAGAATATTTATACCATATCCTTGAACCCATGTTTATTGAACGTGAAGTAGCCTTTCTCATGTTACAAGTCTCTTTCAGCTTTGACGATGCCTCTTTCATTTTCAGAAAAGAATGCTTTCATGGACTGTTCACTTTGTGGCTTTACGTTGTAAAATTGTTTTCTTATTCCATGATCCTCTTGTAACAGAAGGGTTCATTAAATGTCAGGTACAATCAGTGTGCCTTTTGATTCTTCAGCTGTTTTTGCTTACCGGATACTCTTCTTTTTTTGTTATGTTTCATGATCTCTCGCTACTTCCTTCGTGTGAATGACGAGGTGTCTGTAAATTGAGTTGTGTGATCAATGTATTGATAAACAAAGTTCTGTAATGGAAAAAGCGTATTATCAAAAATATAAAATGGTTCCGTGAAGTCATCATATATATTTGTTATTTGTTTGTTTGATTGGAGAGTGAGATTTCCTTAACAATAGGAGGACGTTTCAGTCTGGTGCAACATCAGCTGCGCGACTCCAAGAATGAGGTTGGTAGAATTGGAATTGGAACTTTGCGAACCTTGGGCGGGGGGAAGGAGGAAACGGAATTGTATTGATTGTGGATCGCAGCCGTTGGTGATATTATATTTGTTTTATACAATCTAGAGTATTTACTTTAATAATAGTATGTTTGTAAAACGATGTCCATGATGTAGTGTTTGTTAAATGTTGTTATTATGAAGTGAATTGCCTCGGCAAATATGCAGAGAGGCACAGAGCGCTCATACAATCTGTTGTGGCCAGGCCTACTAGCAAGCAGTTGTGAGGTCGCCTTTCTCTCTCTATCTCTTTCTCTTTCTCTCGCATCTCTGCGCGTCTTTGTTGTCCAGCTGCCCACTCTTACTCTCTCCAGTCACAATCTACATTGCTTGCCTTTCTGTCGCTGTCTGTTTACATCCTTGTTTTTTCTGTCTCCTTTCTTTTTTCCTTTAATACTTCCTTTCTTTTTTCTTCTCTCTCGCTCTGTTCTCTTATTTGCATCCTGCCAAGTGATCCTTTCTTACATACTTCTTTGTTGCTTTCATTTTCTCTGCCTTACGCAAATGATTCCTTTCTTCGTTGCCAGTAACTTGCGTTTTCCTTCTCAGCATAAGATAAATAATTAAGTAGACTTTACGTAATAAAATTTTTTCGCAGATTTGATCTTTAAGATAACGTTTGCTGGAAAAATATACTTTAAAAAAGAGACGTGTAAAACTTGTTTTGAAAAAAAAAGTTTTGTAGTGGTCCCCTCTCAAACGGAGGCGGGGTCGCGGTTACATCCACCGAGCAAGCAGTGACCATGTCGAGGAGGAGACTAGTCTTCCGACAAGGAGCGACGGGCAGAGGAGTAGAAGGTGCGAGTGGAAGTGGCCGCGGTGTGCATCTTTCTTCTCCTTTCCACCTAAATCAAGTTCATTTACAGTATTCTAAGAAGGAAATTTAGCAGCTGATCCATCGTCGTCGACATCTTCTGGAGCATCTACCGTGGGAGGAGGGAAGGCTGGCCCGCCAACTCTCGCAACGATTGTCCCGGCTACGGTAGATGCGCTGAAGGGCCCTTCTTCAGTCGCGTGCAGTCTCCTGGTGACATCGGGCTTAGGGGAGGAACGGGGTGCAGGGCAAGGGACCGCGGGGACTACAGGATTAGCGACGAACTGTGGAGGTAAGCCAGAGAGAGAGAGAGAGACAATGAGAGAGAGAGAGAAATACAGGGACATTTAAGACTAATTGGTGGAGCACTTTAGTGACTCCGGAGTTGACATCTTCGTCTTCTGCAGCAATGTCTTCTTCGACAGCCTCTGCTAACCCACCGACCGTGTCAAGCACGACAGGAGGGGGAGGAGCAGGCGGAGAAGTCAAGCCACGACGGCCATGGAGCATATCGGAGATGATTCACTTTTACGAGGCGATCAAACAGGTGTGTCGCTTTATTATTATTATTATTGTTATTATTAAGCCATTATATTCCAGATAGTCGATGGGAATTTGCATTGTGAATAGTTTTTCCTCTCTCTCTTTTTTACTAATCTCATTTTTCGTGGTTCGTTTCCTCTTGCATTGTGTCATCGCTTTCACTGCTTCTCCTGTTGTTCTTTTGTTGGGGATTGTTTTTTTTATATTTTTTTTTTATTTTTTATCGGGATATGTTTTATTGAGGATGTTTTTTTTTTATTTTTCTTCTTTTTATTGTGGATTTTTCTTTCAGTTCGGCAAGGACTTCGACCAAGTGCACAAGTTTATGCTAAAACGCAAGGTCACCAAGGACAAGGAGCAAATCAAGAACTTTTATTTCAACACGTTCAAACTCGTCAAAGCGACTGCTGGCCTAGATGAAGGTAGTCTCTATGGTTATATATTATTTTCTGGCCATTCTAAAAGTTTATTCTAAAACGACAAAAAATTCCTATTATACTGGCTCGTAGGCCGGCCGGCCGGACTGGCCAGGGCGCCGGGCCGGGCCCAAAAAAGGTGGGCCCGTAGGCCCGATTTCCACACAATGTCGTCCCTTCTGGAGTAGTGGCAACGTTAGGTGCAAAACTTTCTTTACATATTAATTTTTTTTCGAAAACTTTTCCTTCGACACATTAAAATGAATCTTCGAGGCATGAATGTGAGTATTTGAATTTCAAAATATATTGTAGCTCATCGGAGCTCATTTTTTTTTCATAGAAGCCCTTGGCGCCGACGCGCCCCGTGACGCGAAAGAACTCTTCACGGTGATTGCTGGCTTAGAATGGAAGAAGAGGACGGAAAACCTGAAATACGTCCCCGAACAACTGAAGGCACTCATCGTCGAGGGGTTTGTGGCCTTTTTATTTACTTGGTTCTTGTTGTTCTTTTCCATCTTTTAAGCCTAAAGGCCTTATTTACCAGCTATTAATTCTTCTGTAATTACAGCCTTAAACGTTTAGAAAATTCCGTTTAACCACCACAGATTTGATTTGTGTGATTTTATTAGTTGGGCCATGTTTTTTTAAGGTCCACCATAACCCGGATACGAAGGAAGAAGCAGTGTGTCGCTATCAAAATACCCGTTTGTCCCGCGCTGCTCAAGTTCTTTTCGTGTTAGGACCAATTTTTTTCTTTTCGTGTCAGAACATATTTTTCTTATATTTATTTTTCTTCCTTCTAATAATTATTGACACGGAAAAATTTTTTGGTAACATTTTTATTTGTAAAAATCTGAAAAGGTTAAAGAAAGGAACATTTATTTAGATGACCGTCGAATTGATCGCTTTCCATCCGAGCTTTCGATTCTACTGCTTCCCAGGCAATTTAACCATTGTATTAAATGACAACCTCGCTCTCTCCCTTATGTTAGGCAAAAAGTGGCGAATTAAAAGTGAGCTCATTTAAGTCGCACTGGCGACGCGTCGCGCATTGTGGCCGTTCGCCAGAATCCTCATCTACGAATCCGAGTCAAGACTTCCGAAAGATTTCAACGGCTCTTTGATCTATTAGACAGGAAGTGGATCTCGCCTCAGGAGAAAATGGTATGTAAGTCGGTTATGTCTAAATATTTTTTTTTTACTGAATTTTCTTTGCTATTTTTTCCATTAAGTATAAGAATGTTTGTAGAGGCGAGACCAAGCAGGGGGCGACTTCCCATCCCTTCCCATAAGACTCTTCCCATCCAGGAACACGGAACTCGGCAAAGTTGACCTGACCAGAGAAACCTACGGCATCTCCATCAATAAGTAAGCCTTCCTTCATCCTTTTTCCTATTCTTCATTCATTAAAGCCATCTTCTATTCTTCACGTAGTTGATATGTCTATATTTCATTCGCACCCTTGAGGCTCAAGCGAGATCTTCACATGGTGGAGACGGTGCAGAAGAATCAGCGGCAATCGACAGGTATTTGTTTGCTGACTTCACCCAAAATGAATTAGTGAACACAAATGTAGTATATTTTATTTTGGAAAACTCGTCATAGGTGTTCTGCATAAATTGAAGAAATATGAAAGAGAGAAAAACGATGGACAACTTAAGTGCGTTAAAAAATTAAATTTAAAAAAAAATTTTACAGAGAATTTTATAGAGTTCTCTAACTATGACCGAACTACATTCAAATCACAAACTTTTTACTATTGTAGAAAGATTCCCCGGATGGTTCTTTTAAGAATGAGCCGCTATGTTGAGAAAGAAAGGAAAATGCGCTGAACATGATTTGAGCTTATCGAAGACTGTACTTGTAATTGCAAGGAGCAAGAAAAAAAAGCAGCTTCAAATAGGGGATTATTACAATTGTTACTCATTTTTCAAAAATTTGATTTTAAAATCTTTTTTTTCCTTTTTAGCGCATTGTTTGGTTTTTTCCTGTGCTATTTTAAATGAATAATTGTTAGAACTGGACGTGGAGATGTCGATGAACGAGCCAGCGTACAAAGTCATTGGTGGCTCTCAGATCATGCCGACGAAGCTCAAGCTCGACTCGGATATGCTTAGGTTTTTTCTCCTTTCTTTTATGCAAATATTATACAAGCCGAAAACCCACGTTTCAATTCGCGTCATTTCCAAGAGAAATAAATGTGCATAACAAGAAATTTCGATTATGGAAAAATGTATTTAAATCTTTATAATTTATTTTCAGGCACATTAATCTTGTTGATTAAAACTTTTTGTATTATAAACTAATCGTTTCCGTTGTAATTTTCTCAATTTGTTTAATCAATAAATATGTCTTTAGTAGTTAAATGTATCCGTTTATAGGTTTGCTATTTACTACCTTTTCAGGAACGGAATTAGTCGCAAAGAAGTGGCGGATGCGACAATGGCAGAGCTGTATTGCCTGGTATAACATTTATTTATTTCAAGTGATTTTTCGCTTGTCCGAAGAATCACGGCTTTATCTCCTTGTGCCTAATCTCTTGACCTTAACTTCATAAAAGCAATGTTGCACAAAAGTGTCACATTGTGCAGGGGGGGAGGTACTGTCGATTTGAAAGACCCTTCCAGATTTTGGGCCTCCTTAAAACCCTTCTCCACCACGTTTTTGAGTAGTACTTAGTCCAAAACAGCTAACCCACTCGAGTTTCCGCACCATGTACTCTCCTTCTCCAACATGAGTCCTCGACAGTGGCTTTTATTCCCTGTGTCACATTCTGCATGATCTTGGTATGCTGTTTTGATAGCCAGCCAGGTAGCTGAGATAAGATATGAGAGTTTACAGTGCGGAATGAAGAGCACCATAACACTGGTGTACAGCATCGATTCGAGGCCCCAGGCTTCTCCGTGGTAATTATTGTTGCTGTTTTTGGTTTGGATAATTCTCGTTATTATTATTATTATTATTCTTATTGATTATCGTTATTATTATTATTGGCCGTTATTATTGTTTAGTACTGTAATGATGATTATTATTACACGTATTTAGGCATATGAGCTTCCTTATTTTATAAGTGTAATTATCTTACTTTTTGTATCGCTTTTCTATGTAGAACTCTAAAATTCATGATATGATCTCGTCGTTTTTATATTAATTTATTATATAATTTTAATTTGATTACTTAGTTTCCTTTAACTTTTAGGTCGATCATGACTCAGTTGCTGATCCGCGGTTACTGCGATGACATTACTCGAGAGGAGAAGAAAACAGCAGGGGGAGGAGGGATGGGGCAGGAGGAGAGAGAGGAGAGAAAGGGAGGGAGCGGAGGAGGAGATGGAGTGGAAGCAAGACCCAAGCAGGTTAGGAGATGGTCACACACACACAGAGAGAGAGAGAGAGAGAGATGGTGAAGGGGAAGATGAGAGAAGGGAGCGAGAGAGAAAGAATGAGCAGAAATGCATGAAACTTTCGGCTTCCGAAGAAGACAAGAAGTTGAACAGAAACCGTTTAGAAAGGAGAACGAGTGACATAGATATGGAGTGAGTAAATGGGCGAAGAAATTGTTTTTTTTTTGTTGCGAGTTAAGCTTTTCTAGTCAACATTTTGAGCGGTGCGCGTAAGCAAGAACTAACCATGAGATTGTTTTCCCCTTTTTTTTCTTTAGTTCGAAATGAGCCACCAGCGTTGACGAAGAAAGAATCAGTAGTCTCTTTATTGAAGTCGATCACTGATTCCAGCGTCAACTACCCCGCCCGGCGTCGCGGACCCCAGCCCCGGTTCAAGGAAACACTCGAAGGACCCCAGGGCCGGCCGGGGTCCTCCACCCAACTCCCTTTCCTAATCTCCGCCCTGGCGCCATTGCCATCCATAGACCGCCTATGCAAATGCTGCCAGCGACGGTGCCGCTCTCTTCCATTGCGGGAGGAGAGATTGACGCATTTACGGTCAGTGAGATTTCTCTCTTTCTCTCTCTCACACACTCTCTCTCTCTCTGTCCCTCTCTCTCTTGACTCTTTCTGTATATTTTTTCTCTTTCTCGCTCTCTCTCAATTGCCTCTTACATCTCTTTTCTTATATTTAATATTTTGTCATACAGTAAATGAGCAAAAAAAAAATTCCCCTTGCAGCAACAAATGCGCGACATTGCCGCTCCCGGGAAGCAGGATCCATCAGTATTTCCCTTTTTAAGCATTTTATTTCTTACATTCCACAGGCAGCGTAGATTTATGTTCTTAAATGGAAGTCTAAAATTTCAGTCCCTCTCTAAATAAATAATCAGACGAGTAAATAAATAAAAAAGTAATATAAATAAATTGATAAATGTAATAAATTGCAGGTCCAAGAAGAACGCCGTCGTCGCCGAGCGCAGCTTCACGGCGAAGCAGGAGAGGAAGAGGGACGAAGCAATGCAAAGAGGCCGAGGAAGAGGAGGCAGCATATTCGAACAATGGTTGGATATCCACTCTCTGTTTTTTTCTCTCTCTCTCCCCCCCCCCCTCTCGCTATTTTTCTATTTCTCTCTCGCTCTCTATTTTTCTTTCTTTTGCCCGACATTCTTTCGTGCAGTTGAGTCTAGTACTACTTTTCTAATGTGACCACTAAAGTTAATTATGCGCTTTTTCTTCTTTTGTAGATAGATTGTATGGGCTTATCAATTATCGCAAATTTATCAACTGATTAGATTTTCTTCTTTTATAGGCCGAGAAGGCAAGGGTCTCTTCGACTGTTGAGGAGAATCTGCGATCTGGTAATCAATTACCAGATCTTATGTGTATTTTTTTTAAAGAAGAGATCATATGAAATACATTTTTTTCCTCTCTCTTTCCTTGGATTTGAATTCGAGGCAATATATGTAATGTTAATAATATAAATGTTATCTTCCAGGCTACGTCTTGGTGCGCGCCTCTGAGGGTAGTGAGCAAGTGTACTTTGCGCCGCATCAGTATGCGACAACGGGCGGTCCCGCTGCGACGTCGATGTCCTTTGACCCCGCCCACTATTCTACCTTACCCCCGTCAACCTCTCAACAATTTATGACTGGGATGGATACGGTAGCAACAGAAATAATGGAAGAAGGGAACTCGCAAGAGTACAGCAAAGGAGGAGATGCAGCATTGAGAGGAGCGATTGCGGCCGCGATGGAGAGTCCTGAGAAGCAAGTTCTGACTGGAGGAGGAGGAGAAGAGTCCATGGATATAGAGAGGTGAATTTCAAGGGCTTGGGGCTAACAATTAGTGGAATGGGAACGGACCGAGGGGTGGGGCCTGCAACCAAGAGTTGGGGATTCTGTCGAACTGTTAGGCCGGTCCGCTCCCATCTTAAGGCCACAGCCAGCTGTATCAGATAGTAAATACTACATTCAAAAAGGAATAATTTTAAAGGATTGTCGATATTAAGAGTTATACATATAGTATTACTGTAAGTGTTTTTGATGGAAATTCTTTCGGCGAAATAAAATTACCCCTGCTCCAACCTTCTACTGTTTTTTTTAGGATTCTCGACAATGTGCACGGTGCAGAGCTACGTTCACCTTTAAAGATGACGTCACTTCAAGGTTGGCAGACTTCTCCATATTGATTGGAAGCATTCAAACGTGTTCTTGCTGTTACTTTTGCAGTTTTTTTCATTCTTTGATAAACTGTAGTGACTTAATGTTGTTTAATTTAGTTCTATTTAATTGACATGGATTTTTTTTATATAAACAAAAATTTCATGTATAATTATTTTTGCGAACTATTAGTAATAATAGCCCCGCAGCATCCTTATGGTTACATATTTTGTTAAGGAAGAAATAATGATAATAATAATAAATAAATTATAAGGATTAAAAAAATAACAGTAATAGTAATTGCAGCCATGACGTCACTACCCGACGAAGTGAGCATGCAGCTGGACCAGATGATGAATGAAGAATCCGTCGACTTTTGCATGAACTTTGCGGGCTTTTTCGATTCACCAGAGAAAAACGGCGAAGGGAGCAGAGGATTAGGAGGAAACGGTACAAGAGGAGGGAAGGGGTCGGGAGAGGAAAAGGAGCTGGTGGTGGGAAGGCCCCCAGGTTTAGACAGCTCTAGAGGGGTACTTTTATGACCCCTACCTTGTGGTTGGCATCCCTAAAGCGCACTCTTCCCAGAACTTGCATCAGGTTTCCCCCCCAAACCTGTTTGCTTGCACGCGCGCACTTATAGCCTTATATTTTTTTTAGCCTGACGCAATCTTTTTTTTTACTTTGTATTAACTTGTAAAAAAAATTTGCAAAATGTAATATTCGACTGCCTTTGTTTGGGTTTTTTCTTAAATCGCTCCATCGTGTTCGGGTTGGAAAAAAGTCTCTCACTGTCAAACTGTATATTTTTATTATTATGCTTTGACATGTTCGATAAAACGCAATCGTTTCATTCTGTTTTCCGTGACTTCTCTCTGTAAGTGGTTGCAACCGTGTTCCCTTACTTCTCTCCCATCGTTTTGAGCCTCCGTCTGTTACACATTCTCTTGTTTAGTTTTGTTCTACCTTGATGCTTACAATTAGAATTGCTGGATCGGTTCTCTTTTTTTCTGCTATGATTAGAATGTTCTGTAGAAGTCCAGAATAATGTATTGTATTCTCCTAGGTTACCGTACCCCCAAAGAGAGATGCGTGCGTCTTCACGCGGTATTCGCCTTGCGCAGCGTGCTCTTGCTGTCAGAAGGGCTCTCCAGACGACGGCTTCGTCATCCTCAACTACCGTAACCCTCCCTTCTCCTCCGGGCGGGACCCCTTCAGGAGTTCTTCTACCTACAGTATCCCCCTGGCTGGCCAGCACGGGACAGCGGAGGAGTCTCTCAACGGCGGCACCAGCTGCGTCAGAGAAGCATGAATTCCATGCGGAGACGAAGAATCTGCTAGACATTGTCGCCAAGTCACTTTACTCGAACAGTGAGGTCAGGAGGGAGAGAGAGAGAGGGGGAGGGAAAGAGAGGGGGAGGAGGAGAAGGAGAGTGAGGGAGAGGGAGATGGAGAGGACGAGGGAAATAGAGAGACAGATGGAGAAGGAGAGGGCTAAACAGGATGGACAGAGAGAGTGAGATACTAGTAGAGAGGAACAGAGTGGGCGAAAGAAAGATATGCCGTTGTCTTAGTGAACCACATGTTTTGTAAGTTGTTAGTTATATTTAGAGCTGAAATGAACCATATTCATAAAACGTCAATGGGTATGCAAATTTGAGAGGCGCGACCAAAAAAAGTACTTCAAACATAGGAATTACTCCAAAATAAATTATTTGCAAATTGGGCTATTCTACTCTGCTATTTCAATTCCTTTTAAAGGTCTTCATTCTCCTCTATTTCCTTGTATCTCTCTCTCTCTCTCCTTTCTCCCTCCTCTCTCTCTCTCTCACCCTCTCTCTCTTCCTCTCTTACAGGTTTTCATCCGCGAGCTCATCTCGAACGCGTCAGACGCGCTTGAGAAACGGCGCTTTGCTGAGCTCGCCGCTGGCGGAACCACCGGCGCTCCTGGAGAGATCCGCATCATTACGGATCAGACGGCGAGCATCATTCGGATTGAGGTGGGTCCTGGACTGAATTTGGAATTTTTTTGTTCTTAAAAGGAATATGGTGGGTGTGGATTTTCACTGCTCATAAACACGGCAACTATTCTTCTCTTTGTAAATATATTGGGAATATTTGTTTCTTTTTTCATCCATTTTGATAATCGGAATTCATTGCATTGCTTTGATGGGTTGCATTCTCTCTCTCTTTCTTCCTTTATCATCGTCCTTGTCAATTTTTCTCTCGTCTCTCGATCGCCATTTTCTCTTTCTCGCTCGTCTCTTTCGTCTTTCCTTTCTCTCTTTCTTTACCGTCCATCTTTCTCTCATTTTCTCCTCAGGACTCTGGTATCGGAATGAACCGAGAAGACCTGATTGCGTTCCTTGGCACGATTGCACACTCCGGCAGCAAGGAATTCATCAAAGAGGTTTTCTTGTTAACATTTAAATTCAATTTTCATTATTAATATTATAGAACCTAGTTTTTAATCGCTGTTACTTTTCTCGGCTACCCCATTTGAACTATTATCATTATTATATTGACGTGCCTTTTCTTTTTCCTCTCTCCGTCGTGTCTATAAAAACATTTCTGTCCCACTCCACTTTCTCTCTCTCTCTCTCTCTGCCTGTCTGTCTCTCTCTCTCTCTCTGTGTCTCTCAGAATGCGGAGAAGGCTGAAGCAGTGATCGGCCAATTTGGTGTGGGATTCTACTCTGCCTTCATGGTGGCTGATCGAGTGAAGCTGAGGACGCGCAAGCTGGGAGAGACGGGTGGACTCGAGTGGACATGGAATGGGTGAGGGTGGAGAGGGTGCCCAGGTCTTGAAGGGGGGAATATGCCAAGCTGGGAGAGACGGGTGGACTCGAGTGGACATGGAATGGGTGAGGGTGGAAAGGGTGCCCAGGTCTTGAAGGGAGGAATATGCCAAGCTGGGAGAGACGGGTGGACTCGAGTGGACATGGAATGGGTGAGGGTGGAGAGGGTGCCCAGGTCTTGAAGGGGGGAATATGCCTTGCCTTGACCAGTTAATTGCTATAATGTTTCGAGCTTGCATATCTACAGAGACAACACGTACGAAGTGGCAGATTGCGCGGAGGCTGCCGAGGGAACATCGATTGAGATTCATCTCAAGTCAGGCGACGCCGCGCACTTTGCGGAGCCTGACGTCGTCAAGCAGGTTTGGGTGCTTTGGCCGATTGGCTGGCTACTGGCGCCGGTTGGAGTGTTGCGAACCCTGCCTCAATTCATGCTAGCTCGTATTTTTTTGTATTCTAACGAATATTTGTTCGATGTTGTTCATAATCATTCTTCTATTTTTGTCCATTATTGAACACATTTGCCCGAAAAGCGAATAAACTGACAAAGAAAATACTAGATTTCCTTTAGGTGATTCACAAGTACTCGTACTTTGTGAATGCGCCGATCCTTGTAAATGGCGAGCGAGTGAACAGTCTCAACGCTATCTGGACGAGCAATCCGAAGGATGTCACGAAGGAGCAGCATGACACCTTCTTCAAGTTTGTCTATTCACGTTTAATTTTTTGCCAACAAATCTATCTTCTGCTCTTATGTATATGTGTTTATTTTGATATTATTGAATTAAGAGGATACTTGCTTGCAAAAAAAAAAGATTCTTCAAATATATTCACAGGGTTTTTCTCTGGGAAAAAATTCAAATTAGCGATAAAATACTTTCTCATTTCATTGCTGGTTAGAAAATGTGATTCCAATTAAAATCGATGCAAGTTTTTATTTAGTTTTGATTATATTTTATGTCAGGCAACTCGCCAAGATGCATCAGCCACATCTTGCGGAAGACAGGCCATCGTACTACATTCACTACAAGGTAGAAGAGCGAGAGAGTGGGAGAATGAAAGAGCAAGAGAGAGTGGGAGAGTGAAAGAGCAAGAGAGAGTGCGAGAAATAACAGAGAGAGAGAGGGAAGAGAGAGAGAGAAAGAGAGAGAAGAGAGGTAAAGAGAGTCAGAGAGAGAGAGAGAGGGAAAGAGAGAGAGAGAGAGATAGTTTATTTTCCTTGCAGGCCGACTCGCCAATGAGCATCCGCTCGATCATGTACATCCCGTCGCATAAGGCAGTTTTTTCACCAATTAAAATTAGAAAAAAACCCTTGCATTTTATTTCTGCTTAATTACAGAATAAAAGTAAATAATTGAATTCGAAACTTCCAGGTCTCACAGCTCGAGTTCGCTTCCCAGCAGATTGACTGCGGTCTTTCGCTCTACGCCCGGCGCGTTCTGATCAAGCCGAATGCAAAGGAACTCTTGCCGAGGTTCGCTATTTATTTATTTTAATATAGTTTTTGGCAGACCTATAATGAGAGAGAGAGAAAGTTGGTGATTGTGGGGAAAAGTGTTAAAGTTGTAGCGATCATTTGCAGATATCTCCGCTTCATCATTGGCGTAGTCGATTCTGAGGACGTTCCTCTGAATCTGAGTCGTGAGATGCTTCAAAACAACCCAGTGCTCATGTCAGTTGGAGAATAAGAAGAGGATCTCAACATTCATTTTTTTTTATTTTTCCTTTTTAATAAATATTAACTCTTTTTTCTTCTTCTTCTTCTTCAAATTATAGTTCTTCAGTTTCACACCTAATCGTCCCGATTGTCACAGTAAGCTGCTTCCCTTACAGTAAGCTCCGCCGTGTGCTGACCGAGAAAGTGCTGTCTTTCTTTGTGCAGCAACAGAAGAAGGACCTCGAGAAGTACACCGAATTCTACCGTAACTACTGCCTCTTCTTCAAGGAGGGCATTGTCATTGAGCCTGAACAGGCGGTCAAGGTTTGGACTCTTTTTTATATTTTTGTATACTTGAATTTATTTGTCTTAATTTTTTAGTTGATCAGATTATCTTTGTTTAATTTGCGATTTACGCTAAAAGTCAAAGTGGTTCTTGTAGTAATAGCGGGGGCAACTTGAGAAGAAATTTTTTAGTTGAATAACGACGTTTTTGCGATGAATTTTTTTTTCTCAACATTTGTAATTTTTTGCTCAAGGAAGAAATTGCCCGCCTTCTCATGTTCGAGTCCTCGGACCGTCGTGGCGGATCGACGAACAGTCTGACTTCCCTTGCATCCTACGTCAGTCGCATGCAAGAGGGCCAGAAGGAGATCTACTACATGTACGCGCCGAGGTACGGTAGCACCGAAATTGCTGGTTTTTTAGTTGCAAATGGATGAGCGATAATCTTAACGATGATGCTGGAATTTGAGCTTTATAGTGAATTAAGAATGTAAAAAGCAGAATTTTGCGCAGCCGTCAACTCGCCGAGTCTTCACCCTACTTCGAGGTAGTGAAGGGCGAAGGCAAGGAAGTCATCTTCTTGCTAGACCCGGCTGATGAGGTATACGGTATACTTTCCATGCGAGATCAAAATAAAGAATTTTAGATTATTATAATAAAAATTAATTATATTCTGATCTACCTTATTTCGTCTGAGAAATGAAGTGACGAAAAAAAACCATTTTCAGGTCGTCTTCCTGACCCTCGGCGAATTCAGCGGGCACAAGATGATGTCGGTGGAGAACTGGGCAAAGGACCAGAGCAAGAAAGCAGAGATGGAGGAGAAGCCGGATGTCAGGGACGGAGAGAAGAAAGAACTGTTCGAGTGGGTCAAGAACAGCCTCGGCAGCGTCAAGGTGAGAGAGAGAGAGAGAGAGAGAGAGAGAACCAAAGATAGAAATGAAGAGAGAATGGAAAGCGGATTGAGAGAGAGAGAGTGGTAGAGAGATGGGATAAAGGTGGTGGTAGAGGAGGGGAGAGTGAGAGAAAGAGAGAAATTGAGAATAAGGAACGTAGACAAACCAGAACATAGTTCGGACTAAATGAGCTGATGCGTCAGCAGGAATATCCGTTTCCAAGCAGTACCGGGGCTCTATTCCCTCTGAACTTGTTGTTGTTTTTTTTGAAAATGTAGTTATGGTTGTTTAGTAGTTTGAAGCATAAATACTAGGCAAACCAGAACATAATTCGATTCATTGATTTCGGCGAAGAAGTGAATCAGACAAGGGAAGAGTTGTAGAGAGTTAGAGGGAACGGAATATGGAGAGAGAGAGAGAGAGAGGGACAAGGAGAGATAAACGGATGCGTGGAAAGAGAAGAGAGAGGGAGAAGTCGAGAGATTGGGAAGAGGAACAAAAAAAAAGAGAGGGAAAAATGGAGATCTCCACAGGTCCATGACGTCGTCGGCAGCCACAGGCCTTCAGAGCATCCTGCCATGATTTCCATGCAGCAGGAGATTGGCGCAGCCAGGCACTTCCTGAGGATGGGCGAGGCCAAGGACATGGAGCATCTCGTGTTCTTCCAGGTAGAGAGAGATATGGGATAGCGAGGGATATAAAAAAAAAGATGGGGAATAGCGAGAGGGTGAGAAAAAAACGTAAATTATTATAGACGAAGAGAAAAAGGGAGAGAGGAATGATTGTAAAAAGTAAAAAAATTATGTTATCTTTTTCTCTCTCTCTTTTCTCTCTCTCTCTCTCTCTCTCTCTCTCTCTCTCTCTCTGTCCTACCTCTTCCATTTACAGCCAACCTTCCATGTTCATCTTTCGCATCCTCTCATTCAATCTCTTCGCAAACTGAGACGAAGCGATGAGAAGACGGCAAAATTGCTGCTCGAACAGGTTTCAAGAATGTCATCGTTTAATTTTTAAAGAATTTGATTCTTATATTTTTTTATTCGATTTTTTTAATTGTTTACTATATTTTTTCAGCGTACATCAAATATATATTGCAGAGTAGTACGTAATTATTAGGAGTTAAATTGTTATTAGATTTAGCATGTATTTAACATTGTTTCATTTATATATTTTTTTATAATACTTTTTGCATAAAATAAAAAGGAAAATTCTAATAACATATTTTTTTTTTACCATGAGAATGTGAAAAATTATGTTTAATTGTTAAATGTACTTTGCGCGTTTTTTAAAGTAATATTTTTGTTTTAATACTTGTAAAAATAAATTGATTCGTCTTGTTTTTCCCCTCAAGATCTACGACAACGCGCTGATCACGGCGGGTCTCATGAACGACACTCGCAAAATGGTGCCACGGCTAAATGATCTTCTCACTAAGCTGGCCGGCTCTGAGAAGTCCACAATCCTTACGCCCTAAGCCCTTAATGACTAAGTCCTTAAGCCTTATGCCTAAGTCCTTTACCCCTTAAGCCACCGTGTTGTTCACTAGCCTTAATAGCCAAACAACTTCTGACCCTTTTTGACCGACATTCTTTATTCATCTATTTTATTTTATTTACTTTTTCCGCATTCGGTAAGATGCCTCGTTAAATGTGGAGATTTGGCCCATTGTTTTAGATGAATTACTGAGAGGAGCTCTGTGCATTAATGTCCTTAGAAGTTGTTGTGTTGTTTTCGTTATGTGCTTGATTAGGATATTTTCTAATTACCTGTAGCATGATTATTGCAAGTAATAAAGATATTTTGACAGATTCGGTGTTGTCGTTCCTTTTTTCTCCAACTCGCCGTTGATTTTTCGGCAGAGATATCTGTATACTTTGTGTTTAGTCTTATTTGCTGTGGTAACAACCACTGGCATAGTTGAGGCACCTCGCGTATTCAGCAATATTAGACCCCTCGTTGCCTGTGTTTGAGAGACTCGTCCTCCCCCCCCCTAACCGAGGCAGCCTCTCCAATAGAAGCATCCAGTGAAGGTCTTTAATAGACCACTCTCCCAATATAACCAACCCCCCCCCCTAATAAAGACTCCTTGAATATTGGCATCCCATGGCAGGAAGATGAACTCTCTGGTGGAGGCCTACGTAGACATGCCGCCCGTCACGCGCGCCTACACCACTGCCTGTGTACTCACGACTCTGGCTGTGGTGAGATGGAGAGAGAGAGAGAGTAGAAGAAAGAGAGTTAAAGAATGAGAGAGCGAGAGAAGGAGAGCGAGAGAGAAAGAGAGAGAGAGAGAGAAAGGCTGAAAGAATGCTTCCAGAAGTGTGCTGAAAGTTGTATTTAAGAAGAAAAGTGAACTATTGTGAAAAGACGCTTGTTATTCTGATTACATGCATTTCTATCGCGTTTGTGATACAATTTTCGTTATCTGACATTTTTTTTTTAAATAAAGTAACAGTTTGGAAGCATTCATCAGAATTATGTTTCTTTTTTAAAATTCGAATATGATTTCAGCAACTCGACTTTGTTACTCCCTTTCATCTCTACTTTAACTGGGACTTAATCGTGAGACAAGCTCAGGTTTCTGGCATATTTTTTCCTTTTCTTGAAAACTTATTTTACCGCGCTGAGGCGCCGGACAAAAGATACTAATTTTACTTCAGAAAACGTTTTGCTTTCATTCTAATTGTTATCTTTATTCAACCTGCCCACATTTAAATTGTTCAAAATACTAGGAAGATAATTTAAAAATATTCTGTCTTTCGAAATAAAAAAAAATTTCAGAGCTGCTATCTGGCAAAAAATATTTAGAAATAGTGCTGAATTAAAAGAGGAATAGCATTCATTAGTAGTTCCTTTCTTGCACAGGTCTGGCGCCTCCTTTCTTCATTCTGCTTTTTCGGCTCGTTTGGATTTTCTTTCGTCTTCAATATGATCTTCACTTATAGATACTGCCTTATGCTCGAGGAGGGATCTTTCAGGTTATGGAGAATTGAGATTGAAAAAGAGACGGAGTGAGAGAGAGAGCCAGGCAAAGAGAAAGAAAGAGCCAGTGATAGGGAGAGAGAGAGAGAGAGAGAAAGAGCGAGATAGGGAGAGAGCGAGATGGAAGGGAAAGAATAAGAGCAGCAGAGATAACGAGAGATGTAGTTTATTTACACGAAATTATGACTCTCATTTTTCATTTCTATTTCTTAAATTCTAATTTCTCCATCTAATTCAGGGGCAGAAGAGCTGACTTTGTCTATATGTTCATCCTCGGGGCCGTCTTTATGGTTTTTTTTAAATGCACTTTTCTAATTTTTTAAAAGATATTTATAGAAACATTTATAGCTTTATAAAATCGTGATTTTATTTGTCATGACTTGAAATTAATTTCGACACTTTCTTCCTTTTTAGATAAAATATTTCGCATATTTTTATACCCGCCTGATACATATTAATAAAATTAATTAATGTTTTATTATTATTATTCAATAATATATTAATAGTTTGAAATAAATTTATGATTTGAAAAATATCATTTAGATTGCCGCCGGCATCTTCGTCCAGATGGTATTTCTCGGCCAAGCATTCACCATCATGCTTGTCTACGTGTGGAGCAGGTCTCTTTCTCTCGCGCTCTCTCTCTCGCGCTCTCTCTCTCTCTCTCTCTCTTTTTATCGTTCTCTCTCTCTCTAGTATCTCTCTCTCTCTCTTTCTCTCTCTCTCTCTCGTTCTATCAATCTCTCCGTTTCTATTTTTCTGTCTCCACCTGTCAGATTTTATCTCTCTTTCTCTCTCTCTCTCTCTCTCTCTCTCTCTCTCGCTCACTCTTTCTGTCTCGCTCGCTCTCTCTCTCTCTCTGTTTATCTCTCTTTCTTTCTCTTTCTCTCTAACTCTTTTTTTTATTTCTCTCTCTCTTTCTCTTTTTCTTTCTCTTTCATCTTACATCTCTCTCTCTTTCTCTCTGTCTCTCTTTATTTGTTTTTGTCTCTCTTGCGTTCTCTTCAGACGCAACCCGCATCTGCGGATGAACTTCTTCGGTGTCCTCTCCTTCAACGCGCCCTATCTCCCCTGGGTGCTGCTACTCTTCTCTCTTCTTCTCGGTAACAATGTCCTCGTCGATTTTATGGGTCAGTTCATGTTCATTCTCTTATCCTTTTTTTCCTTCTTCATTCTTCTTCGTTTATTTTTTTTTGCAATTAAAAAAGACAAACGACCATTCAACAGGTAAACAAATGAAAAGCTGTAAATTAATAGTTAATTGTCATGAAGATTGTCTGACACTAAAATAGCAAATAAAAACACCCCGTGCTAGAAGCACTCTTCCAACTTGATAATGATAGGAATCGCCTGCGGCCACATGTACTACTTCCTCGAAGACGTCTTCCCGCGGCAGGAGAACAGCGTGCGACTTCTCGAGACGCCGACGCTTATCAAGTGGCTATTCGATGAGGCGCAGCCTGAACCCATCGAGGAAGAGGAGAGACCGGGCGGGTTCGACTGGGTCGAGCAGGAAGGGCCAGTTGAGGGCCAGTGAGGGAGGCAGAGAGAGGGTGGGAGGGAGTGAAGAATGTGTGGAGAGAAAGAGAGAGAGATAGGGAGTGAAGAGAGGGAGAGAGAGCGAAAAGAGTGAGCGATACTAGGCCAAAGTGTGCGAAATGTGGTGTTAGAATTTATATCACAATGAAAAAATGTATCTTTCAGACATATCCGATTCGCTCTTTAATATAGGAGTTTCGATATGGTGGGCTGTTTTTTTTTTAATTTATTTACTGTTTATAAACAATGTTATTTGTATGCGATATTTTTTAAATGAAGTATGGTTTGTGCAGTTTATTTTTATATTCCTCGGCTTTTTAAACTCGAATTGGGACTTGGTGTCTCTTGCTATCTTTTGTCGTCTGAGTATTCTCTTTAATTTGCGGACGCTTGCCGTTTCTTTTATGTGGATTGGCGGGAATTTATAGAATTAATTATTAATTCTCTATCTCTGTAACACATTCAACCTGATTGTTCTTTTTATATTTTATCACTTATTCTTGATTTAAGTGTATACTCAGCACGTCAATAAATAGTATTAGATATGGTTGAATCTGTAAGCGGGTAAGACTCACCTACATAAGTCCACATTTTCTCTTCCTCACGGCGTTCCCAAACAAGCAAACAATATCCAGTCGTTAGAAATCGATTTTGGGAAGATTTACATCGTTTGTTAAAGTATGATAACGTTCATTTATTTTAGAGAAGTGGAAAATACATGTAAAACGAAGAAAAAAGTAAACGGATTCGCTCTTCTGTTTCGTCATTTGAATGCTACTGACTTGAACAAATTGGCCAACAACTTGGCGATGCTGCTATCATAAAGGTGTAGAACATTTACAATAAATATTAGTCTGTGGTTGTTAGCGAACACTTGACCGCTCATAAATGTTCTGATCTTTCCTTTCGCGAAAGTGAATCTCCCTGGGAGATTCATTCTTGCGGAAGCCGATGTGTGCCAATAGCACACGCGCGAAGGAGACTGCGAGGGGCGGCGGCAATTTGTAACCTCAGAAATCGACAAGCGAGCCGAAGAGTGGCTGCTTCTTGATATCATGCCCAGGGGCGGGAAGGGGGGGGGAGTTCCCAAACTCGCAGCTCTCCTCTTCTTCAGTACCGAACTCTGGTTGGCTGCGGCAGTAAGACTATTCCCGGCAATTAGCTTAAAGTGGGACAAATTAAATGCTATTTATGTAGACACGATGCGCATTAAGCGTGCAAAGCTTTATTCCTTCTACCTCTGCAATTTGATTATTCATTCTTTATTTCCCTTTCTCTCTCTCTCTCTCTCTCTCTTTATCTTTCTTCCCTATCTCTCTTTCTCTCACTATCTTTATCTCTCGGATTCCTTTCGCAGTGTCTCACAATCAGTGCTATGCAAGACCTTTCCTGTTTGGTAATTTCAAAGCCGACTTTTGGGGCTTACGGTACACACTAGCTTACGAAAAAATGTGGGAGATTGCCATCCTCGCCTCGATCTCTCTTTCTCCACTCATTCTCTCTCATTCTCCCCCTTATCTCTCCCTCTTCCTTTTCTCGCTCTCACTCTCCTCTGTCTCTCTCTACGCTTTCTCTTTTTCCCCTCCACCACAGCACCGCCCTTGCCCCGGATGACTCTTCACCCCCCCCCCCAACCGCCATTTGTTCGACATCCAATGACCTCGCTTTTCTCTTCGCTCTCTCCCTTTCGCTTTTCTCTGTTTCTCTGTTTCTCTCTCTTACTTAATCATTCTGTCCTGTCTGTTGCTGCTTGGTGAGAAAGGGGAAAAACGCAAATGGCTGAGAGTGAGTACTGCCACAACTTGAATGAAAACATAAGAAGATGAATAAGAAAATTCTCCAGGAACGGGAAAGGAGAACGAGAGAGAGAAGCAGAGAGGGAGACAGAGAAATGGCAGCGATTACGATGTGCAGAAGGCCGAACGCAACGATGATGGAATTTAAAGAGAGAAAGAGAGAGAACTATTCCGAAAAGGAAATAAGGGACAGAGAGTAGAGAAGAAAGATAGAGAGACGACGAGAGAGTGAAAGCGAATGAGATAATAATAATAGAGAGAGGAACAGAAGGAGGAATGTGGATCACGAATACTACCGAAACATTGCTTGTGACATCGTCTGACAGGGTGGTAATAAGAGTGCCTCTCTTTTAGTTGCGGGAGAAAGAAATTGAAAGAAAGAAAGGGAGAGAGAGAAGCCGAGAAAAGCATTGAGGACCATTTTGAGACATTTTCACCATACTTTATGATGCCAAATTGGTGAGATCTGCTTAGGAGCTTTCTCTTTTCTGTCTCCACTCACTTCTACTTTTGCTTACTAATTAACTCAATTCCCTTCTCTCTTCTTTCACTCTCTTTCTTCCCCCCTCTCTCTCTCCCTCTTTCTCACGCTCTCTCTTTTTCTATCTCTCTTTCTTTTTTTCTCTTTCTTTCTCTTTTATCTCCTTCTCTCTCTTTCTTTCTCTTCTCTCTCTCTTTCTCTTCTTCTTTTTTCTCCTTCTCTCTTTCTCTTTCTCTCTCACTCTCTCTATCTCCGTCTCTCTCTCGTCGTCCGCGATCATCAGCCGATACTTCAGCCAGAATCGTCACTCGTCGCAGGCTTGACTTCCTTTATTCTCCCGCCCCACCCCCTCCCACCGAAACTCCATTGCTGACACGGAGTGAAAGAGAAAGAAAGAAACCGAGAGGAAGAGAGAGAGGGAGAGAGAGGGAGAGAAAGAGAGAAAGAGTCGAGGGATAGATCGAGAAGGAAGCAATTACACTCGGGACACTTGAACGACGATAAAACGAAAAGAGGCTCTCTCTCCCTCCCTCTCTCTTTCACTCTCTCTTTCTCTCTCGCTGTCTCTGTCTCTCCTAGAATCTTCTCTCTCTCTTTCTCTCTCGCTGTCTCTGCCTCTCCTCGAATCTTCTCTCTCTTTCTCTCTCGCTGTCTCTGCCTCTCCTCGAATCTTCTCTCCACATCCTTTTCTTATCTCATTGCCTTCTCTTCTCTACGCGGCCTCATGTATTCTTTGTTTTCATCTTGAGTTCATGGCTTGCGGTCACTCTTCCTGCCTATCCCTCTCCCGAACTGGAGGTGGCTAGCCAATCGTAGCCTACCAACGACAGCGAGCACAACTCGTTCAGTCCTATCGGCACTCACATCAGAAAGAGAGACGGAGCATATGATAACGAGAGGGAGAGGGGGAGGAGAGAAAGAGAGAGGGTAGAGGGGAGAGAGAGAAGAGAGAAGGGGAGAAAAGCGAGAAGGAAGGCAGAGGGGAGAGAGTCATCGAGACTGAGAGAAGTGTGATAGAGGAGAAATAAATGGACGGGAAGAATAAGAGAAAGGCACAGACAACGACGCCTCTCCGGGACTATCTTCGTCACAATTCTTATCTGCAGTGACTTGGTCACCTCTCTCATACTTTCTAGCTCTCTCCTTATATCTTCCTCTCCGTCTCTCTCTCTCTTTCTTTCTCTCTGTCTCTCTCTCTCTTTCTTTCTCTCTGTCTCTCTCTCTCTTTCTTTCTCTCTGTCTCTCTCTTTCTTTCTCTTTCTCTCCCTATCTCTTTGACTGTTCCTGTTTCTCCCTCCCGATTCCTCTGTTTTTCGCTCTTTCTCTCTTCCTCTCTCTGCCTGTCTTTCTGTCTGTCTGTCTCTCTCTCTCTATCTCTCTCTCTGTCTGAATTTAACTCTTTTGGAAACTATACTGAGAGTATGCAGAGAAAGTTAAATCTCAAAATCTCAAATGAAAGAAAATTGTAAGAAACGAAGATTATAAATAAATAAACAAATATGTATATATAAATATAGAGAGAGAGGGAGCGAGAGAGAGAAAAGAAAGAGAGAGAGACATAGAGAGAGAAAACGAAGATAAAGAGCGAGTGCGAAGGAGAGGGGGAGAACGAGATGAGAGCTCGTAGAAAAAGACTGAAGTCTCAAAAAAGACTTTAATCTCTATGAAATCCTCACCAATTGGGGATGTCTTTCGTATGTTTAGCGTTCAAGAATCTCTTACTTCATTGTTAAAAAAAAGACAAATAAATACACAAAACGTATTGCCCGAAACGCGCATCACGAAATTTTAAGGATGAGAAAAAAGCAATTGAAAATTCTCATAACAAGTGTTTGTTTTATTTTGTTAATTAACTTGCACTAATAAATTCACAATCAGGGACCCCGTGGAATAATTTTATTTAAAGGAGATGTCATTAGTTCAACGTTTGTCCTGCACTACGGTAATGGGAGTAAGAAGGAGAGAGATAGAGAGAAAGATGGAGAGAGAGAAATGAGTGAGTGATGGAGACAGAGAAAGAGAGCGCATCCCTCTTTTCCTAACCGTAGGAACAATTGATGAAGCTACATATGTGCCTGTCAATAATATACCTATGCAAGCACATCAGCAGTCTTCTCACTCTATCTCTCTATCCATTTCTCTCTCTCTCGTTCCGTCTCTCTCTCTCTCTCTCTCTCTTTATTTCTCACTCCCTTTCGCTATATCTCGCTCCCTCTTAATTTCTTTCCCTCATACAATTTTCTTTTCAACATTTGCTCCTGGTTGCACTTCTTCATTCTTCTTTGTTACCGGCGTACTCTTGTTTAGAGAAAGCTCATCATTGGGGCCTGTACAGAAAAAAAGATTGGAGTGCAGAGAGAGAGAGAGAGAGAGAGAGCGAGAGAGAGAGAGAGAGAGAGAGAGAGAGAGCGAGAGAGAGAGAGAGAGAGAGAGAGCGAGAGAGAGAGAGAGAGAAAGAGAGCGAGAGAGAGCGAGAGAGGGAAAGCTTTAGAGTGAGTTACAAACCTGAGCAAAGCAACAAGAAGAGCCCTGAAGCGAGAAGCCTTCCACACTCTCTCTCTCTCTCTCTCTCTCTCTCCCTCTCTCTCTCTTTCACTCTTTTCCTCTCTTTCATTCTCTCTCTCAATCTATCTCGCTTCACTCTCACCCCATTCATCGATTGGTGCAGGGCAGACGGACAGCGAGAGCGAAAGAGAGAGAGAAAGAATGAGTGTTGCCACTAGCGCCAGCCAGTTGTTCGCATCATCATTAGCTAGCCACTCTCATTCGTTCTCTCTCTCTCTCTCTCTCTCTCTCTCTCTCTCTTTCTCTTTCTCTCTCGCCTCTCACTTTCACTCTGTCTCTCTATTCTCATATCGCTCTGTGTGCAGCGTACATACGCGACGGCTGTGTATTCCCTCGGCGAGATAGCGAATGAGGGGAGAGAGCGTGGCGAGGGAGGAGTGTGGCAGAGATAGAAAGTGAGAGTGAGAGAGAGTGAGAGAAAGAGAGAGAGAGATAATGACTGAGTGGAATTAGTGGGCTGCATTGAATACGGTAGTGAGTGTGGAGCCGAGCACAAGAAGCACTAGAGCGAAAGAGGAGAAGTGGGATGAGAGAGAGAGAGAGAGGATGTCTCTCTTTCCACTCCACACTCTCTCACCCTTCTCCCCTTCATCACCGTGTGTGTGAGTGCATTCATTTGCTGTGTCCACGGGGACACCCATCCATCTCCCTCTCTCACTCTCTTGCTTTTCTCTGCTTCTCTATTCGCTCTCTCGCTCGCTCTGCTTCTCCGCTCTCTCACTTTTTTCAGCTCGCTCTCTCACTCCTTCACTTTTCTCAGCTTCTCTACTCGGTCTCTCACTCTCTCGCTTTTCTCTGCTTCTCCACTCGCTCTCTCACTCTCTCGCTCTCTCTGCTCCTCCGCTCTCTCACTCTCTCACTTTTCTCTGTTTCTCTACTCGCTCTCTTACTCTCTCATCCCCCTCCGCCTCCCCATCGCTGCAATGCTGCGAGCAAACGAAAGTGAAAGGCCTCTCCTCCTCTCTCCCCTGCCCGGACCGCTAAGCCCGCCCACTGGCCTTCTTGATTGGATGGAATGAGAGAGAGCGGAGAGAGTGTGGTATTCAATGAGAGTCCAGACAGAGGGGCGGGTTCCACTCCCCCCTCCCCCTGCCTTCTCTCATACTGTGGCTGTGAGTGGCGGGGCAGTGGCGCCAGGCTGGCCGCCGTCTGTCTAGCTGTCTCTCACTCTCACCTCATCGTACTCTCTCACTCTTCTCTGCCTGTCTCGCGGCTCTCTCTCCCTCCGGCCCATACACAACACTCATCACACATTCTCTCCCTCTCTCTCTCTTTCCCTGTTTCTCTCGCCTCTTTACTCTCTCACCAAGCCCGAGCAGAGAGAGAGAACCACAGCACCACCAGCCCCTTCTCCCCAACACTCGCTCCGCTCTCCTCCCAACATTTCTCCCTTCTATACATTTTCTCCCCTGCATTAACATTCATTTCCACTGCTTTTCGAGACCGAATTCAATGTTAGCTTTCTTTAAACAGTTTTGATCCGTAAAAACATTATACATTTCTTACAATATAATGAAATTATTTTCAAAAGTGGTTCAGAAATTCTTTCTATAAAATTGTTTCGCTGAGAAGTCAAGGAATGGTTCATTTCACTTTGCAATACGAATTCCGTCCATCGAAGTGAAGGTTTGGGACTTAAATCGTAAATTCGCACAAATTCGATACATGCGATTACCGTATAATGGAAGTATACCAGGTTTGGCGAGAGAGAATGAGAGAAGAAGAGAGGATGAGACAGCGCGGGGCGAGAGAGGGGCGAGAGATTATGATGAGGCGAGAGAGAGGGACGGCGAGGCGATGAGAGGAGATAGGAATAGTGGGGCGAGTGCAAGAGAGAGAGAGAGAAAGAATGAGATATAATGGAGGCTCATCTCTCTCCTTCATCCCTCTAGCCATGTGTTCCCCTTTGATTACGTGTTCTCTCTCTCTCTCTCTGCAACTTTGTCCGTCTTTGCCAATCAGGTGCTCTCTCGTCTGTCTGCTTGCCCCTCTGTCTTCATCGATTCAGCCCTCTCCCCATGCACACTCCTCCTTGCTGTTGCTCGCGGTACGAGTGCTGCATCCCATTTAATTTCTTACTCCCTCTCTCTCTCACACTTTATTTCGCCCTCTATCTTTCTCTCTTTCTCTAACTCTCTCTTTCCCACTGACTTTCTCTCTCTCCCTCTTTCTCTTCTTTTCCAAAACAGCCTTCCCACTCAGAAGGCGTGGTTCTTCCTTCTCTTCCTCTCATGCTGCCACCAAACGCTGGCGGCGACTTTCAGACAGAGAAAGCAAATCGTTTGTGGGGGAGAGGGAAGGAGAGAAAAGAAGGAGGAGAATGAGAGTGCGAGATAAGAGGGGGGGGGGAGAGAATGAGAGAGAGAGAGCGAACATATAGGGCAAGAAAGGTGGCTAAAGATAATGTTTCCACTCTTCCACTTAGCTCCTTCCCTCATACATTATACTGTATACACAGCGCGTAAAGCCAACGATACTCTTGTGAGGGGAGAGGCCTCTTTGATATTTACAGTAGGAGGGCCAAGGGAAGATGGAGACTTTCGCGGTGGGAGCCTTTTTACTGTAAAGGGAGAACGAGGACGAGGGTTAGAAGAGAATATAAGAGAAAGCGAGTGAGAGAGAGAGATGGAGAGAGAGATTTCCTTCCCATACAATGAATATCGAATTGCTATCACCTTACCGACGGTGATTTTTCTTCTCTTTCCACTCATATAAGAAATGCTGCGATATGAAAAGGGAAGGGATCTATGTAATAGGACTTTCTTTTCTTTTTCCTTCTAGCTATATCTCTCTTACAATAAATATTTCCTGTCTCTCACCTTTCATCTCTCCCCTCTGTCTCGCTCCCTTCCCTCTTTCTCCCTCTCTTTTCACTGTCTCGTTCTCCTTCTCTCTTTCTGAATTCTTGGCTCTCGCTCTCTGACTAATTCCCTGGGCGAGTCTGATGTTGAACTTTGCGATTGCGTCCATGTTCTTTGGTAGCTATCTTTCTCTGTCTCACCCTTTCCTCCTTCCTTCCTTCTCTCTCTCTGTCTTTCTCTTTCTCTCTCTCTCTGTCTCTCTCTCTCTCTGTCTTTCTCTTTCTCTCTCTCTCTCTCTGTCTCTCTCTTTGTCCTTTTCTGTCTAAGCCGACTGGCATTCGTCTCCAAAGTTCTTTGTGTGATTCCTCTCCTCACTTATCTGGATCCTCCTGCCATCCGGTGGCAAGAGGAGAAGAAAGAATAAATAAGGTAAGAGAGATCGTTCTTACTTCGAAGTAGGAATACCGAGAGATGAGAGTGGGAAAGAACAAGAAGATATTCAGATCTCTGTACCATACATCATGCGTGTCTTTGTGCTACAAAATATGTGTTGTGTCCTCACACAGAGGGAAATGGAATAGAGTGCGGGAGACGATGAGAGGCGGCAGAGAGAAGAGCGAAAGGGAGAGAGAGAATGGGAGCCAGCCGCTCGTGAGAGGAGAGAATGAGGAAAGTGACACGAACTGCGGATAACTCGTCTCTCGTGCCTGTAAATATCATTCCGAGATGAGGAGACCCATTTTGCAAAGTATAATATAACAGGACTCATAGAGTCCATATACAAATGTAAATAGTACATATAAAAGAAATGTAGATTTTTATATGTCTACATAACAACATGCAAGGTACATACTCTTGTACATACATAGTAAGTGTTTCCATAGTATTTTGTATAGAGCTATTACCCAAAAGTCATACATCTTCACGCTTGGCCACCCTATGTTTCACCTTTTAACAAATAATATCTTTTATGGCAAGTGTTGTATATATATATATATATATATATATATAAATAGTCTTCGTGCACTCAGGACGATAAAGCCATTTAATTTTGTTGTAAATAATGGAATAGATCGAGCGCTTATTTTCTACTTTCCTTTTGCTTCTTCACCGTCGTTTTCCCCTTTCACTCTTTGCGCTCTCCTTCTTTAGCACTATCTCCCCTCCTTTCTCTCTCACTCTTTCTCTCTTTCTTTTGCAGGTGCCACTTCTTGCAAGAGAACGTGCTTTTCCTCTCTGAGCGGCTCCACCTTTGGCACTCTTCTTCTGAATGCAAACGCTTTTCATGGCTACTGTCGGAGGTAAGAAACTGAGGGAGAAAGAGAGAGAGAAAGAGAATGAGAGAAACAGAGAGAGAGAGAAAGAGAGAAAGAGAGGGAGGTAGAAGAAGATGAGAAAGAGGCGATAAGAAAGAGAGGATAAAATGAGGAGGATGAGGGGCAGAGATGGACATGCGCGCTGAGCAAAGAGGATCAAACAAATTTGCCAAGAGGGATGAGAAGTGTCTGGAGAGTGATACAGTCTCTTCTAAAGACAGAGTTCCCTTCTAATCAACAAGCGTGTACTGGTCTGTCAGAAGCCTGTCATTCTCTTACTTCCCCCCTCTCTCCCTCTCTCTCTCCCTTTCTCTCTATCTCTCTCTAACTGAACTACTCGATCGCCCCCCGTGGGATTTGAAGCTTGGAGTGGATTGAGTAAAGGTCATGTCTATTTGCATGAGAGGATGCCTGAGGGCTCTCCCCCCCCCCCCCTCCCATAGGTGTGCCGCTAAGTGACTCCACTACATCACGTTCTGGTCACTTACCTCTCTTCTCAGCTCTCGCCTCATCAACTTCTTGTTCTCCCTCTCTCTCTCTCTCTCTCGCTTTCTATGGTAATCTTACGCGCTCTCTTCTCTTTTGCAGACTTTTTAAAGACAATATTTGCACTCTCGTACCTCGCATTATCGCATACTTTCGCTCTTTTTGCTGAACGCAATTCTAACTCTTTTACTATAAGTGAGCTAAAAAGAAGGTCTAATAATGAGATGAGCCAATTGAAAAGGGGTGCCAAGGCAGCAGATAGGGTCCAGAAATCTAAGAGGGAACGTTGTGAGAGGGGTATAATAGAGAGCGAGAGAGAACGAGGTGGAGAGAGACAGATATAGAGAGAAAGAGAGAGAGACAAAGCTGAACAGCTGCGATGCTTCTTCTTCCGGCGGCCTTGCAACTCTGCTGATCAGGAAGCGTTCTCTCGAGAGAATAAACAGTAGACGCTGTCTCAGCTTCTCTCCTTCTCACTCTCTCTCTCTCAATATCTATTACCCTTTCGATTCTGTTCTCTGCAATACGCCCCTTTAAAGGACCTCTCCGGCGAATATACAACTTGTCGTTTTATGTTTTTGTATGATAAAGTTCGGTCAGAAACATAGTGTGGAAGTGGTCCCGTGTCACAGAAATGTCTAGTTTGTTAAATATAAGCAGTTTTCGTGCGGGATTACGGTGCATTTTCCGCCCGCGATCGTTCTTTGTGCTGAAGGTCAAGGCTGCCATCCCTCTCGCCTAGAGTGGCAGAGAAAAAGGGCATGGAATGATATGCACGTGATGGATTGTCTCTTTGGTGATAATAACTCCTTGCCAGTGTTGTATGCAGTGTTTCTCATTGATCTTGTTGCATACATTTGGAAATGTAACATTTTTAAAATAAAACTATATACAGGATAGCCAATGGATGACACAATCCATCCCTCTGCGTTTGATCCGACTGAAGAACAGCTAGAGAGAACTGTGCAACGCCGTCTGCTCGATAGCCAGCGAACGTCGAAGATATTCACTTCTGGCACGTCCCCCGATACCTTCCGATGCTCATGCTATCGGTGCGGCGTGGTCAGCGAGTACAGCACGAGCTACTGATGCCAGTCCGTGCTGAGACAGCCTGAGTCGTTGCTCCGCCGTGGAAGAGAGATCCACGACTTCGTGCGTGAGCTCGTCGGTGAGGAGGAAGTGCGCTGTGTCACGCACAGCGAAGCCTTCCAGAGGCAGTTCCTGGATGATAATGGGGCTCGCCTCGCATCGAGACTCTATGATCTCTACGAGGCAGTACGTCGATCCCGCGCACTCCTTCCAACAAGTAAGGGAAAGAGAGAGAGAGAGAGAGAGAGAGAGAGAGAGAGAAGAGAAAGAGAGAGAGAGGAGAGGAAACAGAAAGAGAACATGGAGAGAGACAACAGAGCGAGAGGAAGAGTGTGTATCAGTGGAAATTTGCCAAAGTAATCGTTTCAGGTCTAAGAGGTATTCCATCTACCGCTGCCTTGCAACTGAAATATGGGGTCGAGCAGGGCGAAGCAACAGAATCGGGTTCCCCGCCTGCTTCATCATGGCCATCCGCGAGAAATGGCCTGAGCAGGACGGAATCTACCGCGGTTTCTTCGAAGTGGACTATGAGCTGTGAATTTTTCTGAGATAAACGTTGTATGTATGAATGTGAGAACTGCAAATGAATACGGTGTCAGGGTGTTTGGCGCCAATAAATGGGGTAAGAAGCACAGGGAGGTTACACAGGGGCTCAGTCATCGAGGGCGACTCTTCTAGTCGCTATGGTTCGCACGGTGACATGTGTTGTATGTGCTAATGTGGCCTACTCATCTGAAATGTCCGCGTTCACGAGTGTTCAACGGAAGAGGACGGCCTGGACCACTGCTATCTCCGGAGGAAACCCAGAACAAGAGTCTATTCTACGCCGAAATATCTCCCTCTACATCGACCCCTTCCTCTGTCGTTCCCACTTCGACCCCAACGACTACCACTTGTCACGTTTCCCCGACCTCGGAGTCCATCTGTCTACTTCTGCATTGCCACGACGATGTGATGTCACGAGGATTGAAGTTGGAACTTATTTTATGCCTTATATCATACAAACATAGAAACCGGGAGAGAACCACATAGAGAGAGAAAGAGAGAAAGAGAGAGAAAGAGAGAGAGAGAGAGAGAGAGAGAGAGAGAGAAAGAGAGAAAGAGAGAGAGAAAGAGAAAGAGAAAGAGAGAAAAAGAGAAAGAGAGAGAAAGAGAGAGAGAGAGAGAGAGGGAGAGAGAGAGAGAGAGAGAGAGAAAATACCTAACCGCAGGGTGCACCGAGGGGGGCTCGCGAACGAGTTGGCAGTGACAGCCAGCTTCTTACGGGAAGGATTCTCCTTCCACGTCCTCTCCCGTTTCCTGGTCGGCCTTACTTTATCGCCGCTCCTCCTCGCTCGCAAGTAGCGGTGGCTCGACCCTTTCCTCTTGCCCGGCCTGGAATGCCCAAGTTGTCAAATGAGCAAATTCCACAAGGAAGACATGTAGCAACAAAGACATCTACATTTGCTCTTGCCTCTCCGTCTGCACCACCTCCTCTAACCCCACTCTACCTACAGGAATCTAGTGAAGAAGTAAGTTAGATAACCTACATACATTTGTTTATCCTACCTTTTTCACAGGAAGAGAGAGAAGACGAGTCCGTCTTCGAAGATGACGACGACATCACTCCAGGAGCCTGCAATATCAATACTTCGGCTAAGTATGGTATAATAGATCTCAAATGTCTTAGCGAACTCTTACGTGACTGCGTGCACTGTTCAAAGGAACAAATATGTGACGTTAGTATTTGATCTACTTATGCATTATTTTCTACAAATTTCTGCCTTCAAGGTCATCATTCGGACTGAGGGGGCCGTAGTACATGCTGAGTCGACTTGTAGAATCAACCCGGCACACCACAGAACATGGTCGAGTAGCCCTAAGGTGCCAACCCAAGCACAGTCAACTAAGGAGAAGCTGCATGCCATCGCTATCGACTTGGTGGGCGCGGTGGTAACCACAACATATGGTTATGGAGTACGTTCGGAACTTATTTTTGACACAATGTAAAAAAAATTTTCAGGCAATTTCCCACTTTCTAAAGGTGCTAGGAGTGGCATACATGGAGAAAACGGCCTTCTATAACATCCGCGAGCATTACCTCATTCCAGCCATTGAGACGGTCTATAATCGACATCATGAATATTGGAGAGGACGGATGCTAAATGATATCGCAAATGCTAGTTTCTAATTCAATAATTCTATATGAAAACCCTAATACGTTTAGGGATCTCCCGTTCACCTTGCCGGAGACGGTGCATATGATTCTCGAGGCTTTTGCGCTATGAACTGCCGATATGAGCTAATGGATGTCAAGTATAATGCTATTGTTGCATTCAGCGTGACGGAAAAGAAAGAAACAAGTATGCCCCTCTCATTCAGTAATATTTCTCCTCTAAAAGGAAAAGATAAGTTATGGCTAACTACAGATGGGTCGTCGCCAGCAATGGAGCCGTTGGGGATGAAGAAGGCACTCGACAGCCTCCTTGATGAACTTGGAGATGGAGTCACCAGTCCCATCGCTTCTCTCACGACGGATCGGAGCCGCTCTGTTGCCGCCGCCATCCGCCCCTACAAAATACGCCACATGACTGACTGCTGGCACCTCGTCAGGAATCACACAAAACAAATTTTGGAGGTATTTTTACTCTAATTATTGACTTTTAAATTTGTTGATTCAGCAAGCCAAAAAGAAGAAAGGCGAAACACTGAGAGATTGGAGCCGCAGCCTAATCAACCATGCCTGGTTTGCCATAACAACAGCAAAGGGCAATGGATTATTGGCTCGCGAAAAGTATCTCGCAACATTGAACCATCTGGATGGGATCCATGCCTGGCCCAAGGTTGCAAAAAGCATTCATTTGAACATCTAACAACAAATTTTAGAGCGCAAGGTTCCCAACGTTGACTAGCTGTGAGCATGGTCCCAATCCAAGCGCTCCTACCAGAAGTCGTCTCTCGCCAAGTGTGCGTGAATGGCTTGGAGAATACTTTGAACGACAAGCAGATGATATTGAGAGAGCATCACCCTTTCTCACGACTTCACAGGCTAGACTACATAATAAAAACTAAAAGGAACAAATGGTCCTAATTTAGGTGCGCATTCTGCGCGGTATCTCCCAAAGGATCATTACTTTTCGGTGGAAGGTACTAAGCTGCGTATGAAGATCGCAATAATGGATTGGAACGAAAGGAAGCGAGAGGTTGAAGAGGGAGCTATCAAGCAAACAGGAACGAAGAGAGTTTTCAACAAAACTCACAGGGAATACCGCTCTCGAGCAGTATACAGCTCTGCCTCCCATGCATTCAGGTTAACGAGTAATGTAATAAGATAAAAGCTAACGCCATTTTAGGAAAGAAGTAATTGAAGAAGCGCACAGTGCCCGGCGGTCGATGGCACGCGCTCCATCAAAGAGAGGACGAGATGCGGACGGCGACGACTTCGCGGGAAGTCATGATGAGATGACGAGATTGAGCAGCTACTGGAAGAAGCTGAAATGGAGGAAGAAGACTATTTCAGCGACGAATTTTAATATATGTTTGCCACTTTTTGATATCTGTTCGCCAGTTCGAATAAGTTTGATTATCTGTACAGGTAAAGTAGCGAAGAATAGCAGTTAAAATACATATTTGACAACTGGTATAGAATAGTATTTCAAATTGTTATCAGATTTCGAACTATGCAGAGCAGATAAAGTTACTATGCTAATAGGAAGAATCTAGCCGATTCTGAGCTATCCAAGCTTGCAGATTGTGAGACGACTCCCTGGTGAAGACGAAATGTAGTCGCCGAAGGCTAGAAAGATTCACACAAGCCTTTACTGTTTTTTCACTTTTAGTTTAAAATAATAATTTTATGGCATAAAATAAGGAACATTTTAATTATTCAAGTTATTCTAGAAAATTAGAATGCGAAAGATCACACGAAGTGAAGAAAAACTGATCTAAAGAACGCAGATATAACCAAAAGGCGCTAGGCGAACAAGATTCGCGCAGATAACCTTGAAGCACTCATTGCACTTCTCACCTCGCTTCAAACCTGAAGCACAGAAAGTGTTGAGCGAATTATGATTAAGCATTCAAATCATGTAAACAAATGACTAATAAACAACGAAAACCACGTAAAACGATAGATGAAGTGGGCTGCCCTTTCGAAAACATTCAGCACAATCACAGTGTTCCGAAAAATATCGCCCCCTCGCGTATACTGTACGAGGGGCCGTTTTATTCCGCGTGAAAGTAAACTTTTTCAAACACCAATTATTAAAGGGGCGTGAAAACATTCGCCGGAGTGAACCTTTAAGATTTCATTGCAAATAACAAATAACCTTCAGGTCTTTATGAATCACCAGAAAGTATGGATGAAAGCAGAAACTGGGAGCCCCAAGGGGGGCCATCTAGCATTGTCCTAGACAATGTAGGCCAGGTTGTTACAATGACCATGCATCTATAATTTCGGCAACCACTTATCTCTCTAGTGAATCTTCTTGGATCTGGTCCCCTCTCTCTGCAATCCTCTTTCTCTCTCTATCTCTCACACTCAGATATAGAGAGAAAGAGTATTACATATATCACTCTTTCTTTCCCTCCCTCTCATCAACTGGCGTGGAGCCCATTTGTTCAGCTAGAACAACAGCACACGTCCATCGATAAATCAGACATTGTTCATAATAAGAACCGAAAAATTTCTGAATAAAAAGGTAGAGCTTAAAAAAAGTATTTTCGCCTAGATAAAAAAATTCCAGAAAAACCTCTCGTTTTGTCGTACTCTTATTTTTGCATGGAGCTTCTACAAAATCCAGAGCTAGATTAAAAGAGGTTAGAAGGTGGCGAGAAGATGAGTGGCTATTTTGGTGACCGTTCTCCATTTAAGAGAGCCTGTCAGTATCGTTCGATTAATGCCTGCCCAAGGAATTTTTTTTCGAATTTCTTAACTAAAATTGATTATAATATACAACTCGACGTGGTGAACACAATAAGCTGTATTTCAAAGGTGAAAAAAATTTTCCGTGCGAGACCCAGTACCGTAGTCTTATAAATTCGATTGGTCATAAGTCACTTCAAACTTATTATTAGACAACCATCGAGCTATCATTGGATAGCTCATTGAACGGGCTTTACTTTTGATCTTGGACTATATTTTCTAAAAGTTTGAATTTAGCCCTAAAACATGGCCCTAAACATTTTCGAATGAGGTTTTTGGCCAAAATATGCATTTTGTGTTCAGTTCCACAAAACCGCTCCAGCATATTCTTAAAGTACTTGAAATTTGCTACAACACATGTCTCTTTCAAAAAAATTGAAGGTACCAGGCCTAGATTCCGAAGCGCTTGAACATGATCCTGTGTAAACTGTAACACCGTGCAAGCGCATTCTTCGATCCATCACTGCGCTCAATGTCAATATTACAAAATCGTAAGTATATCATCTAAGAGCTCTCACGGAGATCTTCCAATGATACATACATTATTTTATTGAAAAGTTTTAATTTATATGGGAAATTTCGTTATGTACAATTAGAAGGTTTAAAAAACTACTTTAAAATCCTTTTCGCCTGTCGAATCATACATCATAAGAAAGAGGATGAAATTTGCTACAAGAGGAACCCCTTTAAGTGGAATTCCATGCATACGATCTTTTGTTATGAGCCATAAGCGTTGGATAACAAGGCGTTAAGGAAAAACTGTAGAAAAAAAGGATTGGAACATTCTAATTCGAATAACCTAAAATGTGAATTCTTGGGCGAAATGACAGCGACGCTACTGGCATTGCTTTTATGATTTATAACAAAAATATCGTATGCATGGAATTCTATTGAATGGGGTTCTTCTTGTAGCAAATTTCATCTTCTTTCTTATGATGTATGTTTCGACAGGCGAAAATGTTTTTAAAGTAGTTTTTTAAACCTTCTAATTCTACATAACGAAATTTCCCATATAAATTGAAACTTTTCAATAAAATAATATATGTAACATTTGAAGATCTCCGTGAGAGCTCTTAGATGATATACTTACGATTTTGTAATATTGACATTGAGCGCAGTTATGGATCGAAGAATGCGCTTGCACGGTGTTACAGTTTACACAGGATCATGTTCAAGCGCTTCTGAATCTAGGCCTGGTACCTTCAATTTTTTTGAAAGAGACATGTGTTGTAGCAAATTTCAAGTTCTTTAAGAATATGCTGGAGTGGTGTTGTGGAAATGAACACAAAATGCATATTTTGACCAAAAACCTCATTCGAAAATGTTTAGGGCCGTGTTTTAGGGCTAAATTCAAACTTTTCGAAAATATCGTCCAAGATCAAAAGTAAAGCCCGTTCAATGAGCTATCCAATGATAGCTCGATGGTTGTCTAATAATAAGTTTGAAGTGACTTATGACCAATCGAATTTATAAGATTACGGTACTGGGTCTCGCACGGAAAATTTTTTTCACCTTTGAAATACAGCCTATTGTGTTCACCACGTCGAGTTGTATATCATAATCAATTTTGGTTATGAAATTCAAAAATAAATTCCTACGGCAGGTCATAATAGGGCCATGCTCGAGCCTTACTGACATCCTCTCTTAAAGACGAAACTTTTACAAGACCAATAGCTAAAGAAAAATAAATACGAAATTTGTATTAATAATGGCGAAATCTTTTTACAAACAAATGGGTAACACGAAAGCAGGTGGGGTAAACATCTGTATTAATTTAATTTAATTAATACAGATGCACTTATATTTTAATTAAAGGTTACAGAAAAAAGGCGAAGAGAAAACGAGGGGAATAAAAGGACTCCATTCAGATGACTTCCCTTGAATGCGAGATTTGCGTGTTGCCTTTCGTTGATCCGGTTACGATCACAGCGTGCGGCCACAATTGTACGCTTCTCTTTTATTTATTTATTTATTTCTTTTTCTGACAAAAAAGGGTGAGTTCCCCTCCCTTAATTCCCGTCCTCTGCAGTCTGTGACTTTTGTCTGACGAAATCGCTTCTTCACTGCTCAGCTTGTCCGGCCTGCGGCGTGGCTGTTCACCAGGTTTTTTTTATTTTCATTATTATTATATTTTCTGAAATAATATCTATTAAAAAATTGTATTAATTATTTATTTTTCATCGTCTGTACCTAACAATAAGCACCGTTCAATTTGATCTTCTTAAATACCCATAAGTTCCATATATTTCGTAGCGGCTTTTAAAGTTCCTTTTTTTTTATTACAGGCCTTTTTGTTGTTGAAAAGTTGCGCTGAAGCAGTTCGAGCAGTTGTTTTCATTAGTTATATTAGTCTAACCTTTTCCCCGTACCCAGGAAGACCCCCTCGCTGTACGGGCGGACCCCTTCCTCCGCGAGACCCTTGCCAGGATGGCCCCTTCCGTGCTCGCACACGAGATAAAGCTGAGGGACAGCACCCTCGGCATTGCAGCCGAACGGGAGATTCTTATGGACAAGTGAGTTTCGGCCTCTTTCCGGGTTACTGTATTTCGGTTCTAACTGGATTACGGTGTGTTCTATCATCATGCTTGTTCAGGGGTATTGTAATTCTTGATGAATGTATCATTTTCAAGCTGTTCAGTTGTAAGTATATATTAAACTGTTGACCCAACACATTCCTACAGTATCCACCATTCCTCCATTCTCCTCCAGAGAGATGCTTCTTCTGCAAGAGGGAATCGTGATGCCCCGTGAGACGGTCTCTCTGGTTGTCGAGTTTGCTCGTCTCAATGGACCCGTGCCAGAGGAGAGGAAGGACTACAGGACGGCAGCTTCGTAAGTAGTGGATTATTTCATTATTATTATTATTATTATTAATATTATTATTATTAGTACAAGATATAATATTTGAGTAAATATTTGCGTAATGTAAGTGAAAAATTTCACTGGCATTGTTTTTTTCCGTTGTTAAAAGTATTTTTAACTTTCATATGTTGTTCAAGTGAATTGAGTTGCAAAATTTTTTTAAAATATTTTTAAATGTTCATTTTGTTGTGTTATGCAGCTGATTAGACAAGTAATTCGGATTTGATATTAGCACATATGATATATATTTGCAAGTAAGTAATAACAATAGAATAGTCTTCTTATTAGTAATAGTATATGATACTTTCGACACTCTTGGTGCGATTCATTCCAACACGTTTTGAACGCCTCCTAACAATATGAATTTTACGGGGCGTCGAATCGTGCGTCGCAGAGAAAATAGTGCTCATTATCAGAAATATCTCGCGTAATGAAATTAATAAGAAGACGGATGCAACTTTTATTCTTAAAAATAAGCTGTTCAGCTCCGCTTGTTGCGTACGAAACAAATTTGAATAGGGAAAGAAGGGATTTTTTCGGTCCAAAACTTGTTGAATGCCACTCGTATTCGTAAAGAACGAAAGTCGCATTTGTCATTCTCTTTTCTTTACGTTTTATCTTTATCTTTCTCTCGCTTTCTCTCTTTCTTTCTCTCTCTCCCTCTCTCTCACTCTCTTTCTCTGACTCTCTTTTCTTTTGCAGCAAGAAGAAACCGTCTCGGAAGCGCAAATCGGACGAGAATGAACGGGGACGAAAGAGAAGGAGCGGCAGTGGAGGAGCGGCTCCGCCCGCCAAGAAGATCGTCAGGCGCGTCGATGAGGTCAGCTTTCTACTTCAGTTTTTTTAAAGAATAATATGGCACCGCTATTTATCCGAGAATCCATTTAACTTTATCACAATAACTATCTCACCTCATATCTCATTGTCAGGTTAATCCTTTTCTCCGATCTTTTCCCCGCAGCTTGAATTATAAACAATCAGGATATTTTGTGCTTTTGCACGGAGAGATCGAAAACGAATATACTTATACTTTATTTACGCACACCTTATTGTTAGTGAATAGTGCTTGGATTTATTTCGCAAAATTTACTGTAAGACTAGAAATATGTGATGATTCATTGCTATAACTAATCTTTCTTCATATTCTAGGTGAGTCTTTTCCTGAAAGCGGCTTTCGAGAAGCGGCAAGCAGAGTTGCGAGAGGCCAAAGAGCGGAAGGAAGGAGTGAAGGAGGAGGAAGGCGAAATGGAGAGAGAGTCACCCTCAACCAGTCGAGGACTCCCGAACGGAAAGGAGAAGGATACGGTATGCGGGGGTAGATACTTATTCTAATTTATTTCATTATGAGCCGGATTGGACGTCGAATACGAAGAATACTCTTCTGTTTCAGGAAGACGGCAAGGCTCTCTCTTACATCACTTTCCGACGCTTCTTTTCATGCAAAGGATGTGTCAGTTAATTAGCTCACTAGTTTTCTTCGTTAACAGTTATCAATCTTTAACTAGTAAAGTTACGGAAGGATGAATTTTGATCTGCTATTAAGGTGCCGATAAGAGTTCTGAGGAAGCTCTTCAGCGACAAGATGGTGCTACCGCAGGGAATGGCTGTGTTCTTCATGAATCATGACGCAAGGGAGGTAGGAAACATATTATTATTATTATTGTTGACGTGAGTTGTTGTTCTAGTAGAGTTATACAGCGTTTCTTCTTTACTTTTGGCTTTTATTGAAAGCAAAAGAAGATTACGATCTGTTTTAAGAGCAATAGAGTAACGTATATTTTTTGCGTCTTCTTAATCATCATCAAATAGCGAATATATAACAGATCAAACACGGGACTTCTATTTAGCGAATACTTTGATATTACTGGCTATATATTTATTACCCATTATTTCTATTAACAAATTAGCAAATTTGAATGAATTAAAATTTTTATGTCTGTATGTATTCTTCGAGTGATATGATAATGGTGCAGATCTTGTTTACGTAATAATATTTTATATGAAAGCGAGAAAGAATAAGTTTAAATATAAATTTTGCTTGTAGTTCTACGACGACAGCCGCCTGGTGGGCGACATCGCAACGGAGCGGGGCTGGCGCCGCCGCCGACCTCTCCGGCTTCTCTTCACGATTGTTCCCACGACTGACGAGGCATTCGCATTCGACGAGGACGAGATGCCGCAGCTCGAGGTTTCTTATTCTATTATGTCTCTTTAGATATAGAGATTGTCGGTGTCGACAGCGGGTTCTTTATGATAACATGATATGAAGAAATCCTTTTTATTGGTCTTCTTGTTGTTTTTGATTTAAAAAAGTGTATGTACCTAGACATTTTGATGAGTACCTGGGTCTATATTATGAATGATTGTATAAAACGTATTCATATTTATACATATGTATAACTTAAAAACTATTCATTAATTCCAAACTCGTCTGCAGATGGAAGAGAGGACCCCGCCGCCTTCCGATCTCCTTCCGCCCGGTCTCTCCTCTCTGCTTACTCCGTCCTCGCCATCTTCTTCCACTGCCGTCCCTTCCTCCTCCATTCCCTTCTCGGCCTCAGGCCCCATGCGTCTGTGTCCTCCTGCCTCTACCGTAACCCCACCCGGAGGTGGACTCTTCCCGCCAGAACCAGCTAGCCACATCTTCATGACTCCAACAGGCATGTCGCCAGTTACAGCGCCGCCCCCGCAATGGCAGCCGCCTCCTCAGCCCCAGCCTGGCCCGGCCCCTAATCCGGATCAACCCCCTCTGAAGAAGCGACGCTCCCCGAAGAAGCTGCATCCACAAGCTGCAACCCCCGCGCCCGCCCCTCAGCTCGAGTCGCAAACCCATCCAGTCTCGGGTGCGGCGCCGCCAACGGCCAGAGCCACCGGACCGCCTCCACAAGTGGGCCCCCAAGGTCCCCTTCGGCAACTTCTCGCCCCTCCGCCAGGGGCCTTCATCCACCCCCAGCAGATGGTCTTCATGAATCAGGCGGCCGCGGCAGCTGCGGCAGGCCAGCCGATGGGAATGAATTTGATGCCCTCGCCCCTCCAGCTGAACCCTGCCCAGATGCGAATGTTCATGCAGCAACTGCAGCAGAGGGCAGCAGCCGCAGCTGTGGCCACTGGGGCGGGGCCCGGTTTGGGGGGCCAAGTACCGGATGGTCAACTACCAGGAGGGCAGCTCCACTTCATCCCCGTCTCATCCATCCAGATGGCCGCCGCTCACATGCACCATATGCACGCGAGAATGGCGGCCGGGGCGGGGGGTCCGTTTGGGCCCAACCAGGGACCCAAGAGAACCCCAGCCCCTCCACAGATTCCGCCAGGCGCCGCTCTTCCGTCCGCCTCGGAGAGTCAAGAGCCCCAAACGCAGACAACGGAGCGAGGAATAGAATGATAGTTGGAGAGGATTAGAGAAAGAAACGGCGATTAGCCTGCACTTCTAGAACCACCGCACATCGCTCGTTTAGATTCAAGTTATTTTCTGACATATATTTCTCCCGATTTTTCACACGACGAAACATTGTAAATGAAGGAAGGAACTGGTGATTGTCATTCGTGTAAGAAAGAATATGCTGCTCCGTTTGTTATTGCTATTTATCCTATCTTATTTGACATCTTCTAACAGTCATCGATCGATCTGTATTGACTTGTACTGAATGTGAGGTGACAATCCGCTTAGTTGTGGTTCTTATATATATATATATATATATATATATATATATATATATATATATATATATATTTACGAATTCAGCAGAACTCTGCCATTTTCCTACGGGTTGAGTTAGCATTTCAATTTGTTTAAATATCCATTCGTTTAAAACATATTTCATCGTTTTATTCAAAATACATATATAATGTAAATAAATTGTTTAAAGACTACTTTAAATTACAAACTCCACGAATTATAAGGTAGATTACGAGTGCGTGAATTTTAAAATATCAATGAATATGAATTTGCGTATTCCGACAAAGATTTTGAATTGGAATGGGCAGAGAAAGGATTCATATTTATGTACATAGGTCGAGTCTTGTGAGACAAATAGGAATGAACTCGCTACGCTAGATATCTATGCATGGGAATAGTCCTTATCTCTGTTATCTCTTCTGCCTTGCACTCTCTCCATCTCTCTCTCCATGTCTCTAGCCTGCTCTCTCTCTCTCTCTCCCTCACTCTAGCTATGAACATCTTGCTCTCCCATATTCGCTCTCTATCTTTCTCGCTCTTTCACTCTCGCCCTCTCTCGCTGTGTCACACTCTCTCCGTCGCCTTTCTATAAACATCCATCTTCTGACTGTAATACAAGACTGATAACAGTCGAGCACTACATCTTCTTCCCTTGCAGGAGGATCCAGGGCAAGAAATGTAGGGTTGACGGAAGACAGTTCAGTTATGACGGCAAGCTAAAAGAGAGAGTAAGCTATAAATATGAAAATATTACCGAAAATAAAGATAATAAAAATAATAATAATAAATAAATAAAATCACAATAATTATAATGATGAGAATCTCTTAACAATTATAGTTTTATTAATGGAATGATCACTGATTAATATGATAGTGATAATTGAGCAAATATTATTGGTTGTTTTCTTATGAAATTATGCAACTTTACGTATAAAAAAGGAGACAAAAAAGATAGACTGCCATTTTCTCCTCGGTTTTTTTCGTGTGTATATAATTATTTGAACCATTATATAATTTAACAATAAATTACCTATCCATCCTTTTCCGTAGTTGCTGCACATTTCTAGTGGCAGTCCCCAAGTGGAATCGCTCAAGCAAACCATTTCCGTTTCCATCGGAAAACACATCAAGTTGAGGAATGATTTGGTGCCACTTAAGCCAAATCGTCTTCATCCTCTCCAATATTCAATCGTTCGGTTCTTCGCTGCATGGCCCTTCATGAGAGAAACAGACCATCTAAAATTAGATAGCGACTCATCGGAGCACCTTTGCATCTTCCTCACTCTGTCCCTCTCAGTATCACTCCGTTTCTCTCTGCCTTCCTGTTGCTCTCTCAGTCTCTCTCTCTCTCCCTCCCTGTGAGTGTCATTCTCTCTCTCTATTAATCTCTCTCTTTATCTCTCACTCTCGTTTTCTCAATTTCTTTCCACACAAAAATTCCCGTCTTCTCTTACAGGCTTTTACTCGTCCATTTATTTTGGCTTAGTAAAACAGCTCCCACCATCATCTTCCCATCGCATACAAACGCGCACAGGCGACGACAGCCGAGCGAATGGGAGAGAGAGAGAGAGTGAGAGAGAGAGAGAGAAAGAGAGTGAGAATATGAGAATGTGAGGGAGAGAGTGTGAGTGAGAATGAGAGGAGAGAATGTGAAAGTTAATGTGCAAGCGCCGGACCAGACGGCTAGAGTGCCTGACTGTCTGGCGGGCGCCATTCTCTCTCGCACTCCTGCACTATCTCGCCTCTACGCATTGGCCACCTCATCCATCACTCACGCAAACGGGCTGTCCCGACTCTCTCTCTCACTCTCTCTCTGTCTCTCTCTCTTCACTATTTGTCTTCCTCTAACTGGTGTCTCTCCACACTCTATCAAGTAGTAGAAGAAACGCTTATTTTGTTTCCTTATTCTCCTTTCCTCTGTTCCTATCTCCCTTTCTTCTCTCTTCTCGCTCTCTTGCTCTATTTCGCTCTCTCGCCCCCTCTCTCTCACTTTCTCTCTGACTTCTATTCTACCGTAATCAAGTGTACTCGCGCAAGCACATGACGTGCACTGTGCAATCTCAACAAGGAGAGGAAAGAGAGGCAGACAAAGAAGAGAAAGAGAGAGAGAGAGTGAGAGAGAGAGAAAGACAGGAAGAGAGGGAGAGCGAATGAAAGATAGAGAGGGAGAGAAAGAGGAGAGAGAAAGTGGGTGAAGGGAAATTGTGATATCAAGAAAGCATCAATCGTTGTGATGTCAGAGCCTTTTTTGCTGTTCATGGTCAGCAATGGAACACATTGTACTGTTATTGTAGAATGACCATACCATTTGACGAAGACTGATTAATGTACCACTAAATTGGCAAATAGTGCGTTAAGAAAGGTTGAATAAAATGAATAAAATTGAAACTAAGACTTAACCGAATCGATTGGGAGCATGTTCATTCTGATGCGCTTTCTGCACTATTATTCGTATCGGAGTGCTGCTCGCTCTTCTCAAGTTGACATGTCAACTAGAAACCCTGTCTCTATGTCTGCCTCGCTCTCCTTCTCTCCACTCTCTCTCTCTCTCCCTCTCTCTCTCTCTCTCTCTCTCTCTCTCTCTCTCTCTCTCTCTCTCTCTTACAAATCTCCTCCCGTCATCCGAGATCACCAGCTGCCATTCATTGTCACCTTCATTGTCTCGCAGTAGCCTCTCTCTCTCTTTCTCTCTCTCTCCTCACCCTTTCTCTACGCTCTCTCCTACGCCTCTACCACAGTTAAATGAGGCAGAATACGGTAATCCATTAGGCGATAGACAGGAAGGGGTACAATAGGTGAGAAAGACGGCGAAAAGAGAGCGAGAGGGGGGGGGGGGAAAGTCTGAAAATCTTTTAAAATTCTATCATAACATGTCTGTTAACTTTTTTCTTCAGAAAAATGAATATCCCACAGATTCCAAAACACGATAGCCAGACTACGGGTGTTTGAAAATGAGCACACAGTTTTATAACCCAAATAGAGTTCGAAATCTTAAATATATAACCAGCACACAAGTTTTTTGTTTCTTCTTCCTTACAATTAACCAACAATAAGTGGTCATCCATTTTTTAATTGTTATTTATACGATTTATTCTTCCGATGCAACTTCTTCCGCTTTTCCCTGGCAGTTTTAACGGAAAGATGTGATTGTTCGCGACAGTGCTTGATTTTGGGTTGGGCTAAAAAGGATTTTCTAGATAAGTTGTGTGAAATTTCGACTCCAACAAATCTCGTCTCCCCGACAATGAGATTACATATGAAGAAAGGGAGATGAGACGCGCAAATCTGCCAGGTTGACGCCTACCGTGGATTCACTCTTCTTACACGCCATTCGAACAGATAAAGTTTGAAACAAAAAAAAAGAACGAAGGAGGAGAAAGGAATGGGTTCATACTCTCTTTTTACGCTTTACATACGCTCCCATTGCTGAGACGCCACTCACAAGGCTTTTAAATGCAGAGCGGAGAGAGCGAGAACGAGAGACAGAGAGAGAGAGAGAGAGAGAGTGAGAGAGCGAGAAAGAGAGAGCGCTGAAGAGGGAAAAATGAAAGGATGAGGAAGAAAAAGCAAGAGATGAAAGGTGAGAGAGACTGAGAGCGGTAAATAAAGAGAAAGTGAAAGTGAGAGAGCACTGGAGAGGATGTCAGGCAAACAGAGAAGAACGCGAGAGTGTTCTACTCGATGAGATGTTCAGACAGCTCGCGGGACACATTGCGGGCTGCTGCTTGCGCGCTTTCTCTCTCTCTCTCTTTCACTTTCTCTCTTTTCTTATTCTCTCTCGTCTTTCCTAGTTTTCCCCGCGCCACTCGCGGCACTCTCGCTGTGCCACTCTCTCTCCCATCTCTTGCTCCGGTCAGTCGCCTACATATTCCTTCACTCTCATGTCACGTGTACGTAGTTCGATGCTAGACATCAATATATTTCACACGATCTCTCTCTCTTTCTTTCTCTCTCTCTTTCCGTTTCTTTCACTCTCTTTCTTTCTCTCTCTAGAGGGGGGGGGGGGGCAGAGAGAGTAAGAGGAAGCGAGAGAAATAGAAAGAGATTCTTCTGATTCCTTTCGCTGGTATAGTATATCTGGGTTGTTGCTTGAGACCAGAGAAATTGGCAAAAGAAGAAGAAAAAGTCCTCGCGGAGACATAAAGAGAAATAGAGAGAGACAGCACAAGTTACGGACGTCGTTGATGCGAAGGTGTAGAGAGGAAAATGAACGACGAGCAGAAGAGACTGCGGGACTGCTAATTCTGCTTTCAACTTTGCCTCCTTATTCGACAGAAACTCACTTGTCATTCGAAAATAAACCACTGGCGTGAGAAGCCGAATCATAAAAAGGTAAAAAAAAAAGGTATATAAAAATATCACAGACAACCGAGGAAACAATAAATTATGCAAGCCGGAGAAAGGAGAGAAAGAGAGAGTGCGAGAGAGAGAGAAGGAGACAGAGAGAGAGAGAGAAGGGGAGAGAAGGAGAGAGAGAGGGGAGAAGAGAGAAGGAGATAGAAAGACAGACTGGCAGGTGGTTAACCCTAGCGATTTCCGAAAGATGGAAGCGTATGTTGTACGGTGTCCGCCAACCGTGTACTTATTGTTAGTAGTTTGGCACTGCAAATTGTTTTTCTCCTTTATCAAACGAATCAAAGAAGTGCTTGGAGCACGAGAGGGAATAAAATAAGGGGAAACAGAATAAGGCTGGGCGGAAGAGCAATTCCGCTGCTTGGATCGAAGAGGACAGTGAATTCTTGACTCTTGCGGTCTACGCAACTGAACACCAATTTGATTACATGAGAGAGAGAGGGAAAGAAAACGAGCGAGTGAGCTAACCCTTGATATCGCCAAGAGGTTCTGAAGCACCTTCCGCGGGAACAGCTGCGGTTGGCTGAATGAATTACACGAAACTTGCGAAATACACAAAAATGATAAAGCATTCCATAATGAGGTTATGTACATATTTGGCAAGAATGTTTTTGCAGTAAATATGTTTTCTGATTCTTCTGCCTTTCGGCGCTGAATGCTGTACTCCCCACTCTACTTCTCTCGTTATATCTGCTCTCTTCTCCCTCTCTACCTCTGTCATTCTCTCTCTCGCTTTTCCACCTCTCTGCGCCCTTTCATTCTCTCACTCTATCTCTCTTATCTCGCTTTCTCTATTCTCTCTCTTTCCCTCACTCTCTCTCTCTCACTCTCTCTCTCAATACCGGCAACAGATTCAAACCAAACGTATCCCTTTTTTCTTCTGAAATACGAAAGGTTCTGACATAAAAAAACGTGGGTGCTATCCCTGTTGGGGGGGGGCATGATTTTTTCGAAGTTTCTAAGGAATGTTTTGCCCCATCTACTTACGGCTGAAAGCTGTCTATTAGTGCTTATTTATCGAGCTGAACGCGAATATGACATCGAAAACGTCAATTAAGCTACTTATGCTAACATTTCTGCGCAAATAAACATTCCTTAGAAACTTGGAAAAAATTATGCCCCCCCCCAACAGGGATAGCACCAAAACGTGTAATTTTTTTCAACCTTATCACGCCAGCTGGAGACGCCACCGTAACAGGAAAAGCCGAGGTAGATTATCGCGAGAAGCAGAAGGACACCGCCCGCTGTAAAATGCATGGTTTCAAGCAACGCCTCCTCATTAGTACCGCCCCTCAACATAATGAAGAGAGGTGGAATGTTGCCTAATATTATATGTATATGCACCTCCATAGATTACGTTCCTCTTTAGCCTTTCAGCTTCGTTCGTCCTTTCTATGGTAGGCAGGCTGAAAATTTGTACAAGCAGAAATTAATGTATAGATAATTAAATTTGTTCGCATTGACCAAATAAAAAAGTGCTTGCTAGTAATTTATAATAACTGATAATGTAAATGGTACCTTTTTGGAACAAGCTTCAAAGTAATCTCCGTCTTCTTCGAAGATACACTTTTTCCTGCGTACGTTGCATTGGTCGCCGTGGGCGAAACCTTCAAGGAGCCAAAAATACTCACACTTCATTTCGTGCCTTTTTGCGAGATCATTTAGAGAGACGAGACTACAACGTTCAGCAAATTACAGTTGGGTTTGGTGCTTCTTAAAAAATGTAATAAGCATTTTTCGTTTTAGGGTGGATTTTGAAGCACGCTTATTTCCTATAATTATAAATAAATTTTTTAATCAGCTATTTTTTATGAGATATACTCAAAATACCTGTTTGCTTTTTTTTAAAGAAAGATGCCAGCCTCACAGAATCCGTTGGAGAAATATACTGTCAAACAATAGCATCACGAATTCAAAAGTGGATGTAAAGTAACCTTGAATATGAGCAGATCACGTCCGTTCGAGTCGCGAACGACGTTGTCCAGCAGGCCGTGGCAGTCGATGTCCGGGTCGAGGTCGCCGACTGACAGTGCACCGTTCACCGTCCATTCCACCTGGAGAGGACAATTTATTTATTTATTTAGTGATTTTTTTTATTTACTCTTATGAATTAAAATGATATACATCTCAATTATTTGCAATGATTTTTTTCAATAAAAACAATTTACAACTATAAAAGAAAAGAGCTTGCCAAGAACCCAATAATGTACAACCTCGCCAACGATATGCTGATTCGTAACGACGAAACGAACATGTTCGCCAAGGGGGACCTTGCAAGGTTGAGAAATATATGGAATAAGTTGTGAGAACAAGACTGGCAGAGTGGACGGCGAGGAAATAGTATGCCATAGATAATATAGTCTTTTAGTTCTGTTTTATACATTTTCTTTGGTTTATTGAGAGAAAATTTTGTCGAAAGAAAAAGGAAAAAAGATGGAAAGAACGAGCTGCTGCTTACATCGAATGTCATATTCTTCTCATCGAGTTTGTACTCGGTGATATTCAGTGTAAAGTCATCGCATGCGCTTCCTAACGATTCTTCATCATTCTTAGAGAGCTGGATGGCATCCTGCAAATATTAAAAGATAGAGCGAGAGCATGAGAGTGAGAGAGAGGAGAGTGAGGGGGAAAGAGGGAGAATGAGAGTGAGAGATGAAGGGTGAGAGAGAGAAGAAGAGTGAGAGAGAGGGCAGTGAGAGTGAGAGTGGGAATGAGCTGGAAATTTTGAGGGGGCAAGACAGAGAGAGATGAAATGAGTGCGAGAGACAGGGAGAATGCTGAATGGGAGAGAGGAGAGCGAGAGTGAAAACAAATAAAGAATGTGACAAAGAACAGAGACAAAGAGAAAGAGAAAGAGCAGAGACAAAGAGAAAGAGCAAGAGAAAGAGAAAGAGAAAAAGAAAGAGAAAGAGAAAGAGAAAGAGAAAGAGAAAGAGAAAGAGAAAGAGAAAGAGAAAAGATAGATAGACCTCACTCAGTTAACGGTCTGGAAAATCTTGAATAATATGAAAATAGAAATAAATTTGTTTTCGAGCTACAATAATTAAAGATTCGAACCAAATTCATCTCAATTCGACGGCACCGAAGCCACTCTTCGCATTCCATCTTTTGAAGCTGGTCAGAGCACGAGGCAACCTGACGAAGAGAGAGTGTGAAAAAGTAGAGAGAGAGCGGAGAGTCAGAGAGAGAATGAGATATAAAGTGAAGAGAAATGAGATAACGAGGAACGGGAGGTAACCTCGTAAAATCGGCCAGCGCAGGATGCACAGCTCGCGTTGTAATCGTTGGCCAACTTGGAAATGAAATATTTATGAATATTAAAGAAAATAGCCAGCTTAGAGGAAAGAAAAAACAAAATTAACCGACTTTATAATTGATTAATGAAAGAGTAGAAAAGATCAAATGCAACTGTATTTAATGTAACGAAGCTTGGAAATAGGTGAGTCTTACCTTCGAAATGAGCGTTCTTTGCAGTCGAGTCATCAGAGAAGTCTCCAAAAATCTATGAGAGCAGTAAAGATGTAATTAGTTTATATATTAAGTAAAAAAAAAAACTTACATTTATTTTTCCTTGATTGTATCAATCTATTCCAACCATAATCCATCAAACTTTTCTCTTAATATTATTCCGTTAGAATGACCTGGTCGCGAAGAGTGGCAGGCCACTGCTTCTCAATGGATCGTGGCTCAGAAGCGCATCCAACTGGCGTACCTGTAAGATCTCATTTTACTTTTATTTTTATTACTTTTTATGTTTAGAAGGGAGAAGAAAATAAGTAAGCAGAATACATATGTAGTGCTTCTTGAAACCTACCGCCAGAGCGTCGTCATCTAAAGTCGGTGAAATCTGAAAAAAGGCGGTGAAGTATGTCGGCGTAATCGATATTGATATATTTGCTGCATAATTACTGTCGTAAATTGATTCGCTCTACATGAAACACTTTCATTCTATGTAAGTCGCTTGTCGCTATAGGGAGGGAGCTTGTTATAACGACTGAAACTGGCATCTTTCAGTAGAGCGAAACCACCTTCTTTCCGAAACAGCTAAACTTGAATAACCTTTTGAGTTTGATTGATTTTGAAGAGCGACAAATATCCAACACGACGACGAGAACTTGTGAGATTGTTACTGGAAAAAATAATTGGGACAAGTTGCATAAGTAATGGCTAAAAAAATAGCTTTTTTTTTTAATTGTTTTCTTTTGTAATGAAGGTATGTATTCATTAAGAAATAAGTTATTCTGCTCATCATTTCAATAATATTGCCACGGCGGTCATCGATCATGGGTCCACCGTAGTCGGGTATTCAATCACAGTGCGATTGCAGACAGAAAAGCTTCAACCACAGTGACAAATCCGCAATAGCGTGTCCCACCACTCGCGTACGCCGAATCGGCCGCACTGCTCGGGCGGGCAGCAGCAGGCAGAGCAGCAGCTCCACTCCTGCCACGCCACGTTGAGACGGAGATTCAGGCTGAGTGCCTCCTGCAAAGGAAGGCGCGAGTCTTGGCACCGAGCCAAATTCCATCATTCTCGGGCGCCAGAAAAGCTCGCCTTGTGCCAGCGGTCATTCCACGTCTGCCACGCTGTTTCGAGCACGCCTTCCGAAGAAGAGTTCTCCACGCTGGAGACTGAGCGAGCGACGAAGTCGACCACTTGGACTACTGAGGAGAAGGAAGACACCAGAGAGGCGTTGTGCAAGAGCATCTGAGAGAGAGTGGGAAACAGAGAAAGGGAAAGAGAGAGAAAGAGAGTGAGAGAGAGTGAGAGAGGGAAAGAGAGATCCAGTTGCCTACCACATTGCAGACGAGGTTGAGATGCAGCGGCCGCATCGTCAACGTCTCCATCGGCGACTTCATAAGGCGGACGTCGCCTGAGTGGGGGGCTTCTATTTATAGTGAGCAGATTACGCCCTTCTCGTATTAGAACTAAATCAATAATGCAATGTCAAAATTTACAACTATTTTATTTAATACATAAATAATTAAATGGGTGTATGGAAAAAATTAATATATAAAATGTCGCACTCTCTGTCTGCAATGTCGGCCATGCTATTTTTTAATACATGAATAAGTTAACTCGTCTGCAATGTGGTGGGCAAAAATGAATAAATAAATAAATATATAGAAAAATATATAAATTAAGCAAATTGCCAGTTGCGGTGAAACGTGAAATTTCCGTGCGCAGCAGAGGGCTGACAGCTGAGAAGAGCTCGCGATCTGCCGGCGGCATTTGGACTGGAAAAGATAAACCCCTCTCTCTCCTCCCTCTCTCTCTTTCTCACATCTTACCTCACTCCAACTCTCTCTCCCTATTAGCCTTTCTCTCATCTTACACTCTCTCTCCCACTCTCTCTCCCTCTCTGTCTTTCTCTCATCTTACTCTCCCTCTCCCACTCTCTCCCTCTCTCTCTTTCTCTCATCTTACTCTCTGCCTCTCCCAATCTCTTACCCTCTCTCTCATCTTACTCTCTCCCTCTCCCACTCTCTCTCTTGTCTCCTTCTCTCTCTCGCTTTCTCTTACCCTTATAGAATCTCGCGTTGAGTGACTTATTTTGACTATAGTCGACATCCGCATCCACGGCCCATGCAGCGAGTGGCAGCGCGCCCATGCGAAGGCCTTCTTCTACGGAGACAAAGGGATCTGGCATCTTGCCAAAAGAGATCATAGTAAAATTCCTTCCAACAACTATTAAGAAAATAACAATAAATAAATAAATAGGAATGGCACACGGTTCACCTTTCTCCGCTCCACTTCCGGCAGAGCTACTATGGACATCTCGGTACGAAATAGCGTGCAAGTCGGACAGCTCTCTCATCTCCTCGAACGGCCTTGACAAGCTTTAAAACATTACAATTTTATTATGATAAAATGTTTTACTAATGGCAATAAATAAATGTATTGACAAAATATATGTATATATATAAATATATTTATATATATTTCTTGTAAAAGTAGATACAAAATAAAATTGGCACTTTGTCGAGATGTGAAAGAATTCGGTGCTGGCCATGGCGTAATCTTTCGTAGGGTTCGTATCGCACGTCAGGCACTTGATGCGAGTGACGAAGATATTCTAGAAATTTTTTTAGAGTTTCATCGTTTAAAGCAACAAAAGTTCATTGAGCCTTCAAATTTGTTGAACTTGCAGAAGGCGCTTCAAAATATGTAAGGAGATTTAGATGTAATTAAGGAGCAGAAAAACCTCATGTATGTGATAGCGAAAGTGACGGGAAGACTGAGCGGGGCATCTTAACATTTATTTTAATTTTTAATATTAATATAAGTAACCGAATAATCTTTTATAGAGCAAAAATTTTTTTACAGTTAATATTTGTCTTTTTTACCTTTAAAAAATGTAAAACTAACTTATCTGCCTGTTCCACAAAACGCATACTCTCCTGTGAAAAAGCGCAATTGCCATGTCGGAACTGGTTAGCCTTGTAGTAGTACAGAGTGTAGCTGAATGTCGTCAAATATTTATCTTTGTAGTAAATTAATTTTTTTATTGATCCAAATACCTGAAGTATACGGTTGTAGGTTATTTTTAATAAAAAAAATCATCCAGGTGCCTAGATGTAATAAATACGGTAAGTTCTTTTTTCAAAGAAGCAAATAAAAAAGGGAGCTCTAAATAGTGTACTTTGGCCAGGTCGCGTCGCTCGAGGTTGGCATCAGCCCAGAAAGCGCGGGCAGCATCGTCTTTGACTGCTCAAGCCCATTAGAAGACGTGGACTTCCGAAAGAATTTTAATTAACATAAAAAAATATTCATTCTAATTCTATTACCGAAGGGTTTATCATCGTAATTTTCCTGAATTTTGCAGGCCGGTTATATCCTGGCGTCATTTTCTCTCTCTCTCTCTCTCTCTCTCTCTCTCTCTCTCTCTCGCTTTATTCAGGCACAAGGGCGCGAGTTCAAAAGCGAGTTTTCGTTTGGTAATTCATTCTTTCTGAAAGGCTTTACTGCTCAAAGTCCAAAGATGAATTGGGGGTTAAATAGGCTGCTTAGTAGTGTTTGTAGACTGACATAGAAATAGCGCATGAAGGCGTCGTCCTCGTCGGCGACGGGAAAGCTGAGCTGCGTCAACGCCCGCGCCTTCATCTCTCCTGCGAAGCCGAGCTTGTACTCACTCGTAGGAGGCGCCGCCGTGAGCGTCCAAGGAGGCGCCGTTGCAGATGACGGCTGCCTGAAAATCACATCATTGTTTTATGAAAATATATAGTATGTACGTGCAAATGATTAAAGAAATGTGTAAATAACTGATTTTAAAAATCACAGAATTTTTTTTTTAAGGCGATGTGCCGAAAATGTGAACTCAACCCTTTTTCCTATGCTTTCCGAGAGCTCAGAAGGCAACTTTTCTTTTCATATAATGCCGTCTATTTTGCTTCCAGACCGGGTAAAAACCAAAGGCAAACCGAGACACTTTACCGTCTGCAGGATTTGTTCATTTTTGTTTGAGAATTCTTATCACTTTTGGTATTTGCCATACTTCTTTTCGAGTTCTTCTTCAGGCAGACTGTAGAGTGTGCTATGTTGGCTTTATGATTAGTTTTTAACGTGCTGGAAGCTAAATAGAGATTTTTATTATACAGTTGTGCGAAGATGAGTACTATTCAGATCGCCCCGGATCATTTGCACGTACATACTATATATTTTCGCCCAGGGGAAACAAGGGTTTCTCTGCTTTTATTTGACTTTAAAAAGTTCCGCAAAGTTGATCGTTACGTTCTCGCTGACGCCAACTAAGAAAGTGGCCTAAGGTAAGCTTATGGTTAGAGCGTTGGTTGACGAAACCTTGACATTGCGAGGACCTCGACCCAAAGGGGTCTCAGAGACCAAACGGGAATATTGACTTATTGAACCGAACTATCTCTCTCTCTCCATAGAGCAGAAAGTTAAAAATCCCTGGGAATATGACATTGTAAACCATGGAAACTCAGCATTAATTGCCCTTGCAAAAACCTAAAGATTGCTTCGATCGCACTCGTGCCGATTAAGAGAGCCTCTCTCCAAGGGTCAAGGACTGCCTGCCCCGGGGACCGATGTTCCATTTTGACTACCAGAACTTTATGAGTGATACATGGATAGATTATAAGGAAAACTAGACTGTTGAAAAGTTTGAGAAATTTTTTTTCTCCACGCCACCACCCGAAATATGTCAAAAATTCGATGTTCTGTAACTTGCTTCATTTACAAGATTTTTTACTTTTCTTTTTTTGTCTGATTTCTCATTCAAAACTGCACAAAAAAGTCCCAGATAACTGTTTCTGAAAAGATTCATTTTAATAGACTTTTTCCGGATCGATTTCCAGATAATATTCACTGCTATCTTGAAGAGGAAAGAAAACTGCATAGAATATCATTTTATTATTGGAATCTGAGAACACTATTTTTAGATACATGAATTTTAATCGGCGATAATGTGCGACAGTGGCATCAATTACTGTTCGGCGAGTCTTGCCCCAAAATGTTCGAATTGAATTTTTCTCTTAAAATCACCCCAAGGAGGTTCTTTGATGCGAGGAACACGAATATCATGTTTATTTTTTATTATGACGTCATTTTAAAAAGTTACGGTAGGTAAATGGTTGAACGACACAGTTTTACTATTCACCTACCGTAACTTTTTAAAATGACGTCATAATAAAAAATAAACATGATATTCGTGTTCCTCGCATCAAAGAACCCCCTTGGGGTGATTTTAAGAGAAAAATTCAATTCGAACATTTTGGGGCAAGATTCGCCGAACAGTAATTGATGCCACTGTCGCACATTATCGCCGATTAAAATTCATGTATCTAAAAATAGTGTTCTAAGATTCCAATAATAAAATGATATTCTATGCAGTTTTCTTTTATCTTCAAGATAGCAGAGAATATTATCTGGAAATCGATCTATGAAATACGGAAAATGTCAAAAAACCCGACGTCAGACATATACGAAAAACCGAAAAATTGAATTTTTATGTCTAAACTTTATTTTTCGGGAAGTATCAAAGTTTCGTATAGACATGATTTGTAGAGAATAAAAAACTACACCATTATCTTGTTTTGCAGATGAAAAGGTAAAAAGGGAAAACAGATATGGAGCTTAAACTGCGGTGCAGCACTTGATCGCATATAGTATTCAAAAATTGATACCCAAAAAAGGTGTCCTCAAATCCTTTTCGTAGAAACATACAGTACCGCTCAAGAACCAGGGGTGCAGGAACTTTCGGAACTTTCGGAAAGTTCCAAAATGTCCGATCAAATTTGTGCGTTTCTCGATAACCGCACGTCGATTTGGTTTGCATATTTGGATTCAGGCACTCGGGTTACACCATAATTGAGCATTAAAATGTCAAGATAATGCATTTTCGACAAAATGGAAAATATTGTGAATTTGGTGGTGCAGGAACACCACAATTCGTAGTGCGTCAATGTGCCTTCGTGTCAGTGAAATTTATGAAGGAATTTGATCTAACAGTACAACTTTAAATTACAGTTGCAGACTTCATTTGTAGTATTCTTATGTCTTAGCAAGTGATTTTTAATGTTACAAGTGAAAAAAATACGGCAAAAAAATTTGCAAGACAAACTTGAATAAATTGGTTCAAAAGCGGAACCGAACACCAGCAACTCCGTTCATACTCGTTGCAGGCATACCAATACTCCACCCAGCCACGTCGTTATCTAGATCCAAACAATTTTTGGGTGCATTTTGAGGCTGTTCTTAAGAGCTGATAGAGTCCATGCCACGAAGATTCCATACCTTCCGTACTCTTACGTACATTGTCAGATTTCAATATCGAAAACATAAAGTTTCGTGTCCTCTCTCCGCGTCGAAAAATATTTTTTGAATGAACTTTTCCAGAATTGAAATCCAAAAGCGCAGCAAAATGTTTTCTGCGTTTGGGGCTCGAACCTGAGACAAACAAAATTGCAATCCAGCGCGTAAACCACTGCACCATACCAATCCTTTCTGTTCGTACTACCGAATCCTTGACAGTCGGTCAGTTGTCGGATTTGAGACCACCGACAGTGCAAAGAGGACAAAGCGAAGCGAAAGACAGAGCGAAGAAAGCGAAGGACGAGGGAAAAGCGAAGCAAAGAGAGGACAAATCAAGAAGTAACAGAGAGAGAGAGACAGAGAGAGAGAGAGAGAGAGAGACAGAGAGAGAGAGAGAGACAGAGTGACGTATATTGTAAAGTTCCCGTAGGAGGATCCACATGAGAGACAGTTTTCTAGGGGTAACAAATGACGCTCTATCAAATGGATATGGTCTCATCGCGCAGTTTCTACGGCTTGGCACGCTAATGGCGCATTCCCATAATATAAGTGCTCATTTTGACCTTATAATGAAACTTTTATGAAATCCTTCCTATGGCTTTTTTGTGCGCCTTTAGATAACAAATAAAATGATACTTTCAAAATTTAGTTTTCTTAAGTTTTACTAACTTTATGGTCAATCGAATATTTTCGATAAATCGAGGCATACTGTAGTTATACCTTCAAAATATTTTTGGAAGCTCTCATGATGCTACATAAGCCCTGCAAAGGAAATTAAAATCAAAAAATATTTTTGTTCCCTGCACCTTCTGATAGACAGCCTCAAAATGCACCCAAAAATTGTTTGGATCTAGCTAACGACGTGGCAGGGTGGAGTATTGGTATGCCTGCAACGAGTATGAACGGACTGGCTGTTGTTCGGTTCCGCTTTTGAACCAATTTCTTCAAGTTTGTTTTGCAAATTTTTTTTTGCCGTTTTTTTTTCACTTGTAACATTAAAAATCACTTGCTAAGACATAAGAATACTACAAATGAAGTCTGCAACTGTAATTTAAAGTTGTACTGTTAGATCAAATTCCTTCATAAATTTCACTGACACGAAGGCACATTGACGCACTACGAATTGTGGTGTTCCTGCACCACCAAATTCACAATATTTTCCATTTTGTCGAAAATGCATTATCTTGACATTTTAATGCTCAATTATGGTGTAACCCGAGTGCCTGAATCCAACTATGCAAACCAAATCGACGTGCGGTTATCGAGAAACGCACAAATTTGATCGGACGTTTTGGAACTTTCCGAAAGTTCCGAAAGTTCCTGCACCCCTGGTTGTTGAGCGGTACTGTATATTATGTATTTTTTCCTCTACTTTCATATTATGGAATGATTTCTCTGGAAATGGACCGGCAAAAATGAAAAAAAAAAAACAGAAAAAAATAACATTTTTTTAGTACTAAAAATTTGTATCCGGAAAAAGTCTATTAAAATGAATCTTTTCAGAAACATTTATCTGGGACTTTTTTGTGCAGTTTTGAATGAGAAATCAGATAAAAAAAAAGATAAGTAAAAAATCTTGCAAATGAAGCAAGTTACAGAACATCGAATTTTTGACATATTTTGGGTGGTGGCGTGGAGAAAAAAAATTTCTCAAACTTTTCAACCGTCTAGTTTTCCTTATAATCTATCCATATATCACTTATAAAGTTCTGGTAGTCAAAATCGTACATCGGTCCCCGGGGCAGGCACCAATGGCGCCCTCCTTGAACCTTACAGAGAGGCTCTCTTAATGGAGCCTTATCCATAATCTATTTGAATTTGGCTGGTCATTGTAGTCGCGTCTCTCTAATGCTCTCTCGCAGGCTAAATGGCGCGAATTCAAAAGTCTCTTTTTGAATAAATAATTATCATACACTACTGTAACTTATATTTATTAGTGATATTATTGTAAAATATTTAAAGAATTCTAAATTCATATTTTATACCCTCCACCAAGGACGTCGGCTCCGCCACATTCGAAGAGAAGAATAAGCAAGAAAACGAGCAGAGTCATCCTGAGACACAGAGATTCATGAATCACATATCGTCATTAATTTATTCTTTTTTCAAAATTATTTTTAAAAGAAGCTAATGTAAGAGCAAGAAGAAAAATGTTTTAAGGAACAAGAAAAGCAGTTTTAATTTTTTTCCCTATTATAACATTTTATTCTTAATAAACAATTCGAAAATTCCTTTCTTTCTACTAAATTGAGATTAAGAAGAAGGAATTTAAGAAAATACAATACCAGCTAAGAGAAGCCGCTCACAAAGAAGGCGCTGAGGGAAAGTGATAAAAAAATGTTGACTAATTTCAAAATGAGAGTTATGGATCATCGAAATATTCGATTTTGCCCTTTTACAGATGTGCCATATGAAAAAATACCTCTTATAATACATGCTGAACATTGTGACTTGTGATGTTGCAATTTTATGTCACAATATTGTTACTATGCAGCGCCTATACATATTTTGTTCCAAAGCATGTCTTAAAGGAGGGCGATCACCGAAAAGTCATTGACGATAAATGAACCATCTTAGTAGTTTTTGAATAGTCTGGGGCATGCAGAAAAAGAATATGTATATGAAAATGTACAAGAAAGTTCCATATTCAAGTATAATGAACTTTAAAATGCAAATTTTGAATGAATTTGTGATTGGTGTGCCAGGGAAAAAGGAGACCCCATCGGTAGAATCCCAACTTCACGGCCACGTACCCATCGCGGGAAAATAAAATTACAAGGATTTGAAGAAATTGTTATGGTGAATGCTTTATCACCTTTTGGTTTATTTGTTTTAGAAAATGTTTTTATAAATTCTTGTTACGCAGAACATTATCAAATAGGTATAACAGCAATAACAACCCGCTTCAAAAAACACACGCACATTCCTAGTCTACCGTACATTTTTGAGTAATTAAACGGACTTCCGTTCGAGTTATTTGTACGTTTGAACGCACATTACTGTATTTTCGGTGATCGCCCTTCTTTAAATCTGTTCCGTCTTATGATTCCATCCCATTCGACCATTCAAGGCTTTGTCTTCTCTCTCTCTCTCTCTCTCTCTCTCTCTCTCTGTCTCTCTACTCTTCAGCCCCCCCCCTCATTCTCCTTTCCCACCAATTGCCACAGGCATGGCTGCCTGGCTCGAACATCATTTGCATAATCAACAGTGGCGGGGCAGTAGCAATCCTTTTCTATCGCTCCCTGTTGTTCTCTCGCTGTCTTTCTTTCTTTGTCTTGCTCTTGCCCTCACTCTTTCCCTCTCTCTCTCTCCCTCTCTTTCTCTCGTTCGCTTCCTTTCACACTTTCCATTGCCCTCACTCTCTCCTTCTCTCTCTCTTTCTCTCTCTCTCTCTCTCTCCCTCTCTCCAACATTCTGTATTTCCGTTAGCTCCCAGTGGACACGCTCCTCTGTACCAAATGAGGGAGGAGCTGTGCAGTAGCAATGAAGCAGAGCCTAGATTGGATGCGAGGGAGAGAGAACAGGAAAACGAGAGTGAGAGAGTGCGGAAAACACTGCGATGACAGAGAGAACAGAAAAGAGGGAGAGAAAGAGAGAAAGAAAGAGAGAGAGAGATGACGAAGGAGATTGATGGAATTAGCGAGATTCCAAACGAACGAGATGGTCTTCATGCTAGTTTAGCTGTGGTTGTTGGATATTGGAGCAGAAATGGAGAGAGAACAAATCAAAAAGAAAGAAGGAGAGAGAGAGAGAAAGATAGGGAGATATGTATATACAGGGATAAAATGAGCAGAAAGCCATAATTAGATTACAAGTATATTAGTATTGCCTGCTGAGAAATAGAGATGCGGGAAAGATACGATATTGATGAGCAGTTACAGATAGGGAGAGAGAGAGAGAGAGAGAGAGAGAGAGAGAGAGAGAGAGAAAGAGAATGAGAAGGAGAAATAAAAATAGAAAGAGAAAGAGGAACAGGAAGAGGATGAGAAAGAGAACGAGAAAGAGAAATAGAAAGAGAAAGAGAAAGAGAAAGAGAGAGAGAAAGAGAAACAGAAAGAGAAAGAGAAAGAGAAAGAGAAAGAGGAAGAGAAAGAGAAAGAAAAAGAGAAAGAGAAAGAGAAAGAGAAAGAGAAAGAGAAAGAGAAAGAGAAAGAGAAAGAGAAAAGAAAATAAAAGAGAAAGAGAGAGAGAAAGAGAAAGAGAGTTAAAGAGAGAGGGGGGGGGGGGGAGAGAAGCAATGGACGATTGAGAATATCAATCAACCATTCACTATGTGAATTTATTCTTTGTGTCTTTCCTTCCTTTCTGTTCGATTTTCGCTGTACAGCATCACATCGTTTCATCTACCCTTCTCCCTTTTCAATCTCCTTCTCCATGGCTCCTCTCTCTCTCCTCTCTCTCTCTCACCTCTCTCTCTCTCTCTGTCTGTCTCTTTTCTTTTCTTCAATCCTTTCACCATTACCTCCTGCGGCTGGCTTGCACATCTTATTCGTGGACATATACTCCGCTTCTCCATGTCTCTTTCTCTCTCTCTCTCTCTCTCTCTCTCTCTCTCTCCCTTTCTCTCTCCATCTCTCTCGCGCTCACTCTCGCTGTATCTCTACTCCTCGTGAGAGTGAACGCTCTCGCCGTCACCATCGCCGTCTGCATCCTCTCATCTATGGCCACTTTCTCGTTATCTCTACCCGTTTTGCTGGTCCTCTCGCCACCCCATACTCTTTTCACACTTTCGTGAGCTGCCACTAACACACACGTGCGCACAAAGAACCTTCTCCGCATTCATCCTTCCTCTCTCTACTATCGCGCTCGCAAAGTGGGAAATGAATCAAGTACATTGAAGAAAGGTTGAAAAAGAGAAGAAAAAACTAAGCAAAGCAAAAGAAGAGGGACACAACAAGCAGAACCTCATAATATTTCGGCAATAATAAGAAGACATTTACAGTAGTGGCCCCCTGTTCGGCGCACTTCAACTTCGACGCCAAGACTGCTATATTTTCCGTCAGCGGTTTTTATGTAAAATTTATTAAACCGAATATGGAGACCTTATACTGCGGAACCAAATTAGACCGTTGAGAGATCAGCTTGGGTACCCTTCTTCCTGACAGAATCCAATACATTTATACTGTGTTCTGCGAGGTTATTCTGTAGCAAAACTCGATGTCACAATGAGAGTTCCGAGCGACATCTTTGCATTGTATGAAGATGAAGAATCAGACTGCATCTGCTGCTCGGGGATATCTCTCAGTTCTCAAAAGGGACTACAGTAGCCTCCACGCATACGGTATTCGACAAACGAGAACTCGAGCAGAGATCTGTGAATCTGGAAATGTTTCGGACATTTTTCCTCATACATGTATGCTGCTCTTCTTGTCGTTAATCTTGTCGAATCCTTTGACAGCAAAAACTCAGAAAATTGCCATACATTGTATATCTTCGAAGCTCGCAGTTTACTTGTTCTTATTTTCTTTCACTCCTCTATGTATGTCTGTCAATCTGCTATCTCACACTCTTTTTTCTCCTCTTCTCTCCTCACACTCCCTCTCTCTTTCTATGCCTCCGTCTCCTCTCTCCATCTTTCTTTTACTCCTCTTTTTCCTTCTAGCTCCTTATATTAACAATGAATATATCTCTCTTCATCAGTCTACTCGTCTAGTTCCTTCTTTCACTCCTTCTCCATTTCTTTCGCTCCCTCTTTCTTTTTCAAACTTCGTTCTCTCTTCCTTCCACCCTCTGTTTCTCACTTTCTCTATATGTGATCCCTCTTTCCAAAACGGTCATAGTTATTTGAGAAATTGTTCAATCGGCGGCAGCGCGCTGACGCTATTTTGGTTTTCTATTATATTCAAGCTTTGGTTGCCTAAGCTTTAAATTGGAATGAAAAGACATATTTGCTATATTGACTATGACGGTTGAGCTTGTAAGGATTATGCAACTTAACTTTAACGTTTAAAAATTTCAAGGTTTGGTTAAAAGAGGCATTTTTTCCTGGATATTCATAGACATGTAAGTGAAATTGAAACTGTAACTTACTAATCAGTTATTGTTCTTATTTTCTTTCCCAATGTGTTTGCTTATATATACATACATATGTATGTATACATATTTTTTCCTCTGTATCTGATTGCTCTCCCTTTCTCTGCAAATTCAAACTTGTTGAACTGTTGCTGAACCAACGGATTCACATTTCGTCTCTGGTCATCACTGTCATTGTCATTCAATGTCATGGTCAATTAGGGTGAAGCGAAGGCTCCTTACTGTTCCATTTCCTCTGTCCTCTCTCCAAATCTCTCTCTCTCTCTCTCCTTTTGATGCTTGCTTTCTCTCTCTCTCTCTCTCATTCTACTAACAAGGAATAGAAGGGTGTTAATAAGAATTGGAGAATTGCTCCCCTTTTCTAAACGAACTATTCATAACGAAGAAGGAAAAACAAGAAGGAATTTCAAAGCGCTAATATGGGCCCAAGCAGAGCGACAGAGAAGGCAATGAAGAAGAAAGAGACATTGAAAGAAGGGACAAGCTTACACCCAAAATATTGAGAGAGAGAGAGAGAGTGAAGATAGAGAGCGATAAAAAGAAAGAGAGAGAGAGGAGAGAGAGAGGAAAGAGAGAGCGTATAGCACTGTGTGCTGCGAGTCGTCTGCTCGTCTCCTCTCTCTCGTCTAGGAGAACTCTCTAGACTGTCTATGTTCATCTGACGCGCTCTCCAGTGCGTATACTCTTTCAATGTCTCTCTCCCTTTCTTGGTTTACACTTTGTGCTTATTTCTCTCTCTCTCTCTCTCTCTCTCTCTATCGCACTGTCTCTCTCACTCTCTCGTTCTCTATCTCTCTCTCTCTTGCTCTCTCCTCGCAGCAGCTGCCCTGGCCGAGAGTACGTCATACGAGGAAAGGAAAAAAGTGAAAGTTCTCCCCTTTTTTTCCTTCCTTCCGCCCGGTTATTTTTCTCGTTCGCTTGCCATTTGACTAGGGAAGGAAGAGGGAAAGTGAGAAAGAGAGTGACAATTGCGAGACAACGAGAGAGTGTTAGAATATTCACAGAGAGAGAAATATGTGAAATGCACATAAAGTTGGAGCGGATAATAAGTGTGAGAAGATAGTTTTCCTATATTTCTCACTCCGTCTTCCTAACTGACATGTTTATGCTTCGAATTAGAGCACAGATAAATCACTCAGAAGTGAAGTAACATGATAATATTCAGCGTATTAGATGGGAGTCTTGATAAGGATGAGGACGAGAGAGAGAGAGAGAGAGAGAGAGAGATAGGATGGAGATAATCTACCATAGGCTTACGTCGATGATACTTCCGCTTCTTGTTGCTCTATTCTGATATTTCTCATCATTTTATCATTCAATCTCTTCTTCTCACCTTCCTTTCACGGATAATAGGATTCATTGAAGCAAACAGCAAGCCTTCAGTAAAATAAACATGAGTATCGTCTTGTCATACTTATGTTTGTTAAAACTTTATCTGTGCATATATTTTAAAAGAAAGAAAAAACAACCATTAAGAAGCCTAAAACCCTGTACTGTTTACTATTAACTCGTGTGCTAATCGAGTGAATTGGAAGCGGGCGATTAATGAGCACGGCGATTTTGTGGAAGTGGCCGACGAAGAATGGGCAGAGCTTATCAGCGGCCAGCCGAGCTGTTGCTCAGGGCGCATCGTCGACGGTTTGGAATTAGAGTAGACGATCGAGCGTGGGGTCGTTCTTGCATATCTAAATACACGCACTCCTTTATTTTCTATCGTCAAAGTTAGTTGACAGATTAATACAGCAAGACTTAATACGATAAGTGTAATCGAATAATGAAATCACACACACCGCCTGCAACACGTTCTATTAGGGAAAGAGCCCCACCCGTAGACCAGGATACTTTAAGCATCTTCTAACTTTTATTTTCGAGATACACATGGGTCTATTGTCGATTAAACTGCACTATTATACTGGGGTTACTGTAAGAGATCTTACATAATATCTCAGGGAAGCAATTTGCTTACTTATGTATATGTCCAAACAAATCTTGTTCATGAATGAGTTCGTAAAACCTTTGCAGACCATTCCAACTCTCCTCCCCCTCTCTCTATCTGTGTCTCGCTTCCTTTTCACTCTCTCTCTCTCTCTCTCTCTCTCTCTGTCTCATTAACTGGCTCATATTCGGCGAAGACCTCGAAGAGCTGATAGGCTGGCATGCACACATTTGGATTACTGTATTCTGGTTCATTTGACTCTGTTCTAAGCTGAGGGTGAGAAAGGAAAGAGAGAAATAGACAAGGAAGAGATTGAAGAGAAGAGAGAGAGAGAGAGAGAGAGAGACGGAGTGAGACTGAAGGATAGAGGGAGAAGGAGTCCATGAGGGCCAGGCAGGTGGTGCTTTCGGATGACACGGAGTGGGTCTGAGTCCGGGAAAGAGGGAGAGAGCAAGAGAGAGAGAGAAAGGGAGAGAGAGAGAGAGAGCAAGAGAAACTAAGAGAAAGACAAAAAGTATCCAATGTCCACTATTAGCCTAAAACGAAGCCCAACAAATGAAGCTACATATTTTGAGCCTGTCTTTATCGTCTCTGCTTGCTCTCTCTCTCTACCTCTCGTTTTCTCGCCCGCGCTCTCTTCTCTTCCCTCTCTCTCTCTCCTACTTTTTTGCTCCCCCTCTCTCTCTCCAATATACATATCTCCATGTCTATCTTAACATTTAAAGTTAATGTCCCCAATAAAATAAGACACCAAATCATATGATATTTTTTATTAGCCTCATGATCGATGTACCGTACTGCCTACTGAATATATCTAATTCATTTTACTAACTATATGTATATAATACATCTATGTATGTAGATACAGACGGAGAGAGAAATACCATAGAATTATACTGAGGATGAGATCCTGGAGAAACCGCTTGGCTGGACGCGATAAGCACTGCAAAATCATCGTCTACCACTTCGAAGACCATCGATCGCCCACATCAATGATTGACCCCAAAGCATTGGCCCGATAAGCGCATAAACCGTTATATCCGATATACATGCATATACATATTTGTATATACATCGTTTCTTAAAAGTATTTTTAAACAGGAGTTTCTTATCAGGGGTTGCATTGCAAAGTTAGAAAAGGCCAGGGATCTATCTGATTGGTCTTATCACAGTTTATCTCTTTTCCTCTCATATTCTCTCTCTGACTCTCACCTTCTCTCTCTCCTACCTCTCTCCTTCTCTTACTTTCTCACTCTCTCTAGCCCCGGCCACAACGGGCAGAGGCAGCCACTCAAAAAATTTCTCTCTACCCTTCTCTTGCATTCTAAACAATCATGCGCTCTTTCCCTCTCTCTCAATCTCCCTGATTAGGAAACGCACGGTTCATGCGTATTCGCGCGAGCGCACTTGATTACGGTAGAGTACGAGGAAGAGCGCGAGAGATTAAGGGGAACGAGAGGGAAAGAAAGAGAGCGAGACAGTGAGAGAAGAGAGAGGGAGAGAGTGAGTGAAAGAGAGAGAGAGAGAGAGAGAGAGAGAAGGCGCAGGAAGGAAGAGGGAGTTAGAGAAGAGAGAGGGGAGGGAGTGAGTGAAAGCGAGAGAGCGAGGGAAGGAAGAGGGAGTTAGAGAAGAGAGAGGGGAGGGAGTGAGTGAAAGCGAGAGAGCGAGGGAAGGAAGAAGGAGTTAGAGAAGAGAGAGGGGAGGGAGTGAGTGAAAGCGAGAGAGCGAGGGAAGGAAGAGGGAGTTAGAGAAGAGAGAGGGGAGGGAGTGAGTGAAAGCGAGAGAGCGAGGGAAGGAAGAGGGTGCTACATACACTGATGCTCTGCTGCCTGTCGTCTGCCACATAAAAAGATGAGGGTAAGGAGCAAGAAATGGAGATAGGAGTCGAGTCCTTCAGCAGCTGAGAACGATGATACGAGAAGAGGCGATGAGAAAGAAAGTGGACAAGCGAGCAGAAGAGAGAGAGAGAGAGAGAGAGAGAGAGAGAGAGAGAAGATAGGAGAGAGATAGGGAGGGGGGAGAGCAAGGAATTGAAAGAGTGAGGGAGATAGTAAGTTGAATTGAAAAGTGAGAGAAGATAGGAGTAAGAGGAAGAGAGAGACAGAGAGACAGAGAGAGCGAGAGAGCGAGAGACAGAGATAGAGAGAGAGCGAGAGCGAGAGAGAGAGAGAACGCTAGGGCGAGAGCTCGTGTGCGTGATGAATAACCCGAGCAAAACGAGGATGCGAGAGCGTGCGGAAATGCGAGAGAGAGTGCGTTCTTGACAGACTAGCAGACACTCTCGCCGTCTGTGGCACTCTGATGCGGTCACGTTCTTTCTCTCTCTCTCTCTCTCTCGCTCTCTCTCTCTCGCTCTCTCTCTCTCTCTCTCGCTCTCTCTCTCCCGCCCTCTCTATCTCTCTCTCTCTCTCTCTCGCGCGCGCGATCCCTCTCTCTCCCGCCCTCTCTCACTCTCTCTCTCTCTCTCTCTCTCTCTCCCTCTCGTTGTTTGACTGCCTTTCTGTATGTCTGTATGTCTCCCTCTCTCCCCGTAGCTCAGCAAGTCTTCTCTAGTGTGCATAAATGAACGAATGCGAACGGGTAGGGGCTGCATTCTTTACGGATCCAAAAGAAAGCGACCAGCAAAAGCAGGAGAATTCAGCCAAAAGCATATAGCTGCTTGTGAAAGAGTGAGTGAGTGAGATAGAGAGAGAGATAGAGGAAGAGAGAGAGTGAGAGAGATAGAGCGAGATATAGGCAGAGAGAGAGAGAGAGAGAGGAGAGAGAGAGAGAGAGAGACATAGATCGGAATGGTAAAAGAGGCACAAGATGGAACCAGCCTATACTTTGACGAGTCGTTTCATCCTCTCTCACTTTCTCTCTTTCGCAATCGGCGCTTCTTTCTCTCCTTCTCTTGTCCCTTCACGGACTTAGCTATGAGTGGTTGGAATGGGCCTACGGGCAATATGGTCTAGAAAGAGGAGGAGGAGGATGAAATTTGGATGAATGATCCTTACGTTTGAAGGCCGGAGAGGGGGAGAGAGGGAGAGAGAGAGAGAAGGAGAGAGAGAGAGAGAGAAAGAGAGAGAGAGAGAGAAAGATAAGGGAGATATTTTAAGGTGGAAAGAGCATGCCATCCTAGGATTGATTAATCTCTGCGAGGAATTTATTCAAATAAAAAGACAAAAAGTGTAAATAAAAAATGAGTCTTGGTTCCTCTAAGTCCCAAGCTTAGCAATGCATTTAAAATTACTGTTTTAGATATCTTACATAAATCTGATTTTGTTGCGATTGCGTATTTTTTTCCTGGTTATCTTTTCAATTATAACATTTTTCTATCAGCTATTTCTTCACTGCCCCCCTCCTCCTTCATCTCAAAACTTTTGACGAAGGAAAATGGTGCTCGCCTGACATCAGTGTCGTATTACAGTCAGATGAGCGATGTTTATAGAAGAGAGAGGAGATGGAAACAGAAAAAGAGAGGAGAAAGAGATATAGAGAGAGAGAGATCAGGGGAGAGAGAAGAAGAAAAGGCAAAGATGTTGAGGCACAGAAGGAAAGAAGCACTCAAATCAATTGCGGCTAGTAGAAAGAAAGAGAGGAAATGAAAACCAGGAAGATGGAAGATAAGAGGAAGTGTAGAGCAATCTGAGATTGAATATAGAGCATAGGTGAAAGGAGACAGCTGAGAAAGGGAGACAGAAAGATGGAAAGTGGAGAGAGCGGCCGAGAAAGAGACAGAGAGGGAGAAAGAGAGATAGAGATAGAGAGGGAGAGGGATAGAGAGAGATAGAGCGAGAGAGATGCGTAGGAATGACACCGTTAAAGTGTTGTTTGTGCTCATCTGGTTATGGGAGCGACTAGAGCGGACTTTGAGTGGTGTATCTTGCTAACAAGAGAGAGAGAGAGAGAACAAGAGAGAGAGAGAACGAGAGAGAGAACAAGAGAGAGAGAACGAGAGAGAGAGAGAGAGATGTCCTTGCAGTGGGAGAAAGAAACAGAAGAGAGATAGCACGAGAAACAAAGAAAGAAAGCAAGACATGAGGGATGACAGAAAGATAATAGATCAAAGTGATATATGCTGTTCTTCCATATGCTATCGTGGTCGCTCATAAGGTCACCGCTGGATGCAGTCATGTCAAAGTAAAATCGGAACACAGATACGGTAACCTTTGGCTTTCAGCAGCGATATGAATACGGTAACTTCTGGCATCCTCTAAGAGTACAACAAACGTCTTCCGTAGTTCTGTATCTTCTCACATACCTCCGCGCTCTGTTTCTATACGTCTTTATAATGTAATCATATTCATATTGTTCGAAAAAATGTGCTTTGCAAGAACTGCCTAGAAAAGTCTAAAAAGTAGAAAGAAGCAGAGAGAGAAAGAGAAAGAAGCATAGAGAGAAAGAGAGAGAGAGAGAGAGAAAGAGAGAGAGAAAGAGAGAGAGAGAGCGAATAGGAACAGAGAGAGAGAGAGAAATGAATTAGAAAGAAAAGATAAAGGTAGATAATCTCAAACGACACATAACAAGAACGCTACCCGGCACTGAGCGGCGGACGATAAACTACACATTACAGGTAATACATCAAGTGCTTGAAATAAAAAAAGCACAAACAAAAGCTCAACGGTTTCTCACGTCAGAACAATTTGATACCAGAAGAACGACGACTGTTAGAATAAGTCAGATAAGAAAAGGATAAATAGAAATAACAAACGGAGCAGCATATTCTTTCTTACACGAATGAAAATCACCAGTTCCTTCCTTCATTTACAAGGTTTCGTCGTGTGAAAAATCGGGCGAAATATATGGCAGAAAATAACTTGAATCTAAACGAGCGATGTGCGGTGGTTCTAGAAGTGCAGGCTAATCGCCGCTTCTTTCTCTAATCCTCTGTAACTATCATTCTATTCCTCGCTCCGTTGTCTGCGTTTGGGGCTCTTGACTCTCCGAGGCGGACGGAAGAGCGGCGCCTGGCGGAATCTGTGGAGGGGCTGGGGTTCTCTTGGGTCCCTGGTTGGGCCCAAACGGACCCCCCGCCCCGGCCGCCATTCTCGCGTGCATATGGTGCATGTGAGCGGCGGCCATCTGGATGGATGAGACGGGGATGAAGTGGAGCTGCCCTCCTGGTAGTTGACCACCCGGTACTTGGCCCCCCAAACCGGGCCCCGCCCCAGTGGCCACAGCTGCGGCTGCTGCCCTCTGCTGCAGTTGCTGCATGAACATTCGCATCTGGGCAGGGTTCAGCTGTAGGGGCGAGGGCATCAAATTCATTCCCATCGGCTGGCCTGCCGCAGCTGCCGTGGCCGCCTGATTCATGAAGACCATCTGCTGGGGGTGGATGAAGGCCCCTGGCGGAGGGGCGAGAAGTTGCCGAAGGGGACCTTGGGGGCCCACTTGTGGAGGCGGTCCGATGGCTCTGGCCGTTGGCGGCGCCGCACCCGAGACTGGATGGGTTTGCGACTCGAGCTGAGGGGCGGGCGCGGGGGTTGCAGCTTGTGGATGCAGCTTCTTCGGGGAGCGTCGCTTCTTCGGAGGGGTTGATCCGGATTAGGGGCCGGGCCAGGCTGGAGCTGAGGAGGCGGCTGCCATTGCGGGGGCGGCGCTGTAACTGGCGACATGCCTGTTGAAGTCATGAAGATGTGGCTAGCTGGTTCTGGCGGGAAGAGTCCACCTCCGGGTGGGGTTACGGTAGAGGCAGGAGGACACAGACGCATGGGGCCTGAGGCCGAGAAGGGAATGGAGGAGGAAGGGACGGCAGTGGAAGAAGATGGCGAGGACGGAGTAAGCAGAGAGGAGAGACCGGGCGGAAGGAGATCGGAAGGCGGCGGGGTCCTCTCTTCCATCTGCAGACGAGTTTGGAATTAATGAATAGTTTTTAAGTTATACATATGTATAAATATGAATACGTTTTATACAATCATTCATAATATAGACCCAGGTACTCATCAAAATGTCTAGATACATACACTTTTTTAAATCAAAAACAACAAGAAGACCAATAAAAAGGATTTCTTCATATCATGTTATCATAAAGAACCCGCTGTCGACACCGACAATCTCTATATCTAAAGAGACATAATAGAATAAGAAACCTCGAGCTGCGGCATCTCGTCCTCGTCGAATGCGAATGCCTCGTCAGTCGTGGGAACAATCGTGAAGAGAAGCCGGAGAGGTCGGCGGCGGCGCCAGCCCCGCTCCGTTGCGATGTCGCCCACCAGGCGGCTGTCGTCGTAGAACTACAAGCAAAATTTATATTTGAACTTATTCTTTCATTATTACGGAGAAGAGATCTGCACCGTTATCGTATCACTCGAAGAATACATACAGACATAAAAATTTTAATTCTTTCAAATTTGCTAATGGGTTAATAGAAATAATGGGTAATAAATATATAGCCAGTAATATCAAAGTATTCGCTAAATAGAAGTCCCGTGTTTGATCTGTTATATATTCGCTATTTGATGATGATTTAGAAGACGCAAAAAATATACGTTACTCTATTGCTCTTAAAACAGATTGTAATATTCTTTTACTTGCAAAAAGCAAAAAGTAAATAAATAACGCAGGAATTTATTTTAGTATATCAGTAACAATAGGTCCTTAATTGTTTCATTATTCGCAACACGAAGAAGAAACGTTGTAAAACTCTAATAGAAAAACAACTCACGTAAACAATAATAATAATAATAATAATATGTTTCCTACTTCGGTCGCGTCGTGATTCATGAAGAACACAGCCATTCCCTGCGGTAGCACCATCTTGTCGCTGAAGAGCTTCCTCAGAACTCTTATCGGCACCTTAATAGCAGATCAAAATTCATCCTTCCGTAACTTTACTAGTTAAAGATTGATAACTGTTAACGAAGAAAACTAGTGAGCTAATTAACTGACACATCCTTTGCATGAAAAGAAGCGTCGGAAAGTGATGTAAGAGAGAGCCTTGCCGTCTTCCTGAAACAGAAGAGTATTCTTCGTATTCGACGTCCAATCCGGCTCATAATGAAATAAATTAGAATAAGTATCTACCCCCGCATACCGTATCCTTCTCCTTTCCGTTCGGGAGTCCTCGACTGGTTGAGGGTGACTCTCTCTCCATTTCGCCTTCCTCCTCCTTCACTCCTTCCTTCCGCTCTTTGGCCTCTCGCAACTCTGCTTGCCGCTTCTCGAAGGCCGCTTTCAGGAAAAGACTCACCTAGAAAATGAAGAAATATTAATTTTAGCAATGAATCATCACATATTTCTAGTGTTACAGTAAACTTTGCAATCGTGGAAAGAAATCCAAGCACTATTTTGAATGAATGTCTATTCGTTTTCGATTTAGCCGTGCAAGAGAACAAAATCCTCATTGTTAATGATTCACATTCAATCTGCAGGAAACCAGTTGATATGAGGTAAGATAATTATTCTGATAAAGTCAAGGGATTCTCGGATTATTAGTGGTGCCTTATTATTCTTTAAAAGAAATTAAAATTATAGATATAACAAAAAACCTAAATTCTGGTTACTATGAGAAAACTGAAGTAGTAAGCTGACCTCATCGACGCGCCTGACGATCTTTTTGGCGGGCGGAGCCGCTCCTCCACTGCCGCTCCTTCTCTTTCGTCCCCGTTCATTCTCGTCCGATTTGCGCTTCCGAGACGGTTTCTTCTTGCTGCAAAAGAAAAGGAGTCAGAGAAAGAGAGTGAGAGAGAGGGAGAGAGAGAAAGAAAGAGAGAAAGCGAGAGAAAGATAAAGATAAAACGTAAAGAAAAGAGAATGACAAATGCGACTTTCGTTCTTTACGAATACGAGTGGCATTCAACAAGTTTTGGACCGAAAAAATCCCTTCTTTCCCTATTCAAATTTGTTTCGTACGCAACAAGCGGAGCTGAACAGCTTATTTTTAAGAATAAAAGTTGCATCCGTCTTCTTATTAATTTCATTACGCGAGATATTTCTGATAATGAGCACTATTTTCTCCGCGACGCACGATTCGACGCCCCGTAAAATTCATATTGTTAGGAGGCGTTCAAAACGTGTTGGAATGAATCGCACCAAGAGTGTCGAAAGTATCATATACTATTACTAATAAGAAGACTATTCTATTGTTATTACTTACTTGCAAATATATATCATATGTGCTAATATCAAATCCGAATTACTTGTCTAATCAGCTGCATAACACAACAAAATGAACATTTAAAAATATTTTAAAAAATTTTGCAACTCAATTCACTTGAACAACATATGAAAGTTAAAAATACTTTAAACAACGGAAAAAAAACAATGCCAGTGAAATTTTTCACTTACATTACGCAAATATTTACTCAAATATTATATCTTGTACAATAATAATCATAATAAAAATAATAATAATAAAATAATCCAAGACTTACGAAGCTGCTGTCCTGTAGTCCGTCCTCTCCTCTGGTACGGGTCCATTGAGACGAGCAAACTCGACAACCAGAGAGACCGTCTCACGGGGCATCACGATTCCCTCTTGCAGAAGAAGCAACTCTCTGGAGGAAAATGGAGGAATGGTGGATACTGTAGGAATGTGTTGGGTCAACAGTTTAATATATACTTACAACTGAACAGCTTGAAAATGATACATTCATCAAGAATTACAATACCCCTGAACAAGCATGATGATAGAACACACCGTAATCCAGTTAGAACCGAAATACAGTAACCCGGAAAGAGGCCGAAACTCACTTGTCCATAAGAATCTCCCGTTCGGCTGCAATGCCGAGGGTGCTGTCCCTCAGCTTTATCTCGTGTGCGAGCACGGAAGGGGCCATCCTGGCAAGGGTCTCGCGGAGGAAGGGGTCCGCCCGTACAGCGAGGGGGTCTTCCTGGGAACGGGGAAAAGAGAATAATAAGAATAAAATAAAATTATATAATAAAACAATCTTAACGTTCTTTTAATTTTTGCTATCGAAAAATATAAAGTCGCGAAAATGGTTACTTTATAGTCAACCTGGTCAATAGTCACACCACACGATGGGCAAGACGAACAGTAGAGAAGAGATTTCGTTAGGCAAAAGTCGCAAACTGCAAAAAGTGAAGAATGTTCGTTTTATTCCTTTTCTAAATAAAAGCAGCCAAAATTGGCGAATGAATTCGCGCTCTTTTGTTAGAATATAAGGTAAGAGAAGTGTACCAGAAAAGAGTAAAGAATGGAGAATTAAAAGAACATCACGTAGATGCCCTTCTCAAACAGTTCTCCATTCTCGTGCAAGAAAGGCGCAGTTGAGGGAGAGAGCAAACAAAGAGAGAGAGAGAGAGAGAAGCCCCCTGTGGCTAGGGGAAGGGGCTTACCAGAAGAGGGTCTCTACTCTAACAACCTGGAGAAAGGAGGGGCTTATGGGAGGGGGGGGGGCTCCCGCCACTCTAACAATCCATGCGGACATAGTCATAAGCAGCAATTAAACGGAGATTGGCTAGGGCGGTCAGAGAATACGTTGACATCTATGCGCAGTAGCCATAGTGAGTAATCCAGAGATAAAACCTAGTTGGTCCGAAAATATATTCAGCCATTAAGAAAATTGTCAAATTTGGTTGCCGCTCATTGTCAGTGTAAATAAAAGGATTAATAACAATATAAGAACGTTATAAATAAGCATAACCCAATCATAATCAAGAGGCCTTAACAAAAAACAAACTTCAAAAATGCTTTAAAAATATGCGAATATGACTTTAAAGAGATAAAGAATGACAAAGAGTAGCAGGCGAGGAAAAAAATATGATATATTATAGATAAAAAAGCTAACAACTGTGGCCGCACGTAGTAATTGTGACTGGGTCGATGAACGGACACGCGCAGATGTCACAGTCAAGGGTAGTCATCTGGAAGAACAAGAAAATGGAAGAACTCTTTGAGAACAGTGCCTAATACTAAATTAAATGTTAGTGCCACAGTACTTATGTCTTTGAATTCCCGCTCTGTATTTTGGAATTCCACACCAAATCATCACACTATAATTCAAACAATCGATTTCGCTTTCTCATGTGACTTTTTACGGCAAACTTTGATTTAATGAATAGAGCTTTATTTTAGCTAATTGACACCCACAAATGATTTCTCTCTTTCTCTATCTTTCAGCCTTTCGTGATTACACTTGTAAACTGTGCGATTATGCTTGTGCTCTCTCGCTGTTATCTATATTCATCTCCGTAGCACGGCGCTAGTGATTTTTGTTTCTTTGCCACCAAGATTGACTCATACATTTTTTGTAACGTGTACGAATGCCCTTGAGAGAGAGAGAGAGAGAGAGAGAGAGAGAGAGAGAAAGAAAGCCAATACGAGATTACGGAGACCACGGCTCCTGATCCACACTGATGCAGCGTTCCGGCCTAAATGGCTGTGGTCCCTGAGGCGGGGTCTATGTTCACCCGCTTACCGTTGAGAATTCGCTTCTTACCGTTAGCGGGTCTGACAGTGAGAGAAGCTAGTGATGTAAAGAAAGAAGGAGAGTGCAAGCCATGTTTATTCTCTCGAGAGAACGCTTCCTGATCAGCAGAGTTGCAAGGCCGCCGAGACTGTGATGAGAGGAAGGGCCGGAAGAAGAAGCAGCGCAGCTGTTCAGCTTTGTCATGTCTTCTCCCTCTCTATGTCTGGCTCTCTCTCTCTCTCTCTCGCTCTTTCTCGCTCTCTCTTTCTCATAATCTCTGGTTTTGCTACCCCTCTCAGATTTCCTGACTCCAACGACTCGTCGGTTCATATGGGCCATTTCATTATTAGACTCCTTTTTCACTCCTAGACCGTAACTCAGATGGCGAGAGAGAGGGGGGGGGGAGAAGGGCAGAAATAGAGTGAGAGGGTAAAAAAATCTAACAGAGAAAATGGAAGAATCGTATGAACGCCTGGCGAGAGAGAGAGAGAGAGAGACAGATCGAGAGTGTTAGACTTCCAAAGAGGCCATAACACGTTCCGAGAGTGTATATATTCTCTAATAACATCTGGCTGCTCGCTAGGCCAGAGTTTAGAAGAAAGAAAAAAGAAAGAAAGAAAGAGAGAGAGAGAGTATGAGAGAAAGAGGGAAAGACATATCGAGAGATACTTGATGGCCGCGGCTGAACGGTGAAAAGGTTATGGGGGATGGTGATGACATGCGTGTGTGGATCGTTAGTGGAGAGATGTTGAGAGAAAGAGAGAGCGAGAGTGAGAGAGGAAAAGGGAGAGAAACTGAGAAGCAGACAGATATCCTCTTCTATCTCTTGATTTCTGCGAAGATAGAGAGAAGGAAAGAGACAGAGAGAAAGAGAGAGAGACAGAGAGAGAGAGAGAGAGAGAGAGAGAGAGAGAGAGAGAGACAGAGCGAGGAGACAATAGGTATGAAATGGAATGGAATAAAATGGCAACTGAATAGTCGTAGGGAAGCCATGGCCCATGGTGGAGCGTGTGCTTAGCTATGTACTCCTCCAATTACAAGGTAACTCGTGCCGTAGGCATGTTCATGTAAATACAGCTCATCCCTCCGCTTCCCCATCTCTCTACAAATCGCACGATACTCTTCGGTTGCGACCAAGTGAGGATAATTAGGGAGAGATGGAGAGTGAGGGACAGAGAGAGAGAGAAAGAGAGAGAGAGGGAGAAAGGGAGAGAGAGAGAGAGAGGGAGAAAGGGAGAGAAAGAGAGAGAGAATTAGAAGCTTGGTATTCGCTTGTTGATTAGAAGGCTCGAGCGGCTCTTTTCCGCTTTCGCGGATCCATTCTTTCTCTTTCTCTCAGTTTCTCTCTCACTATCTCTCTGACTCCCTCGATCTCTCTCCCTCTCTCTCTCTGACTCTCTCTTTCTCTCTCTCTCTCTCTCTCTCTCTCTCTCTCTCTCTCGCCCGCACCGCCTCTCACCTCCGACAGTAGCCATAGAAGGGGCGTGATCAGTCACAAGAGAGTGCCAAAGGTGGAGCCGCCGGAGTGGAAGAAGTTGCGTCGACCGGGATGAGAGAACACCTGCAAGGGAAGAGGTAGATGGAGAGAGAGAGAAAGAGAGAGAGAGAGAGAGATAGATAAATAAATTGTGAGAGTCAATGCAAACGGATGAGGGAGAAAGTAATAGCGCGAAAAAAAACTGGACAGAGGGAGAAGGAGGGAAAGCAGATATGAAATCATGTTATATACAAATGTGATTGACTGAAAAGATAGAGATTCTCTGGGATTAACATCTTTGAATATATTTCAAAGATATATTTATAGATAAAGAAGCTGACGGATTACGATACATTGAAAACATGAATGTCATAATATCTTGGGACGAATCGGTCAGCCCGTCTTGTGTGGAGGATGCATTGCCTTCTCTTTCTTCCAATCTTCAGTTGAGGCAAATTCTGTGGCTGAGGAATGAAGGGCACAAAGAAGGGAGAGGGAGGCATGCCAAAGCGAAGAGAGAGGAGTTTAGTGTCGAGAGAAAGAGAGAGAAGGAAGAAGAAGAGAGCAAGAGAGTCATAGAGAGGACACAGAGAAAAATACGGAGAAAAAATGCTACAAAAGAACGCAACTACAGAGCCGCCGCTGGCCGCTGTCGCAATGTTCAACAAGGAGCCCGGTCAGGGTCTTAGTCAGCGAGAAAACATAAAGGGGAGAGAGAGAGAGACAGAGAGAGAGGAAGAGAGAGAGAGAGAGAGGGAGAGAGAGAAAGGGAGTAAAAGAGAGAAGGAGACAGTGCGTGTTAAAAAGGGTTTATGCCCGTTTTATTTTTCATTTTTCTAATGCAGCTAAATCGGAACAATTTGATGCACTCATTTCGTTTGTCCTACTCTCAATCTCTCTATTTTCTCTTCCTCTATCTCTCTCTTAGTCTCTTACACTCTTCTCTCTCTCCTTCATCTCCCTTTCTTACTCTGTCGTGTCTCTCTTCCTCTGCAGTAAACAGACTCCCACCACGAAAGTCCATCTTCCCTTGGCCTCTCCTACTGTAAACGTCAAAGAGGCCTCTCCCCTCACAAGAGTATCGTTGGATTTACGCGCTGTGTATACAGTATAATGTATGAGGGAAGGAGCAAAGTGGCAGAGTGGAAAGGCAGGCTAACTTCAGGCTATCTTAACCCACCTTCCTTGCCCTATCCGCCCTCTCTTGCTCTCTTCCCTTTCTCTCCCCTCTCTTGCTCACTCGAAACTAACTTCTGCATTCCATACCCTCTCATCTCTGTGCATACGTTCTACCTTAAACTCTCGGTTCATTCACTCTCTTACTCCATTCCTTTTTTCCTCTCTTCCAGCTCAGTCACTTGCGAGGACAAGGCCTTCTCTGTCTGAAACTGGCCGTTTGCTAGCCGAAGGGGGAGGGGGGGGGGGAACCACGCCTTCGGTGTGGGAGACGGTTTAGGAGGGGGGGGGGGAATAGAAAAGAGAGTGATAGAGAAGGAGGGATAAAAAGATATAGATAGATAAAGAGGAAGAAAGTAAGAGGAAAGAGAGGAAATTGTGAGAGAGATTGAGAATGAGAGAGAGAAAAAGAAACAGAAAACACGATGCTCTCCTATGGGCTGTAGCACTCGCAACGAGAGCTACAGCAGGGAGTGTGCATGAAGAGAGAGCTGAATCGATGGGGACAAAGCGCGAGCGAGAGAGGGAGAAACGAGAAAGAGAGAAAGAGAGAGAGAGAGAGTGATTGGGGGAGATGTAGATGTACGTAGAGAGAGTGTGTATTATTGGAGGAGAGCGGCATGGCTAGAGATGAAGAAAATGAGATGAGAAGGCATGTGTTCACTCTCTAAACTCTATCTTTCTCTATCTCTCGCCCTTTCCCTATCTCTCCCTTTCTCACTGCCTACCAGTCTCTTTATCTCTCTCGCAATCCCCCATCACCTCTCTCCCATTCTCTGACCGCCTCGCCGTCCCGCTCTCTCGCCTCATCATAATCTGTCGCCCCTCTCTCACCCCGCGCTGTCTCATCCTCTCTTCTTCTCTCATTCTCTCTCGCCTAACCTGGTATACTTCCATTATACGGTAATCGCATGTATCGAATTTGTGCGAATTTACGATTTACGTCCCAAACCTTCACTTCAATGTACGGAATTCGTATTGCAAAGTGAAATGAACCATTTTTTGAGTTCTCAACGAAACAATATTATAGAAAGAATTTCTGAACCACTTTTGAAAATAATTTCATTATATTGTAAGAAATGTATAATCTTTTTACGGATCAAAACTGTTTAAAGAAAGCTAACATTGAATTCGGTCGCGAAAAGCAGTGGAAATGAATGTTAATGCAGGGGAGAAAATGTATAGAAGGGGAGAAATGTTGGGAGGAGAGCGGAGCGAGTGTTGGAGAGAAGGGGCTGGTGGTGCTGTGGTTCTCTCTCTCTGTTCGGGCTGGGTGAGAGAGTAAAGAGGAGAGAGAAGGAGAGAAAAAGAGAGAGAGAGAGGGGAGGGAATGTGTGATGAGTGTTGTGTACGGGCCGGAGGGAGAGAGAGCCGCGAGACAGGCAGAGAAGAGTGAGAGAGTACGATGAGGTGAGAGTGAGAGACAGCTAGACAGACGGCGGCCAGCCTGGCGCCACTGCCCCGCCACTCACAGCCACAGTATGAGAGAAGGCAGGGGAGGGGGGAGTGGAACCCGCCCCTCTGTCTTTACTCTCATTGAATACCACACTCTCTCCGCTCTCTCTCATTCCATCCAATCAAGAAGGCCAGTGGGCGGGCTTAGCGGTCCGGGCAGGGGAGAGAGGAGGAGAGGCCTTTCACTTTCGTTTGCTCGCAGCATTGCAGCGATGGGGAGGCGGAGGGGGATGAGAGAGTAAGAGAGCGAGTAGAGAAACAGAGAAAAGTGAGAGAGTGAGAGAGCGAGTAGAGAAGCAGAGAAAAGTGAGCGAATGAGAGAGCGAGCAGAGAAGCAGAGAAAAGGGAAAGAGTGAGAGAGCGGAGGAGCAGAGAGAGCGAGAGAGCGAGTAGAGAAGCAGAGAAAAGCGAGAGAGTGAGAGACCGAGTAGAGAAGCTGAGAAAAGTGAAGGAGTGAGAGAGCGAGCTGAAAAAAGTGAGAGAGCGGAGAAGCAGAGCGAGCGAGAGAGCGAATAGAGAAGCAGAGAAAAGCAAAAGAGTGAGAGAGGGAGATGGATGGGTGTCCCCGTGGACACAGCAAATGAATGCACTCACACACACGGTGATGAAGGGGAGAAGGGTGAGAGAGTGTGGAGTGGAAAGAGAGACATCCTCTCTCTCTCTCTCTCTCTCTCTCTCTCTCTCATCCCACTTCTCCTCTTTCGCTCTAGTGCTTCTTGTGCTAGGCTCCACACTCACTACCGTATTCAATGCAGCCCACTAATTCCACTCAGTCATTCTCTCTCTCCCTCTCTTTCTCTCTCTCTCTCTTTCTCTCTCTCTCTCTCACTCTCACTTTCTATCTCTGCCATACTCCTCCATCGCCACGCTCTCTCCCCTCATTCGCTATCGCCGAGGGAATACACAGCCGGCGCGTATGTACGCTGCACACAAAGCGATATGAGAATGGAGAGAGCGATGAAAAGAGAGAGAGAGAAAGCGAGAGAGCGAGAGAGAGAGATAGAGAGAGAGATCAAAGGAAAGAGTCTGGTAAGTGAAAGAAGAAGCGAACGGAGAAGACGAGTTCGCACTGGCTGGCGGTAGTGGCGGCCAGAGTCCTTTCTTTCTTGTTCTCTCTCTTTCTCTCTCTCTCTCTATCTCTCTCTCGCTTTCTTTATTTCTTTCGCTCGCGTACCCCGCACCAATCGATGAATGGACGAGAGAGAAGAGTGGAGATAGAGAATGAGCGAGGGAGACGAATAGAAAGTGAGAAATAGAGAGAAAGTGAGAGAGAGAGAGGCAGAGACTTTGCGCTTCAGAGTTGCTGTTGCTATTGCTGCGTTGGCGCTTAGCCTCAAATTCCCATTTTCTCTAATGCTTTATCCCTCATGCTCTCTCTCTCTCTTTCTCTCTCTCTCTCTCGCTCTTTCTCTCTCACTCTGCTCTCTTTCTTTCTCTCTCTGCTCTCTCCTTCTTTCTCTCTCGATGGACTCTTACTCTAAACAAGAATGCGCTTACAAGCGCATTCTTGTTTAGAGTAAGAGTTTAGAGTGAAACGTGGAGAACGAATATGCGAATAAATCAGATTGAATATTCCCTCTGTATTTGAAACTGTTGAGGAAGAGAGCGTAAGAGAGAAAAGGAGAAATAAATGCTAGAGAGAGAGATAGAAAGAAAGAGATAACACGGCTAATATATCAAAGTAATAACATACACAACTTTCTAACGTTAAGGCATACCCTGCCTCCTGCCAAGCTGACTATATCCCCCTCTCCCTCTATCTTTCTTTATTTCTTTCTAATTATCTCTCTCTCTGTTTCTTTCTTTCCTTCTCCCTCTCTCTATTTCTCCCTGTCTTGCTGCAGTGTCGATCGAATCTGTGGTTGATGAAGCATCGTGTCCAATTTCTCGCACCCTCTTTCCTACTTATGCCTTCCCCGCCCATAAAGGGCCCTGATGAGGCTGCTCTCTTTCTCTTTCTCTCAGATGACACGGTCTCTTACTGTCTCCCTCGCTCTCTCTCCCTCTCTCTCTCTTTCTCCATTCTCACTCTTCTCATTATTCTTGTCTTTACCGTAATGCAAGATAATCGTGCAACTAATAAAGCTCTGCATGGATGAAGGAGTGGGAGGGGAGTGGGGTGTGTTGGGCGAACGACAAAATCATCTCTAAGTCTATATGCCTCTAAAAAGCCTTTAATTCTCTTCTAATTCGGCTGCCGAAATAGCTGATTTGAATTTAAATTTGTATTCTTACTACTTGCCACGTTGAGCGGCATATATGTATGTGCATAGTTTGGCAATTATGAATAATTAAAAAATTTCAGCAATGACCGTAATTCGACATGAAGTACTTTTAATAGCATATTCACATAAATATTTAAATGCATTATGTATGTACATACAAAAGTACTAGTCTTGTCGTAAAGTTAACTCATCGAATGCCAGAAAAAAAGATTGAACTTCAATAATAAAAAGCAAAAAAAATATTCCAATACTCTCTACTCTGTTTCAGGGAAAACTCGCCTTTCTGATAAGTGTAGTATGAATGTTATAATTCTTTTCGCATTTGACCTCTCTCCACTAATGGACCCGAGATTAAATTTATGTTAATTATGTTTTCTCCCTTAAATGTAATGTAAAAGGCATTTAAATGGTGTCGCATTATGTTGGAATTTGGCTTCCAATGCATGAATGTCGATTTATTATTTTTTTAACAGAATAAGGCGTATTTTCTCATTTCTGAAGTCCGAAAAGAATACGTGATGAAAAGTGTCTGTTTGTTTCTAGTTGTGTGTTTGTGTATATTGATGAAAGATGAGATCCTTTGACACGGCAAACATTCGAGCGGAAGGAAACCCCCTTGGGCGAGAAGGGTTTCTATCCAGATCAAAATCTCGTGGAAGGCTTAATTCCGTCAGTTGACGACTTCTGTCACTTTCCTCTGCTTCTATAGCACTCCTCTCTCCCTCACTCACGATCTCGTGCGTATTTCAATCTCTCCCTCCCTCCCTCTCTCTCTCTCTCTCCTTCTCTCTCGATCTGCCCTTCCACGTCTTTATATGTGGCATTTCGGACTTTTGTCCGTCATGCCTCGAGAATATGCTGAACACACTTGAATGCTGCGTTGAGAGAGAGAGAGAGAGAAAGAGAGAGAAAGATAGGCTGAGTAAGAGAGGAAAATGAGAGAGAGAAAGAGAGAGAAAGAAAGTGAGAGAGAGAGAGAAAAACGACGACCTGTCAGAGTCTCTGCCGATAAGAATAGTGACGAAGCTGAGCTCGGAGGATCATCTCCGCCTGTCTTTTCTTCGCTATTTCTACTCCTCTGTCTCTCTCTCTCTTTCTCTCTCTCTCTCTCTGATTCTAACTGTCTTCATCTCTAACTCTCTTTCTGTCTGGCTATCTCGCTCTCTCTCTCCCTCTTTATCATATGCTCGTCTTCCCCCGATGGGAGGTGTCGATAAGAATGACCGGGTCGTGCCCCCCCCCCTGCCTAGAGGGTCTCTACGATTGGCTAGCCATCACCAATAACAGAATATCTACGAGAGAGATAGAAGAGAGAGAGAGAGAGAGATTTGAAGAGAGAAGAGGGAGGAGAGAAGGGAAAGAGTGAAAGGAAAGGTGAGACTAATTGTAAGACGATAACAAATATTAAGTGAATGAGAGCGAGGAAGAGAGGTAAGAGAATGATATTAGAATTGAAATACAGAAAAAAATGAGAGCAATCAAGAGAGAGAGAGAGAGGATGAGAGAGAGGGAGAAAGAGTGAGAAGGAGAAAGGGAGAGAGGGAGATGACTTCCTTTTCGCCTTGTCGTCGCTCTAGTGTCTCGAGTGTAATTGCCTCTCGTCGGTCTTTCCTTCTCTGGATGTCCTTCTCTCTAATTCCTCCTCATTCTTCTCTCTCTCTCTCTCTCTCTTCATTCCGTGTCAGCAATGGAGGCTGGTAGCCGCGGGGTGGACTGGGGTGGGGAAGGAAGTCAAGGCGGAGGCTGCTGGTGGCTGAAGTGTCAGCTGATGACCGGGCGATGAGAGCGAAGGTAGAGAGAGAGAGAGAGAGAGAGCGAAGAGAGAGAGAGAGAGCAAAGAGAGAGAGAGAAGAGAGAAAGGGAGAAGAGAAATAGATAAAAAGTTAGAATATACAGACCACTCCAACGTTGGAGCCGACCACTCGTACGTAGATCGTAGCCATAAGTGTCGATTAGAGAGTGAAATCAAAGGAATTGAGGTATCACTCTCTCTCTCTCTCTCTCTCTCTCTCTCTTTCTTTCTCTCTCTTTTTCTCTCGCTAAGGAACCCTGACCTGGAATGTCCCTGTACACTCTCTCATGGCCACCCTGACAGCCCGCGTCACTCGTGCTTCTCAATTCCCTTTGCTCTTCTCGTCGGCTTTTTTCTAGCGCAAGGACTCTCTCCCCACTCTGCTTTCATATAACACATCAAGAAGCAATTGAACGGGGCCATTACTCTCTCTTTTTCTTTAACTCTCACTATCTCTTCCTCGCTCTCAACTTTTCTCCCTCTTTCTCTCTCTCTCTCTCTTTCTATTTCTCTCTCTTTCTCTCTTCCTTGTTCATCTCCTCATCCTCGTTGTGTTCCGCCTCGCGCGCACAATAATCGCTTCCACTTTCACATCTCTTTCTCTCAATCCTTTGCTAACTTTCTTCTCTTCTTTTGTCCATCTCTTCCCTCAACACTTTTGCCTCTCCCTTATAGCCTCTCTCATTTCTCAACAGCAACAGACAGGATGATTGAGAGGGAGAGAATGAAAGATTGGGCGAGAGATAGAGGGAACTCGAGAGAGAGAGAGAGAGAAGCAGAGAATGCCGAGGTCATAGTACAGAACAAATGGCGGTTGGGGCGAACAGTCGTCCGGGATTGGGGCGGTATGGTGGGGTTAGCGAGAGAGAGAGAGAGAGAGAGAGAGAGAGATCTCCCATCTTTGCGTGAGCATACTGTAGGCACCAAAGCTCAGCCTTGATACATATTTAGACTTTTGTTGCAGTAGTGACATTAAACTAGTATACGACCCGGCCCAACCCGAGCTAATCGGCAAAACCCGGAAGGCACGTTAGGACCTGGGCCCACGTCAGCCGCCAATAGAAGCAAGTATAGAGGCGGCAAGATAAACTGAATCAGAAGTAACTGACAATGAGTATTGAATTGCTGGAGCTAAAAAAAATTAAAGAAAGAGTGAGCGAGAAAGAGAGACAGAGAACGGCAAGGTTATGACCTTACCATTCTCTGCCTCTCTCTCTCTCTCTCTCTCTCTCTCTCCTTTTCTTAATCAACAGACCGCATATTGGTATGTATGCACTTCGAGGTGACAAGCTGAATACAAATCATTAGCATTTGAAAAAAGGGTAAGAGAGAGAGAGAGAGAGAGAGTAAAAGAAGTCAGGAGGTAGAGAGACAATTGAGAGAAATAGAGAGAGAGAGAGAGAGAGAGAGAGAGAGAGAGAGCAAAGAAGGAGGGGAGAGAGAGGGAGAGTGAGAAATATGGAGGGATGAAGACAAGAAGATAGGGAGAGAGAGAGAGAATTCGGAATTGCCAGATTACTGTAGTGGAAGGATTACTGTTCTGCTCAATCGGTGTGATGCTTTGAGAGGTTTCATATGAACACTGATTGTGGGAAGATGGCGAGGATGGAGGGCGGATGACGGTACAAAGAGTGAGTGCGAAGAAGAAGAGGAAGAAGAAGATGTGGAACTGGTGAGATGCCACAACCTCAGGCCATCTTGGGTAGAGCCACTGATTGATCTCTTTAGTTTTGCTTATTGTTTTTTTTAAACATTAAACTTTAGTAACAAACAGACATTCCCATCAAGTAGAGGTAAACACATTCGCTCTCTCTCTCTCTCTCTCTCTCCATTTTCTAGTAGTAAATTCGTGTGAATTATGGGAGGGGCTCGAAATCAGAAAAACATATCTTATGGCTAACGAACTCGTCTCTTAGTGGCTTTCTCGCAAATCTGCTTAAAAATTTGTAATATTTACCAGACGAATATCAATTTATTAAGACGGAGACGGACAAGACAATAAGAAAAATGCATTGTATTATTTTTAGTGTTAGATCGAGTGAGACAGAAAGGAGAGGGAAACATTAACGACGGTCATTGCTCTTGGGTAGGTGTTCGACATTTAGTGCGCGATCAATCTTTTTTAGCCGAGATTAGTGGCTTACAATTAGGATGGCTGATCGCGATAGAGATGTTTTTATACCCTTCTTCGTTTGAATGAGGCGTAAACGCATATGTCCCCGCCCACTTGCTTGAGAAACGTTCATGTTTGTCTGCGAATTAATGTGACAGAAGAATAGACAGAAAGAGAGAAAGAGAGAAAGAGAGAGAGAGAGAGAAAGAGAGAGAGAGAAAGCGGACGAGAGTGATAAAGTGTAATGATGGTGAGAGGGGAGAGCTATCAGTTAGAGGAGATTGAACTTCATTAATTTGCTAGCGCCATCATAAATACCGCATTCTCATTCTCTTCGGTGAATGTGTCGTGGGGAGAAGAGGAAGAATCTAATGAATGGAGAAGGAGGCTGCGTTTGGAAGAGTGAGGGAGTATGAGAAAGAGAGAGAGAGAGTAAGAGATAATGAGTGAGTGAGAGATTGAGAGAGCAATTGAGAATGAGAGAGAGAAGGACTGAGAGAGACGATGAGACAGAACGAGGAAAGGAGAGAGAGGGAAAAAGAGACAGGAGAAGAAACGGAACGGTGCGAAAGGGCACCACTGACAGACGGCGCGAATAACAAGGAGCAGCAGCGGCGAAGAGGGCAAAGGACAAAGGGCTCTCTCTCTCCCTCTCTCTCTCTGTCTCATTCTCTCTTTCTCACTCTCTCACTCTCTCTCTCACCCTCTCTGTCTCGCTCGTCTTTATATTTCTCTCTCTCACCCGCTCTCTGATGGTCCCAATCTCTTGCAAAACCCCTTGCACATCCCCACTTACAAACTCCCCTTCCACTGGGCACAACCCTCCACGATATCGTCTACTATTTCACCCTTGCATCCTCTCCTTTCTCTGATCTTCTTCACCTGTTTCTCTCACACTCTCGTTGGCTAGCTCTCTCTCCCTCTCCCTCTCTCCTTAGCTTTCTCTCAATCTCTCGCTCCGTGCTAGGTGTTCGTATCTATCTCCTACGTACATATATACAGCGATGAGCGAGGGTGCCAGACAGCGAGCGTGTCCAAATGTACGCACATGTGGATGAGGCAGAGAGGCAGAGGAGGTTTTTGAATTGGGCCTGATGCTGTGCTGGAAGAAAACCCCCTCTCATTTAGCTCTGTCTTATTGTGTGTTTGTGTCTTTTTTATTGAGTGAAGAATAACTTACGCTCACGTAAACCTTGTTACAGGTGAAGGCCATGGCTGGCAAGATCTACACCGTTGAGAAGATTCTCAAGCATCGATACAAGGTTTTTCGTGGATCTTTTTTTTCTTATCTCTAAGAAATCGAAATCAATTTCTGTCAGTTTTTTATCTCTGCTCTTTGTCTTACTATCTTCTGGTTTACCCTTGTGATTCCTTCAATATGATTGATATCTTTTCAGCACAATTCATTGTAATTTACTGTAAAAAGTTTGATTTTTATTTAACTAATAAGCTTTTTTCTAGGAAGGAGCACTACAGTATCTCATCAAATGGCGTGGCTGGACCGTTGCGTGAGTATATTTAAAAATCTTTTTATTCTTTAAAAAAAACACAAACTTTCTTGTTGCTCTAAATCTAACAGTGCCTCATTTAATCTCTTAATTACGTTTTCAATCCCATCTCAAGAAAAAAAAATTCGGTACTATTTCGTTACTCCCCGACTCCAAAATGTTTTTTGCCAAGAATCCTTCATGGCGGCCATTTGATGCGCGTAATTCGAACTTGCGGTTTGTTTTGCTCGGTGATGAGTGTTGCGCCAATCTCGACAAGAGATTTGGTCCACCGATCACTGGAGAACACTTCTTGAGGCACTCTGTGTACATGTTCTTGAAGTACTGCCAATTTGTAGCAGATTTGCCTCTTATCGTAAACCTACCAATGTAATGTTGTGTTGTCATTAAAGGTGATCTTTTCCTACCTTTTGAGCCATAACTCTTGGGAGCCGGAAAAGAATGTCCTGGATGACGTCCTCACCGAGATATACTGGGGCAAGAAAGGCGGGAGGCCCGGCAAGAAGAGTACTACTACACTTTTTATTCTTTCTCTACTTTGATTATTCAAAACAAAACATATGTAATTTTTTTGTCTTGCGAGCGTGCAAAATGGAATATTCTGCTAATGAAGGCAAGCCCGGAAGCAGTAGTGGACGCGGACGCGGATCTCACAAGGGCGCTTCTTCTACTGGCAGGGGACCGGGCAGGCGAAAAAAGAAGGTTTTTCAGTCTGTTCTGTTTTAGTGCACAACGTCCTCCTTGCAATTGTTTTAGAGTTTAAAGCATCAAAGAATATTAAATGAACTTGCTCGTGAATACCGTACTATAAACCCTTGCCTAAAACAACTCTGATGCTGTACCGTATGCACAGAAATCGCCCTCGTCTACTTCCGCAACCGAGTCAGATGAGGAGGAGGAAGATGCCGATGAAGAAGAAGAAGAAGAGGAGGAGGAGGAAGGAGACAAACCTGAAGAGAGCACAGCGCCAGACGAGGACGATGAAGCGGAGAGCGAAGGGGGTGAGAGGGGGGGGGGGAGGGCGCTCGGTAGAGTTTCTGTGCTGTGTTATTTGCATTCTATAATGAGTTTGGCGTTCATTTAGTGAAGGAATCATTTACGTGGAGCTGAATATCTACTGTACTGTAGTGTCTGCTCTCCCGTTTTGCATCCTTTTTGATTATATCGTTAGATTTTAAGGTGCCCCTTTAATGTAAAATGTAAAAAAATGTATAATTTATTTTGCAGGCGAGGACAACGCCAGTAGCAACAGCACGAAAACTCAGAAGCCAGTCCGCAGATCGAAGCGGAATTCCGGAGCGAAGAAGAAATACACACAGGACGATGAAGAGGAGGAGGAAGAAGAGGAAAGAGAGAGGGAGAAGGAAGAGGAGAGGAAGGGCAGGCGAGTGGGCAGTCGCAGCGCCACCCACACTCCTACTAAGGCATTGCTTTTCTAGCTCTCTCTCTCTCTCTCTCTCTCTCTTTCTTTCTTCCTCTCTCTCTCTCTCTCTCTCTCTCTCTCTTTCTCCGTCTTGTCTTTCCAATACATGTTTTAGGTTGACAGGGTGATCTATAACAATATCAGCCCCCTTCCATTCCAGACGCGTTTGATCGACAAGCCAGCTCCGGGAAAGTCGACGAAGCCAGCTGAGGAGAATGCGGCGGAGACCTCGCTGGGCGGACTGGAGAAGAGCTTCTCGCAGTCGCCGTCGTCGTACTTCTCGGCCGGCGCCTCTGCGTCGGTGTCTGAGACGCCGTCCGCCGTCACTTCTCCTCTCGCAGATGGCGGCGATAGAAAGGCACTCCTCAGATATCCTTACATAACACTTACAGTATCCTTGCAAGTAGTACTGTTGTCACAGATTAGTCAATTCTGCATGAGCTCCCTTTATTACAACGGAACCAGCTAATTTTAATTTTAAAAAGATTGATAACACATTAGTGTTAAATTAAGAGAGAGAGATAAGACACAGCTGCCAGGCTAAATAAATGAAACGCAGAAAGAAGCTGAAAAAGAGGTCTCGAGTTTTCAGTCCGCCTCCGCCACGCCAACAAAGCCGCCGCCGGCTGCTCGCGATCCTCCAGCAACGTCCCTTGCAGCTGCTCCTGCTGCAACGACTCCTGAAAAAGGTAAAAGAAATGTTAAGAAAACAATGTAACATGTATATATACTATATATATATATATATTATATATATATACATATAGTATATATTTGTATATAATGCCATTTTATGTTTTTTATCGCTAAGTTTACAGCTAACGAAGCGCCTGAGGCCTCCTCTGGTGGGAAGAAGAGCGCGGAGAAGGTCGTGGATCTCGGGAAGGTCGCTGACCTCCAGAAGGTTGCCGACTTCTCGACGACAGCACAGCGAACGGAGAAGAAGGAAGAAGCAGGCCAGCCGGCGACTAAGAAGCCATGTATCCAGACTTCTGCTCCATGGATATCCAAAGCTGCACCACGGCAGGTTAGAGTTTTCCTTCCAATCTCGTTCTAGCTCAAGCTGTCCACCTCTCTCTCTCTCTCTCTCTCTCTCTCTCTCTCTCTCTGTCTCTCTCTCTGTCTCCGCGGCCAATTGGCTTAATACATTCTTGAATCTCTATTTGCATTCTTTGGTTGAAGCCTACCAACACCTTTTTGTGGGCTTCTTATGGAATAAGTCCTATCCTTCAGTTCAAACCGTGATCCCC
>CALZFC010000112.1:800000-834535 GCA_945643635.1 Allodiplogaster sudhausi
GGAGAAACAGAAGAAGAGAAATGGGGGACCTAAGCCATACAAATAGATCGAAACTCGTTTTTGAGCGGTCCTCTCTCCATAATAATAAATAATAATAATGCTCCTTGTTCTTCCTTTTCGAAAAGTAAAAATGAATCCCTATTACCATTTAATTTTATCAACAGCTCGATGCTGGCTGCTTGACCGCATGGATTAGACCCCCCTTGACTTTCCGAGGGCCTCCGATCACCCTCTTTTATAATGTTCACTATTCACGATCGGAGCTAATCTCTCTTGCTCCATGCGCGTGGCCATCATCCCCTTGGATGGACGGCATTTCAATGTCATCCCAATGATGCGTCGCTGTCTGGCAGCAGTGCGTCGTCGTAAAAGGGGAATTTTTTTTATTTTATGAATATAAATTACATGATTTAACAGCGCGACTTGATAGTACAAGCCAATATTTGGGCTTCATACAACTGAAACCACCTGATTGATGTACGCGTATTTACTTGTGTGAAATAACAAATTTACAAGCGAATGAATAATACTCATGGTCAACAAATAAAATGAAAAATTTAGGTGAAGGGCAAAAAGTGAGCTCGTTGAAACAGCGAGGATAAGGATGTGGTGGTGGGTATAAATATATGTAGCTCATTGTCAGGCGTAGCAATCCAAATCGGGGTTGCGAGGTTGCAAACATTGGAGAGGAAAAATTCACACCTTACAGGAAAAGATTGCCCCGCCCACTTGGAGGTAAACCCCGCCTACTCAGAAGACTCCGTGTTGCGCTCCGTCGGGCACGGCGGCCTTGTGGTCGGAGGGAAGAGCTCGAGATTCGTATGTCGCTATCACGACCTGTGAGAAATAATCGTAAATTTTTTTAAAGTCATTTAAGAATAAAAATATATCTAAATTATAAAAATTGATAATTAAGTATATTTTTTAATTATTAAAAATAATAAAAATTTTAAAATAATTAATAATTAAACTAATTTTAAAGTCACATTTCATATGAAATTTTTTTTTACACATTGCACATATTCTCGTAAACTGGCCCAACAGTAAGATTGAATCAACGAATAAAATAACTTAAACCTAAATAGAAGGGGAATGTTAAAAGATTAAAAACGTATTCGACAAAAAAGTGTACTTTTATTCTAAAAATCAACAATGTTCAGGCAAAAGAGCATGATTTTTGACTTCTAAAACAAGAGATACCTGCTGACGGAAATCCTGGACGTACTCTCCGCGAAGGCCAATGTAGAAGATCTTCGTGGTCTCCGCGCCAAAGTTCCGGTCAAAATACAGCGTGAGATGAGCGACGTTCCCGAACTTGGAAGCCTAGCAAGAACAATCTCATAATTATAATCATCATCATAATAGTATCAAAATAATAATATTTACATAATAATAATAATAATTATTATTATTATCACTACTATTATTATTATTATTATTATTTCTACTATCATTATTATTACTATTATTATTATTACATAAACAATATCATGACTTCTATTATACTGTTTTCAGTAATAATACTTTTTTAACCGAACGATAGAGAGAGGTGTGAAAGGGTAGAAAAAGATATAGAACGAGAGAGGAGAGAGAGAGAGAGAGAGAGAGTGCCCCACCTTGAGTGGATAGTCCACCTTCCCCTCTGGATCCTGCTTCAGGTCGATCTCCTGTTCAGCGGCGACGGCGGCGTCGTCAAAAGACATGCCCTCACGATCCTTGAACACGCGCACTCTGCAAGAGAGAAAAAGAGAGTACGATTCTCTCTCTCTCTCTATCGCTATACCCTCGCTCATCTCTCTCTCCTACTCCCTGTCTCTCTCTCTCTCACCTCGCTGGATGTTGTTCATCCGGCTCTCCCACGATGCTGATCCCGAGAATTTTGACGTGTCCCGTGAATGGAATGTTGAAGAGAAGTTCCTCATCCGAGTCGCTTTCGCAGAAGGTGCTTCTGTAAACGTCGTTCCTTGCTCTTATGCTAGCTTATCATTTTAAGATATTATCACAAGAAATCAAAAAAAATTTCCAAGCTTAAAGTACACGAAATTCAACCGTATTAAATTTTCTCTTGATGCTGACCATTGTTGTCGCGTCGCTCTCAAAATTGCATGCTCTCCCTCACCCTCGTGTCCCACAATGCCCATGTATTCGACACAAGTGGCGTGTTAAAGGCAACCCAATGACAATCTAAGCGCATTCATTTCTCCGATTTCTTTCTCTCCTTTCGCGCGGAAGACCCTTCTACAGCGAACGCGCATTTATTTTTATTTTTTGCTATCAATATATTTTATTATTTTGTGTTATTCAAATGTGAAGGGGGGGGGCTATTCGAAATTCGTGAGAACGGTAAAGAGAGAACGCGAGTTTATGCCTGCTCCTGTAAATGTGATCGTACCTGTCGAGACGCTGATCGTGTGGCTTAAAGACGAAACGCCCCGTGCCACTTTCAACTTCGTTGAGAACGCTAAGCTGCATAGGAGGAGAGGCCAGAGAGAGAGAGAGACCGAGAGAGAGAGAGAGAGAGAGAGAGAGAGAGAGAACAAAAGAAAGAGAGGGAAGGAGAGAGAACGAGGGAGAGAGAGCAAGTGAGGGATAGATAATTGAAGAGAGGACGAAAGAGAGACAGAGAATGAGCGAGAGAGTACAACCCACCTTGTCCATGTCGATGAACTGCCTGAGATCGTATCGCATGCCCTCTTCTGCCTGGACGACATCGGCCACCTCGTTGCTGCAGCCGCCTCCGTTGCCGTGTCCGTGGTCGCACATCGCTTAGCCTTTACCCAAACTTTCCTTAATCCTATCCTTAGGAAGCTCTAACCTGAAGACACTCTAGGCATTCCCCGTCAGATTTCCTTAACCCAAATCTTACCTTGAGACTCCCTAAGCCGGTAGCCTCAGATTTTTTAAGCCGCAACTTTAAGATGTCTTATGTCCCAACCTTGAAAAAATCTGATCTTTTGGGAGCCCCAACCATAAAAATTATATGTTGAGCACGCTACCACTGCCTTTTTCTCCTTCTGCTCCTAAACGAAGTCACTTTCTTATCTTGATATCTTCCGGATGCTTAACCGGTTCCAGATCAATTCTTGCTTAATTGTTCCCATTTTGGCTGGCTGCCAAACAGCTTTACCGTAATGCAATTGGGCAATGAAACAATGGAAACACGGAAATTGCATAGAACAGGCAATTCAAGCATATTCAATCAATATAGACCAAGAGAAGTATCAGAAAGATGGAAAAAGCAAGAGACAGAGAGAGAGAGAGAGAGAGAGAGAAAGCAAGAGAGAAAAAGAGAAAGATAGAGAGAGAGAGTAAGAGAAAGCAAGAGAGAAAGACAGAAAGACAAATAGAGAGAGAGAGAGAGAGAGACGAGAAGATTCTCGGTATGGTTGGTTAAAAGTAAAAAAAGGTATTAGAGTGCAAGAATAAAGGAAAACGGTAGGAAAGTGAAGAGAATAGATGATATCAAACTGTGGAAGGCCGCTCTTCCCATTCAAAATTGAAAATCAGAAAACCATATTTTACGTTTTAAGGCTAAAACTCTAAAATATAGTAATTACACAAAATGGACCAACGTATTCCAACTGAGCATTAATTATGCAAACAATTAAGAGAATCACTCAAAATGAAAAGAATAAAAACAACGAAATATAATAACAAAGGACAAACCGGAGAAATCGCATAATGTTCAACAGCAATGCCAACGCGTTACTATAAAAGTAGCAGAAAGTTTGTTCGGTGCTCATTAACTTTGTTAGGAAAAAAAATACAAATATTCATCATAACAATATTAAAGTCATGAAGATAAATATACATATATATATATATATATATAATATATATATATATATATATATATATATATATATATATATATTTATAAATAGAAGGGCTCCTAGTAACTGTGAGGTTGTTCTTTTTTGCGTTTCGTTATGGAACACAAAAGTAGATCAAGAAAGAGCGTGCATGTGAGGAGAAAAGAGGAAAATAGAAAGTGTAGTGCAGATATTCGGGTACCCTTTGGTCTGGTGAAAGCAAAAAAAAAAAATTTTTTTTGGAATAAATAAGTAGTCTTCATTTTTTTTTTCGATAGTTGTGCATCACAAACGATATATTGTCAACTTATTACAGAAATTAATATCAAGGTAATAAAAAAGCAGGAATGAATAGTACAGTATCTGCCACGAATGTGTAACTGCCATAGTTCTTGACAGTGGGCCAGAAATTCAAACAGAAAATGGCGGGAAAAAGAAGTATCAGCTATGAAAGGATTACGGTAGCTTTCGGCTTGATGGCGAGATTCTCTGTCGATCTGCTCACTTTGCCGCCGCCAACCTTGTCCTCATATGTCCGGCTCATAGCCTGCAATTGCAAGACTGTTCATCAATCCCTCCTCTCTACTCTCTCTTTCTCTAAATATTATTCTCTCGCTCTCTTTCTCACTTTCCTTCTCTCACCTCCTCTCTTTCTCTCCTGTTTTTTTTCTCTTTTCCTGTTTTGCTCACAAAAGAAAAGAGCACAGCAAAGAGCGCCACTTGTCAAGCAAATTTTCCCACCAAATTAAAATTAAAATAGAGCTTCTGAAAAAAATTTACATTAGGAGAAAAAATTTAAAATTATATTTATAATAAAGTGTGTTCAACTTAAAAAAAAACCTTTTCTCTAATCTTTAACCTCCAATTTCTTCGCCCGCTCGCGGTAGAGGGGCTGCAGCGGAAGATGGAGATCATTCGCTATCGCCAACGTCCGCAAGTCAAAGTAGTACTTGGCGTACACCGAAGAAGGCACGTTTATATTGAAGTCAAGGCACTCGAGGAAACGGCGCTCCAATTCGTTCCTGTTACAGCGGACTAATATATATTTTAAACAAGAAAAATACTATATATATATATATATTCTTTTTGAACATTTTCTCTTTTAAAGACACAATTAAAATATTTAAAAGCTATAAATTGAATACTAAGTACTTTTTTAATTCCAAAAATCATTTTTTTACAAATAATAATATAATTAGCTAGCTCCTCACTGACATATCATCAACATTGACATCTCCGAGAATCTGGCAGTAATCGACGTTCCAGACTGCTTGATCGTCCCATACCTAAAAATAAGTAATCAAAAAGAAGAAACTTCCCTTCGAACAAATCCTACTTTTTTTTAAACTTTCTAAATGCAAATATACAAAAAGATGAATAAGAATATAAATGGATAAACCTTGGAGGCTAGCATAATGGAAGCGAGGACGACTCGTCGCCAATTTGAAGGGCACAAATCCATCTCGGCGTAGTTCAGAAGTCTCTCGAGGTAGATCAAAAAACAGACAGAAAATTAATTGAAAATAACCGTTGATTACACCAAAATAAAAAACTTTCAGAAAATTCTGGTAAACTCTTACACCAAATTCTTCCTCAACTTTGCACAGGAAAAACAATACGTGCAAACATTAAACTAAAAGTAATCTTTTTTTCGTGGCCAAATTTATGACACGAGGGCAAATTATTTCAAGATCATTGCTTACAACAATGACGAGTCAAAAAAAAACTATCATGATCAGCTCTGTTGGAACCTGTTTTTTTCTTCAATTACAACAGGAATAATTATAATTCAATTAAGATTTTTCGATTTGGATTTCTTCATACCAGTGTGATGATGGCGCATTCGGCCGTGAGCAACGCGGTCGAGAAGAGATTGCGGACGAAGCGGTAGATCTGCCGCTCGTCAGGGTCACGGGTCACCATCTCGGCGGAAAGGGGTTCGCGCTGGAAGAGAGAGAGGAGAGAGAGAGAGGAGAGTGAGAGAGAGAGAGAGAAGAGAGAGAGAGCGTGCGATGAATGGAGACAGGAAGAGAGACTCAAACGAATGAACAAAGATAATCACGACATTGAATTCAGAGAAAGCTGACCGGCTAATATTTTAAAAATTAAAGAATAAAAAACTTACAGTAATAGGATGGAGTCTCTCCTCGAAGATCTCCATGAGCCTCTCGTGGCCCCGATTTCTTCGATTCGCAATGTGATAGTAGATTGCTAGGGCGATGCATTTGACAGTATTCTGAACAAGAGGAATAAGAGGCCGAGAAGAAAAGAAACTATTAAAAATATCAACAGGCCCGGAGACCGGAGCAACGGGCCATAGATTTCCATGCCCCAGGTAGCCACGTCATCCTTCTATAGCCCTCGCTTCATTCAGTACAAGTTCGCGGGAGGAAAACGGAAGCAAAAGGTACACGGTAGCTACCGTATCCTTACAGTACCTTCAGATGCGGTTGCGAAATGGTCGAGTCATCCAGGTAGATGGTCGAGCATGAAGAAGATTTCCTTAATGGGAGAGTGCCGAGGCGTCCCTGAGACATTGCCAGTGCATCGAGCATGTACAGAGAACGACGGTTCTCCTTCACTGAAAGGAGAGGAGAGAGAGAGAGAGAGAGAGAGAGAGAGAGAGAGGGAGAGAGACGAAATATAAAGAGAGAAGAAAGAGAAAGATGAATAAAAGACACACTTACGTTTCATCTCCGACTTGCTGCGTTCCATAAACGTGGGCTGGACGGTCGGATGTGTTGAGGGGTCGTCTTCGTCCATGTCTTATTCAGTCAAATTTACATCGTAAACAAAAATTGTGAATTTTTTTTAGATAAACAATTTAACCAGTACACTAGTTATGATTTCCATATTAAATATTTCAATCTTCTCGCAAAATAACTACTCAAACATATAAAAGGATAAAGCATGTCTTAATGTGTAAGATTCTTCTTTTCTGAAAATAAAATGTAAATAATACTACCATCAGCTGCTTCCCGTTCGCTGATGTGCGGCAGAAAGTTCTGGGAAGTCTCGTCGCGAGGAAACGTCTGATTCACGTACTGGAACTGAAGAAGAAAATTAAACAACCTTCAACTTTTTTAATGAAACTTTAAACCATGGTTATCATTTATTTCACAGACCCAGTCAAATTTTGAGCCACCCCGAACCAAACCCCACTCTGATTTTGTCGTCCAAATTATCTTCTTCTCTCGTCCACCTTGCATTTCGGGCCTCAAACTTCCTACCCCTCCTAGTTCTCCCCAAACATTCGACAGTGGCATTTATTCTCTGCTTCAATCAGTAATCCTAAGAGTAGAAGATAGATCCCTGTAGTTCTCAACCGTAATAGTGGGCTACGGTAACTTTGAGCCAGCGTACCTCGACGCGGTCGCCGTCGCCGTGCCGAGAAGAGCGCGCGTCGACGACATTGCTGACTCCGCCTCCGCCCGACTGGTCACGAACACAGCACGACGCGTTGCCCATCTTCAGAGAAGGGAGAAGCTGGAGAAGAACTGCTCTTTCTCTTTTCAAAGAAATAAGCGTTCACTTTTCTATTACTAAATGGGATTCGGGCAAACAATATTTCTTTGTAAATAGATCGTCACTCCATCTGCATTTTTGTTTTAGCAATATAGTTTTGCTTACTATTCAAGAGATTCAGAACTAAGCCAAACAAGCCGTTCAAGGAGTAATTCTCATTGTCAGCGAACCGTAAGCTTTAAAAGATAAAGAAATCAGGCATTTCATCTACGAGTATTGAAAATGTTATTAATCGTTATGCGATGAATGGGTTTCCGGCACATTTACGTAATATAAAGAAACGAACTGGTTTCCGGTTACGTCGATCGTTCAAGACGTTGTCATGTCTTCTAAAGCGCTGTAGAAATGAGACGCAGAAACGGCGAGAGGACTGAGCTAGAGAGAAGAGAGAGGGAGAGAGGAGAGAGCGAGCGCGAGCTTGAGGAGATATCGTCAGGAAACGACGACTTTCGCCTCTTCCCTCTATATTTCCTGCACCGTCCAGAATCACAAAAATCCATTCGTAAGGTAAAATTTGTCATTGAGTAAACATGACTATTACGCGTTATGTCATTCAGCCAAGGAAAAGAATACAAAACGAACAAAAAAAATCTATTCAAAAAATTATACTGCTTAAACTCAATAAAAAAAGCTATCAGAAGAACAGCAATAAAGCGGCTCATTAAATTAGAAAAAAAAAAAAAAAAAAAAAAAAAGGACACGAGAAAAGATAGTGATATAGAACTTCGTTTTCACGTTTCTTCTAACGAATCGGAAGTAGTAATGACAAAGGGTTGGAGAATGGTATTACGACCGGATGATCAGGTCAGACTCACCCACAGATCAATCACGGAATATGGCCAAATGATAAGCGAGATCCGGAGTGGTGGGGGGGGGATGGACAAAGGCGGATAAACATGATAAGGAATGCTGGTCCGCTGTGCTGCTTTCGGTAAGATTTCCGACTCATAGGCAGACGCAACGCGACCGGAACGCATGAGTGATGACTCTGGTACGGCGTAGCACGGATAGATTGCTGTGACAGAACAAGCGGTCTCTCTCTCTCTCTCTCTCTCTCTCTCTCTCTCTCTCGCTCTCTCTCTCTCTCGCTCTCTCTCTCTCTCGCGCGCTCTCTCTTCCTCTATCTCTCTCATTCTCTCCCACTCTCTCTCTTTCTTTGTCCATTTGCTCTTCCCTTTACAATCAGCTTTGGCTTGTGCATTTATCGTTTTGTCTTAACCAGAGATTAGCTTCAAACGATGGAATAAGTCTTATCATCCTCGCTATCACTCTCCCACCCTCGGTAGAGCTGTTGTAATCCCTAACGAATTGGCTGCCTCTCTCTCTTCCTCTCCGTCCATCTCTCTTTCTTTCTCGTTCCCTTCTCTCTCTCCGTCTCTCTCTCTCTCTCTCTCTCTCTCTCTCTCTCTCTCTTTTTCTCCGCCTTCATTCACGCTACTTGGCAGAATTCAAGACATATTTTTTCGCAACTAATTAAAAATATTGCATTCTTTCCTTTATATTTATACTTAAATCTCTTCAGTTTTCGTTGATGCGAGTTTTATAATTCGTTCTATAGATGAGTAGGATAGCGAAAGAAAAAGAAATTGTATGAAAAAGGGTGTTATATTTTAGCCAGCATCATATTTATCTCATGAAGAGAGGCCATCGATAATAATAGATTTAGTCGGAATTCCCTTATAATTAGTTTTTCACTTTCTTCTGATCTTGAAGGTGCACGAAACTGAACCGTGAATTTATTTCCACGACCTTTGTAGTCGCTTCAAAATACACATGGTGTCTCACACTGTGGCAGGCAAAAAGGCGCGAATGCAAGATGGAGTTTTTCAATTCTTTAAGCTGCAAAACCATGTTTGAACACAGTCAGACCGCGACTTTATCGTCGAAAGAGTTTTAATTAGACTTGGCTATTAGTGGGCTCAAGAAGTCTCCCCGGCGGTCCAGAGAAAGGAATGGGGGACAGTGAAGAAGCGGGCGACGAGAAAGAACGAACGGCTTAAGGCCAGAATACTACGATGATGCGCACACATTGCTGACAGGTATGTAAAAGGAGAGAGAGAGATGGTGAGAGGGAGCGAGAGAGATGGTAAGAGAGAGGGAGATAGATGGTGAGAGTGAGAGATAGCGATAGCACGCGCGAGAATAAGACAACGAGGGAGTTATAGAGGGAGAAGGAGACATAGGTGAACAATTGAGTTAGCAAGTAAGGTCACAATTGCAGAGTAGCCAGACGGTAAGCAGAAAGGAGAGTAGCATTGAAAGATGGGTATGGGGAGACAAGAAAGAAGACAATGAAAGAGAGACAGTGACAGAGAGTAACAGAAAGAGAGAGAGAGAAGGAGAGAGATAGAGACAGTGACAGAGAGTAACAGAAAGAGAGAGAGAGAGAAGGAGAGAGATAGAGACAGTGACAGAGAGTAACAGAAAGAGAGAGAGAGAAGGAGAGAGATAGAGACAGTGACAGAGAGTAACAGAAAGAGAGAGAGAGAGAAGGAGAGAGATAGAGACAGTGACAGAGAGTAACAGAAAGAGAGAGAGAGAGAAGGAGAGAGATAGAGACAGTGACAGAGAGTAACAGAAAGAGAGAGAGAGAGAAGGAGAGAGATAGAGACAGTGACAGAGAGTAACAGAAAGAGAGAGAGAGAGAAGGAGAGAGATAGAGACAGTGACAGAGAGTAACAGAAAGAGAGAGAGAGAAGGAGAGAGATAGAGACAGTGACAGAGAGTAACAGAAAGAGAGAGAGAGAGAAGGAGAGAGATAGAGACAGTGACAGAGAGTAACAGAAAGAGAGAGAGAGAGAAGGAGAGAGATAGAGACAGTGACAGAGAGTAACAGAAAGAGAGAGAGAGAGAAGGAGAGAGATAGAGACAGTGACAGAGAGTAACAGAAAGAGAGAGAGAGAGAAGGAGAGAGATAGAGACAGTGACAGAGAGTAACAGAAAGAGAGAGAGAGAAGGAGAGAGATAGAGACAGTGACAGAGAGTAACAGAAAGAGAGAGAGAGAGAAGGAGAGAGATAGAGACAGTGACAGAGAGTAACAGAAAGAGAGAGAGAGAAGGAGAGAGATAGAGACAGTGACAGAGAGTAACAGAAAGAGAGAGAGAGAGAAGGAGAGAGATAGAGACAGTGACAGAGAGTAACAGAAAGAGAGAGAGAGAAGGAGAGAGATAGAGACAGTGACAGAGAGTAACAGAAAGAGAGAGAGAGAAGGAGAGAGATAGAGACAGTGACAGAGAGTAACAGAAAGAGAGAGAGAGAAGGAGAGAGATAGAGACAGTGACAGAGAGTAACAGAAAGAGAGAGAGAGAGAAGGAGAGAGATAGAGACAGTGACAGAGAGTAACAGAAAGAGAGAGAGAGAAGGAGAGAGATAGAGACAGTGACAGAGAGTAACAGAAAGAGAGAGAGAGAGAAGAGAGAGAGATAGAGACAGTGACAGAGAGTAACAGAAAGAGAGAGAGAGAGAAGAGAGAGATAGAGACAGTGACAGAGAGTAACAGAAAGAGAGAGAGAGAAGGAGAGAGATAGAGACAGTGACAGAGAGTAACAGAAAGAGAGAGAGAGAGAAGGAGAGAGATAGAGACAGTGACAGAGAGTAACAGAAAGAGAGAGAGAGAGAAGGAGAGAGATAGAGACAGTGACAGAGAGTAACAGAAAGAGAGAGAGAGAGAAGGAGAGAGATAGAGACAGTGACAGAGAGTAACAGAAAGAGAGAGAGAGAGAAGGAGAGAGATAGAGACAGTGACAGAGAGTAACAGAAAGAGAGAGAGAGAAGGAGAGAGATAGAGACAGTGACAGAGAGTAACAGAAAGAGAGAGAGAGAGAAGGAGAGAGATAGAGACAGTGACAGAGAGTAACAGAAAGAGAGAGAGAGAAGGAGAGAGATAGAGACAGTGACAGAGAGTAACAGAAAGAGAGAGAGAGAGAAGGAGAGAGATAGAGACAGTGACAGAGAGTAACAGAAAGAGAGAGAGAGAAGGAGAGAGATAGAGACAGTGACAGAGAGTAACAGAAAGAGAGAGAGAGAAGGAGAGAGATAGAGACAGTGACAGAGAGTAACAGAAAGAGAGAGAGAGAAGGAGAGAGATAGAGACAGTGACAGAGAGTAACAGAAAGAGAGAGAGAGAGAAGGAGAGAGATAGAGACAGTGACAGAGAGTAACAGAAAGAGAGAGAGAGAAGGAGAGAGATAGAGACAGTGACAGAGAGTAACAGAAAGAGAGAGAGAGAGAAGGAGAGAGATAGAGACAGTGACAGAGAGTAACAGAAAGAGAGAGAGAGAGAAGGAGAGAGATAGAGACAGTGACAGAGAGTAACAGAAAGAGAGAGAGAGAGAAGGAGAGAGATAGAGACAGTGACAGAGAGTAACAGAAAGAGAGAGAGAGAAGGAGAGAGATAGAGACAGTGACAGAGAGTAACAGAAAGAGAGAGAGAGAAGGAGAGAGATAGAGACAGTGACAGAGAGTAACAGAAAGAGAGAGAGAGAGAAGGAGAGAGATAGAGACAGTGACAGAGAGTAACAGAAAGAGAGAGAGAGAAGGAGAGAGATAGAGACAGTGACAGAGAGTAACAGAAAGAGAGAGAGAGAGAAGGAGAGAGATAGAGACAGTGACAGAGAGTAACAGAAAGAGAGAGAGAGAGAAGGAGAGAGATAGAGACAGTGACAGAGAGTAACAGAAAGAGAGAGAGAGAGAAGGAGAGAGATAGAGACAGTGACAGAGAGTAACAGAAAGAGAGAGAGAGAGAAGGAGAGAGATAGAGACAGTGACAGAGAGTAACAGAAAGAGAGAGAGAGAGAAGGAGAGAGATAGAGACAGTGACAGAGAGTAACAGAAAGAGAGAGAGAGAGAAGGAGAGAGATAGAGACAGTGACAGAGAGTAACAGAAAGAGAGAGAGAGAGAAGGAGAGAGATAGAGACAGTGACAGAGAGTAACAGAAAGAGAGAGAGAGAGAAGGAGAGAGATAGAGACAGTGACAGAGAGTAACAGAAAGAGAGAGAGAGAGAAGGAGAGAGATAGAGACAGTGACAGAGAGTAACAGAAAGAGAGAGAGAGAGAAGGAGAGAGATAGAGACAGTGACAGAGAGTAACAGAAAGAGAGAGAGAGAGAAGGAGAGAGATAGAGACAGTGACAGAGAGTAACAGAAAGAGAGAGAGAGAGAAGGAGAGAGATAGAGACAGTGACAGAGAGTAACAGAAAGAGAGAGAGAGAGAAGGAGAGAGATAGAGACAGTGACAGAGAGTAACAGAAAGAGAGAGAGAGAGAAGGAGAGAGATAGAGACAGTGACAGAGAGTAACAGAAAGAGAGAGAGAGAGAAGGAGAGAGATAGAGACAGTGACAGAGAGTAACAGAAAGAGAGAGAGAGAGAAGGAGAGAGATAGAGACAGTGACAGAGAGTAACAGAAAGAGAGAGAGAGAAGGAGAGAGATAGAGACAGTGACAGAGAGTAACAGAAAGAGAGAGAGAGAAGGAGAGAGATAGAGACAGTGACAGAGAGTAACAGAAAGAGAGAGAGAGAGAAGGAGAGAGATAGAGACAGTGACAGAGAGTAACAGAAAGAGAGAGAGAGAGAAGGAGAGAGATAGAGACAGTGACAGAGAGTAACAGAAAGAGAGAGAGAGAGAAGGAGAGAGATAGAGACAGTGACAGAGAGTAACAGAAAGAGAGAGAGAGAGAAGGAGAGAGATAGAGACAGTGACAGAGAGTAACAGAAAGAGAGAGAGAGAGAAGGAGAGAGATAGAGACAGTGACAGAGAGTAACAGAAAGAGAGAGAGAGAGAAGGAGAGAGATAGAGACAGTGACAGAGAGTAACAGAAAGAGAGAGAGAGAGAAGGAGAGAGATAGAGACAGTGACAGAGAGTAACAGAAAGAGAGAGAGAGAGAAGGAGAGAGATAGAGACAGTGACAGAGAGTAACAGAAAGAGAGAGAGAGAGAAGGAGAGAGATAGAGACAGTGACAGAGAGTAACAGAAAGAGAGAGAGAGAGAAGGAGAGAGATAGAGACAGTGACAGAGAGTAACAGAAAGAGAGAGAGAGAGAAGGAGAGAGATAGAGACAGTGACAGAGAGTAACAGAAAGAGAGAGAGAGAAGGAGAGAGATAGAGACAGTGACAGAGAGTAACAGAAAGAGAGAGAGAGAGAAGGAGAGAGATAGAGACAGTGACAGAGAGTAACAGAAAGAGAGAGAGAGAAGGAGAGAGATAGAGACAGTGACAGAGAGTAACAGAAAGAGAGAGAGAGAGAAGGAGAGAGATAGAGACAGTGACAGAGAGTAACAGAAAGAGAGAGAGAGAGAAGGAGAGAGATAGAGACAGTGACAGAGAGTAACAGAAAGAGAGAGAGAGAAGGAGAGAGATAGAGACAGTGACAGAGAGTAACAGAAAGAGAGAGAGAGAGAAGGAGAGAGATAGAGACAGTGACAGAGAGTAACAGAAAGAGAGAGAGAGAGAAGGAGAGAGATAGAGACAGTGACAGAGAGTAACAGAAAGAGAGAGAGAGAGAAGGAGAGAGATAGAGACAGTGACAGAGAGTAACAGAAAGAGAGAGAGAGAGAAGGAGAGAGATAGAGACAGTGACAGAGAGTAACAGAAAGAGAGAGAGAGAGAAGGAGAGAGATAGAGACAGTGACAGAGAGTAACAGAAAGAGAGAGAGAGAAGGAGAGAGATAGAGACAGTGACAGAGAGTAACAGAAAGAGAGAGAGAGAGAAGGAGAGAGATAGAGACAGTGACAGAGAGTAACAGAAAGAGAGAGAGAGAAGGAGAGAGATAGAGACAGTGACAGAGAGTAACAGAAAGAGAGAGAGAGAGAAGGAGAGAGATAGAGACAGTGACAGAGAGTAACAGAAAGAGAGAGAGAGAGAAGGAGAGAGATAGAGACAGTGACAGAGAGTAACAGAAAGAGAGAGAGAGAAGGAGAGAGATAGAGACAGTGACAGAGAGTAACAGAAAGAGAGAGAGAGAGAAGGAGAGAGATAGAGACAGTGACAGAGAGTAACAGAAAGAGAGAGAGAGAGAAGGAGAGAGATAGAGACAGTGACAGAGAGTAACAGAAAGAGAGAGAGAGAGAAGGAGAGAGATAGAGACAGTGACAGAGAGTAACAGAAAGAGAGAGAGAGAGAAGGAGAGAGATAGAGACAGTGACAGAGAGTAACAGAAAGAGAGAGAGAGAGAAGGAGAGAGATAGAGACAGTGACAGAGAGTAACAGAAAGAGAGAGAGAGAAGGAGAGAGATAGAGACAGTGACAGAGAGTAACAGAAAGAGAGAGAGAGAGAAGGAGAGAGATAGAGACAGTGACAGAGAGTAACAGAAAGAGAGAGAGAGAAGGAGAGAGATAGAGACAGTGACAGAGAGTAACAGAAAGAGAGAGAGAGAGAAGGAGAGAGATAGAGACAGTGACAGAGAGTAACAGAAAGAGAGAGAGAGAGAAGGAGAGAGATAGAGACAGTGACAGAGAGTAACAGAAAGAGAGAGAGAGAGAAGGAGAGAGATAGAGACAGTGACAGAGAGTAACAGAAAGAGAGAGAGAGAGAAGGAGAGAGATAGAGACAGTGACAGAGAGTAACAGAAAGAGAGAGAGAGAAGGAGAGAGATAGAGACAGTGACAGAGAGTAACAGAAAGAGAGAGAGAGAGAAGGAGAGAGATAGAGACAGTGACAGAGAGTAACAGAAAGAGAGAGAGAGAGAGGAGAGAGATAGAGACAGTGACAGAGAGTAACAGAAAGAGAGAGAGAGAAGGAGAGAGATAGAGACAGTGACAGAGAGTAACAGAAAGAGAGAGAGAGAGAAGGAGAGAGATAGAGACAGTGACAGAGAGTAACAGAAAGAGAGAGAGAGAGAAGGAGAGAGATAGAGACAGTGACAGAGAGTAACAGAAAGAGAGAGAGAGAGAAGGAGAGAGATAGAGACAGTGACAGAGAGTAACAGAAAGAGAGAGAGAGAGAAGGAGAGAGATAGAGACAGTGACAGAGAGTAACAGAAAGAGAGAGAGAGAGAAGGAGAGAGATAGAGACAGTGACAGAGAGTAACAGAAAGAGAGAGAGAGAAGGAGAGAGATAGAGACAGTGACAGAGAGTAACAGAAAGAGAGAGAGAGAGAAGGAGAGAGATAGAGACAGTGACAGAGAGTAACAGAAAGAGAGAGAGAGAGAAGGAGAGAGATAGAGACAGTGACAGAGAGTAACAGAAAGAGAGAGAGAGAAGGAGAGAGATAGAGACAGTGACAGAGAGTAACAGAAAGAGAGAGAGAGAAGGAGAGAGATAGAGACAGTGACAGAGAGTAACAGAAAGAGAGAGAGAGAGAAGGAGAGAGATAGAGACAGTGACAGAGAGTAACAGAAAGAGAGAGAGAGAGAAGGAGAGAGATAGAGACAGTGACAGAGAGTAACAGAAAGAGAGAGAGAGAGAAGGAGAGAGATAGAGACAGTGACAGAGAGTAACAGAAAGAGAGAGAGAGAAGGAGAGAGATAGAGACAGTGACAGAGAGTAACAGAAAGAGAGAGAGAGAGAAGGAGAGAGATAGAGACAGTGACAGAGAGTAACAGAAAGAGAGAGAGAGAAGGAGAGAGATAGAGACAGTGACAGAGAGTAACAGAAAGAGAGAGAGAGAGAAGGAGAGAGATAGAGACAGTGACAGAGAGTAACAGAAAGAGAGAGAGAGAGAAGGAGAGAGATAGAGACAGTGACAGAGAGTAACAGAAAGAGAGAGAGAGAGAAGGAGAGAGATAGAGACAGTGACAGAGAGTAACAGAAAGAGAGAGAGAGAAGGAGAGAGATAGAGACAGTGACAGAGAGTAACAGAAAGAGAGAGAGAGAGAAGGAGAGAGATAGAGACAGTGACAGAGAGTAACAGAAAGAGAGAGAGAGAGAAGGAGAGAGATAGAGACAGTGACAGAGAGTAACAGAAAGAGAGAGAGAGAAGGAGAGAGATAGAGACAGTGACAGAGAGTAACAGAAAGAGAGAGAGAGAAGGAGAGAGATAGAGACAGTGACAGAGAGTAACAGAAAGAGAGAGAGAGAAGGAGAGAGATAGAGACAGTGACAGAGAGTAACAGAAAGAGAGAGAGAGAAGGAGAGAGATAGAGACAGTGACAGAGAGTAACAGAAAGAGAGAGAGAGAGAAGGAGAGAGATAGAGACAGTGACAGAGAGTAACAGAAAGAGAGAGAGAGAAGGAGAGAGATAGAGACAGTGACAGAGAGTAACAGAAAGAGAGAGAGAGAAGGAGAGAGATAGAGACAGTGACAGAGAGTAACAGAAAGAGAGAGAGAGAAGAGAGAGAGAGACAGTGACAGAGAGTAACAGAAAGAGAGAGAGAGAGAGGAGAGAGATAGAGACAGTGACAGAGAGTAACAGAGAGAGAGAGAGAGAGGAGAGAGATAGAGACAGTGACAGAGAGTAACAGAAAGAGAGAGAGAGAGAAGGAGAGAGATAGAGACAGTGACAGAGAGTAACAGAAAGAGAGAGAGAGAGAAGGAGAGAGATAGAGACAGTGACAGAGAGTAACAGAAAGAGAGAGAGAGAAGGAGAGAGATAGAGACAGTGACAGAGAGTAACAGAAAGAGAGAGAGAGAGGAGAGAGAGAGAGACAGTGACAGAGAGTAACAGAAAGAGAGAGAGAGAAGGAGAGAGATAGAGACAGTGACAGAGAGTAACAGAAAGAGAGAGAGAGAGAGGAGAGAGATAGAGACAGTGACAGAGAGTAACAGAAAGAGAGAGAGAGAGAAGGAGAGAGATAGAGACAGTGACAGAGAGTAACAGAAAGAGAGAGAGAGAAGGAGAGAGATAGAGACAGTGACAGAGAGTAACAGAAAGAGAGAGAGAGAGAAGGAGAGAGATAGAGACAGTGACAGAGAGTAACAGAAAGAGAGAGAGAGAAGGAGAGAGATAGAGACAGTGACAGAGAGTAACAGAAAGAGAGAGAGAGAGAAGGAGAGAGATAGAGACAGTGACAGAGAGTAACAGAAAGAGAGAGAGAGAGAAGGAGAGAGATAGAGACAGTGACAGAGAGTAACAGAAAGAGAGAGAGAGAAGGAGAGAGATAGAGACAGTGACAGAGAGTAACAGAAAGAGAGAGAGAGAAGGAGAGAGATAGAGACAGTGACAGAGAGTAACAGAAAGAGAGAGAGAGAGAAGGAGAGAGATAGAGACAGTGACAGAGAGTAACAGAAAGAGAGAGAGAGAGAGGAGAGAGATAGAGACAGTGACAGAGAGTAACAGAAAGAGAGAGAGAGAAGGAGAGAGATAGAGACAGTGACAGAGAGTAACAGAAAGAGAGAGAGAGAAGGAGAGAGATAGAGACAGTGACAGAGAGTAACAGAAAGAGAGAGAGAGAGAAGGAGAGAGATAGAGACAGTGACAGAGAGTAACAGAAAGAGAGAGAGAGAAGGAGAGAGATAGAGACAGTGACAGAGAGTAACAGAAAGAGAGAGAGAGAAGGAGAGAGATAGAGACAGTGACAGAGAGTAACAGAAAGAGAGAGAGAGAGAAGGAGAGAGATAGAGACAGTGACAGAGAGTAACAGAAAGAGAGAGAGAGAAGGAGAGAGATAGAGACAGTGACAGAGAGTAACAGAAAGAGAGAGAGAGAGAAGGAGAGAGATAGAGACAGTGACAGAGAGTAACAGAAAGAGAGAGAGAGAAGGAGAGAGATAGAGACAGTGACAGAGAGTAACAGAAAGAGAGAGAGAGAGAAGGAGAGAGATAGAGACAGTGACAGAGAGTAACAGAAAGAGAGAGAGAGAAGGAGAGAGATAGAGACAGTGACAGAGAGTAACAGAAAGAGAGAGAGAGAGAAGGAGAGAGATAGAGACAGTGACAGAGAGTAACAGAAAGAGAGAGAGAGAGAAGGAGAGAGATAGAGACAGTGACAGAGAGTAACAGAAAAGAGAGAGAGAGAAGGAGAGAGATAGAGACAGTGACAGAGAGTAACAGAAAGAGAGAGAGAGAAGGAGAGAGATAGAGACAGTGACAGAGAGTAACAGAAAGAGAGAGAGAGAAGGAGAGAGATAGAGACAGTGACAGAGAGTAACAGAAAGAGAGAGAGAGAGAAGGAGAGAGATAGAGACAGTGACAGAGAGTAACAGAAAGAGAGAGAGAGAAGGAGAGAGATAGAGACAGTGACAGAGAGTAACAGAAAGAGAGAGAGAGAGAAGGAGAGAGATAGAGACAGTGACAGAGAGTAACAGAAAGAGAGAGAGAGAAGGAGAGAGATAGAGACAGTGACAGAGAGTAACAGAAAGAGAGAGAGAGAAGGAGAGAGATAGAGACAGTGACAGAGAGTAACAGAAAGAGAGAGAGAGAGAAGGAGAGAGATAGAGACAGTGACAGAGAGTAACAGAAAGAGAGAGAGAGAGAGGAGAGAGATAGAGACAGTGACAGAGAGTAACAGAAAGAGAGAGAGAGAGAAGGAGAGAGATAGAGACAGTGACAGAGAGTAACAGAAAGAGAGAGAGAGAGAAGAGAGAGATAGAGACAGTGACAGAGAGAACAGAAAGAGAGAGAGAGAGAAGGAGAGAGATAGAGACAGTGACAGAGAGTAACAGAAAGAGAGAGAGAGAGAAGGAGAGAGATAGAGACAGTGAAGAGAGTAACAGAAAGAGAGAGAGAGAGAAGGAGAGAGATAGAGACAGTGACAGAGAGTAACAGAAAGAGAGAGAGAGAGAAGGAGAGAGATAGAGACAGTGACAGAGAGTAACAGAAAGAGAGAGAGAGAGAAGGAGAGAGATAGAGACAGTGACAGAGAGTAACAGAAAGAGAGAGAGAGAAGAAGGAGAGAGAGAGACAGTGACAGAGAGTAACAGAAAGAGAGAGAGAGAGAAGGAGAGAGATAGAGACAGTGACAGAGAGTAACAGAAAGAGAGAGAGAGAGAAGGAGAGAGATAGAGACAGTGACAGAGAGTAACAGAAAGAGAGAGAGAGAGAAGGAGAGAGATAGAGACAGTGACAGAGAGTAACAGAAAGAGAGAGAGAGAGAAGGAGAGAGATAGAGACAGTGACAGAGAGTAACAGAAGAGAGAGAGAGAGAGAAGGAGAGAGATAGAGACAGTGACAGAGAGTAACAGAAAGAGAGAGAGAGAGAAGGAGAGAGATAGAGACAGTGACAGAGAGTAACAGAAAGAGAGAGAGAGAGAAGGAGAGAGATAGAGACAGTGACAGAGAGTAACAGAAAGAGAGAGAGAGAGAAGGAGAGAGATAGAGACAGTGACAGAGAGTAACAGAAAGAGAGAGAGAGAGAAGGAGAGAGATAGAGACAGTGACAGAGAGTAACAGAAAGAGAGAGAGAGAGAAGGAGAGAGATAGAGACAGTGACAGAGAGTAACAGAAAGAGAGAGAGAGAGAAGGAGAGAGATAGAGACAGTGACAGAGAGTAACAGAAAGAGAGAGAGAGAGAAGGAGAGAGATAGAGACAGTGACAGAGAGTAACAGAAAGAGAGAGAGAGAGAAGGAGAGAGATAGAGACAGTGACAGAGAGTAACAGAAAGAGAGAGAGAGAGAAGGAGAGAGATAGAGACAGTGACAGAGAGTAACAGAAAGAGAGAGAGAGAGAAGGAGAGAGATAGAGACAGTGACAGAGAGTAACAGAAAGAGAGAGAGAGAGAAGGAGAGAGATAGAGACAGTGACAGAGAGTAACAGAAAGAGAGAGAGAGAGAAGGAGAGAGATAGAGACAGTGACAGAGAGTAACAGAAAGAGAGAGAGAGAGAAGGAGAGAGATAGAGACAGTGACAGAGAGTAACAGAAAGAGAGAGAGAGAGAAGGAGAGAGATAGAGACAGTGACAGAGAGTAACAGAAAGAGAGAGAGAGAGAAGGAGAGAGATAGAGACAGTGACAGAGAGTAACAGAAAGAGAGAGAGAGAGAAGGAGAGAGATAGAGACAGTGACAGAGAGTAACAGAAAGAGAGAGAGAGAGAAGGAGAGAGATAGAGACAGTGACAGAGAGTAACAGAAAGAGAGAGAGAGAGAAGGAGAGAGATAGAGACAGTGACAGAGAGTAACAGAAAGAGAGAGAGAGAGAAGGAGAGAGATAGAGACAGTGACAGAGAGTAACAGAAAGAGAGAGAGAGAGAAGGAGAGAGATAGAGACAGTGACAGAGAGTAACAGAAGAGAGAGAGAGAGAAGGAGAGAGATAGAGACAGTGACAGAGAGTAACAGAAAGAGAGAGAGAGAGAAGGAGAGAGATAGAGACAGTGACAGAGAGTAACAGAAAGAGAGAGAGAGAGAAGGAGAGAGATAGAGACAGTGACAGAGAGTAACAGAAAGAGAGAGAGAGAGAAGGAGAGAGATAGAGACAGTGACAGAGAGTAACAGAAAGAGAGAGAGAGAGAAGGAGAGAGATAGAGACAGTGACAGAGAGTAACAGAAAGAGAGAGAGAGAGAAGGAGAGAGATAGAGACAGTGACAGAGAGTAACAGAAAGAGAGAGAGAGAGGAGAGAGATAGAGACAGTGACAGAGAGTAACAGAAAGAGAGAGAGAGAGAAGGAGAGAGATAGAGACAGTGACAGAGAGTAACAGAAAGAGAGAGAGAGAGAAGGAGAGAGATAGAGACAGTGACAGAGAGTAACAGAAAGAGAGAGAGAGAGAAGGAGAGAGATAGAGACAGTGACAGAGAGTAACAGAAAGAGAGAGAGAGAGAAGGAGAGAGATAGAGACAGTGACAGAGAGTAACAGAAAGAGAGAGAGAGAGAAGGAGAGAGATAGAGACAGTGACAGAGAGTAACAGAAAGAGAGAGAGAGAGAAGGAGAGAGATAGAGACAGTGACAGAGAGTAACAGAAAGAGAGAGAGAGAGGAGAGAGATAGAGACAGTGACAGAGAGTAACAGAAAGAGAGAGAGAGAGAAGGAGAGAGATAGAGACAGTGACAGAGAGTAACAGAAAGAGAGAGAGAGAGAAGGAGAGAGATAGAGACAGTGACAGAGAGTAACAGAAAGAGAGAGAGAGAGAAGGAGAGAGATAGAGACAGTGACAGAGAGTAACAGAAAGAGAGAGAGAGAAGGAGAGAGATAGAGACAGTGACAGAGAGTAACAGAAAGAGAGAGAGAGAGAAGGAGAGAGATAGAGACAGTGACAGAGAGTAACAGAAAGAGAGAGAGAGAGAAGGAGAGAGATAGAGACAGTGACAGAGAGTAACAGAAAGAGAGAGAGAGAGAAGGAGAGAGATAGAGACAGTGACAGAGAGTAACAGAAAGAGAGAGAGAGAGAGGAGAGAGATAGAGACAGTGACAGAGAGTAACAGAAAGAGAGAGAGAGAAAGGAGAGAGATAGAGACAGTGACAGAGAGTAACAGAAAGAGAGAGAGAGAAGGAGAGAGATAGAGACAGTGACAGAGAGTAACAGAAAGAGAGAGAGAGAGAAGGAGAGAGATAGAGACAGTGACAGAGAGTAACAGAAAGAGAGAGAGAGAGAAGGAGAGAGATAGAGACAGTGACAGAGAGTAACAGAAAGAGAGAGAGAGAAGGAGAGAGATAGAGACAGTGACAGAGAGTAACAGAAAGAGAGAGAGAGAAGGAGAGAGATAGAGACAGTGACAGAGAGTAACAGAAAGAGAGAGAGAGAAAGGAGAGAGATAGAGACAGTGACAGAGAGTAACAGAAAGAGAGAGAGAGAGAAGGAGAGAGATAGAGACAGTGACAGAGAGTAACAGAAAGAGAGAGAGAGAGAAGGAGAGAGATAGAGACAGTGACAGAGAGTAACAGAAAGAGAGAGAGAGAGAAGGAGAGAGATAGAGACAGTGACAGAGAGTAACAGAAAGAGAGAGAGAGAGAAGGAGAGAGATAGAGACAGTGACAGAGAGTAACAGAAAGAGAGAGAGAGAGAAGGAGAGAGATAGAGACAGTGACAGAGAGTAACAGAAAGAGAGAGAGAGAAGGAGAGAGATAGAGACAGTGACAGAGAGTAACAGAAAGAGAGAGAGAGAGAAGGAGAGAGATAGAGACAGTGACAGAGAGTAACAGAAAGAGAGAGAGAGAGAAGGAGAGAGATAGAGACAGTGACAGAGAGTAACAGAAAGAGAGAGAGAGAGAAGGAGAGAGATAGAGACAGTGACAGAGAGTAACAGAAAGAGAGAGAGAGAGAAGGAGAGAGATAGAGACAGTGACAGAGAGTAACAGAAAGAGAGAGAGAGAAGGAGAGAGATAGAGACAGTGACAGAGAGTAACAGAAAGAGAGAGAGAGAGAAGGAGAGAGATAGAGACAGTGACAGAGAGTAACAGAAAGAGAGAGAGAGAAGGAGAGAGATAGAGACAGTGACAGAGAGTAACAGAAAGAGAGAGAGAGAGAAGGAGAGAGATAGAGACAGTGACAGAGAGTAACAGAAAGAGAGAGAGAGAAGGAGAGAGATAGAGACAGTGACAGAGAGTAACAGAAAGAGAGAGAGAGAGAAGGAGAGAGATAGAGACAGTGACAGAGAGTAACAGAAAGAGAGAGAGAGAGAAGGAGAGAGATAGAGACAGTGACAGAGAGTAACAGAAAGAGAGAGAGAGAGAAGGAGAGAGATAGAGACAGTGACAGAGAGTAACAGAAAGAGAGAGAGAGAGAAGGAGAGAGATAGAGACAGTGACAGAGAGTAACAGAAAGAGAGAGAGAGAGAAGGAGAGAGATAGAGACAGTGACAGAGAGTAACAGAAAGAGAGAGAGAGAGAAGGAGAGAGATAGAGACAGTGACAGAGAGTAACAGAAGAGAGAGAGAGAGAAGGAGAGAGATAGAGACAGTGACAGAGAGTAACAGAAAGAGAGAGAGAGAAGGAGAGAGATAGAGACAGTGACAGAGAGTAACAGAAAGAGAGAGAGAGAGAAGGAGAGAGATAGAGACAGTGACAGAGAGTAACAGAGAGAGAGAGAGAGAAGGAGAGAGATAGAGACAGTGACAGAGAGTAACAGAAAGAGAGAGAGAGAGAAGGAGAGAGATAGAGACAGTGACAGAGAGTAACAGAAAGAGAGAGAGAGAGAAGGAGAGAGATAGAGACAGTGACAGAGAGTAACAGAAAGAGAGAGAGAGAGAAGGAGAGAGATAGAGACAGTGACAGAGAGTAACAGAAAGAGAGAGAGAGAGAAGGAGAGAGATAGAGACAGTGACAGAGAGTAACAGAAAGAGAGAGAGAGAGAGGAGAGAGATAGAGACAGTGACAGAGAGTAACAGAAAGAGAGAGAGAGAAGGAGAGAGATAGAGACAGTGACAGAGAGTAACAGAAAGAGAGAGAGAGAGAAGGAGAGAGATAGAGACAGTGACAGAGAGTAACAGAAAGAGAGAGAGAGAAGGAGAGAGATAGAGACAGTGACAGAGAGTAACAGAAAGAGAGAGAGAGAAGGAGAGAGATAGAGACAGTGACAGAGAGTAACAGAAAGAGAGAGAGAGAGAGGAGAGAGATAGAGACAGTGACAGAGAGTAACAGAAAGAGAGAGAGAGAGAAGGAGAGAGATAGAGACAGTGACAGAGAGTAACAGAAAGAGAGAGAGAGAAGGAGAGAGATAGAGACAGTGACAGAGAGTAACAGAAGAGAGAGAGAGAGAAGGAGAGAGATAGAGACAGTGACAGAGAGTAACAGAAAGAGAGAGAGAGAGAAGGAGAGAGATAGAGACAGTGACAGAGAGTAACAGAAAGAGAGAGAGAGAGAGGAGAGAGATAGAGACAGTGACAGAGAGTAACAGAAAGAGAGAGAGAGAGAAGGAGAGAGATAGAGACAGTGACAGAGAGTAACAGAAAGAGAGAGAGAGAAGGAGAGAGATAGAGACAGTGACAGAGAGTAACAGAAAGAGAGAGAGAGAGAAGGAGAGAGATAGAGACAGTGACAGAGAGTAACAGAAAGAGAGAGAGAGAAGGAGAGAGATAGAGACAGTGACAGAGAGTAACAGAAAGAGAGAGAGAGAAGGAGAGAGATAGAGACAGTGACAGAGAGTAACAGAAAGAGAGAGAGAGAGAAGGAGAGAGATAGAGACAGTGACAGAGAGTAACAGAAAGAGAGAGAGAGAAGGAGAGAGATAGAGACAGTGACAGAGAGTAACAGAAAGAGAGAGAGAGAGAAGGAGAGAGATAGAGACAGTGACAGAGAGTAACAGAAAGAGAGAGAGAGAAGGAGAGAGATAGAGACAGTGACAGAGAGTAACAGAAAGAGAGAGAGAGAGAAGGAGAGAGATAGAGACAGTGACAGAGAGTAACAGAAAGAGAGAGAGAGAGAAGGAGAGAGATAGAGACAGTGACAGAGAGTAACAGAAAGAGAGAGAGAGAGAAGGAGAGAGATAGAGACAGTGACAGAGAGTAACAGAAAGAGAGAGAGAGAGAAGGAGAGAGATAGAGACAGTGACAGAGAGTAACAGAAAGAGAGAGAGAGAAGGAGAGAGAGATAGAGACAGTGACAGAGAGTAACAGAAAGAGAGAGAGAGAGAAGGAGAGAGATAGAGACAGTGACAGAGAGTAACAGAAAGAGAGAGAGAGAGAGAAGGAGAGAGATAGAGACAGTGACAGAGAGTAACAGAAAGAGAGAGAGAGAAGGAGAGAGATAGAGACAGTGACAGAGAGTAACAGAAAGAGAGAGAGAGAGAGGAGAGAGATAGAGACAGTGACAGAGAGTAACAGAAAGAGAGAGAGAGAGAAGGAGAGAGATAGAGACAGTGACAGAGAGTAACAGAAAGAGAGAGAGAGAAGGAGAGAGATAGAGACAGTGACAGAGAGTAACAGAAAGAGAGAGAGAGAGAAGGAGAGAGATAGAGACAGTGACAGAGAGTAACAGAAAGAGAGAGAGAGAGAAGGAGAGAGATAGAGACAGTGACAGAGAGTAACAGAAAGAGAGAGAGAGAAGGAGAGAGATAGAGACAGTGACAGAGAGTAACAGAAAGAGAGAGAGAGAGAAGGAGAGAGATAGAGACAGTGACAGAGAGTAACAGAAAGAGAGAGAGAGAGAAGGAGAGAGATAGAGACAGTGACAGAGAGTAACAGAAAGAGAGAGAGAGAGGAAGGAGAGAGATAGAGACAGTGACAGAGAGTAACAGAAAGAGAGAGAGAGAAGGAGAGAGATAGAGACAGTGACAGAGAGTAACAGAAAGAGAGAGAGAGAAGGAGAGAGATAGAGACAGTGACAGAGAGTAACAGAAAGAGAGAGAGAGAGAAGGAGAGAGATAGAGACAGTGACAGAGAGTAACAGAAGAGAGAGAGAGAGAAGGAGAGAGATAGAGACAGTGACAGAGAGTAACAGAAAGAGAGAGAGAGAGAAGGAGAGAGATAGAGACAGTGACAGAGAGTAACAGAAAGAGAGAGAGAGAGAAGGAGAGAGATAGAGACAGTGACAGAGAGTAACAGAAAGAGAGAGAGAGAGAAGGAGAGAGATAGAGACAGTGACAGAGAGTAACAGAAAGAGAGAGAGAGAGAAGGAGAGAGATAGAGACAGTGACAGAGAGTAACAGAAAGAGAGAGAGAGAGAGAAGGAGAGAGATAGAGACAGTGACAGAGAGTAACAGAAAGAGAGAGAGAGAGAAGGAGAGAGATAGAGAGACAGTGACAGAGAGTAACAGAAAGAGAGAGAGAGAGAAGGAGAGAGATAGAGACAGTGACAGAGAGTAACAGAAAGAGAGAGAGAGAGAAGGAGAGAGATAGAGACAGTGACAGAGAGTAACAGAAAGAGAGAGAGAGAGAAGGAGAGAGATAGAGACAGTGACAGAGAGTAACAGAAAGAGAGAGAGAGAGAAGGAGAGAGATAGAGACAGTGACAGAGAGTAACAGAAGAGAGAGAGAGAGAAGGAGAGAGATAGAGACAGTGACAGAGAGTAACAGAAGAGAGAGAGAGAAGGAGAGAGATAGAGACAGTGACAGAGAGTAACAGAAAGAGAGAGAGAGAGAAGGAGAGAGATAGAGACAGTGACAGAGAGTAACAGAAAAGAGAGAGAGAGAGAAGGAGAGAGATAGAGACAGTGACAGAGAGTAACAGAAAGAGAGAGAGAGAGAAGGAGAGAGATAGAGACAGTGACAGAGAGTAACAGAAAGAGAGAGAGAGAGAAGGAGAGAGATAGAGACAGTGACAGAGAGTAACAGAAAGAGAGAGAGAGAGAAGGAGAGAGATAGAGACAGTGACAGAGAGTAACAGAAAGAGAGAGAGAGAGAGAAGGAGAGAGATAGAGACAGTGACAGAGAGTAACAGAAAGAGAGAGAGAGAGAGGAGAGAGATAGAGACAGTGACAGAGAGTAACAGAAAGAGAGAGAGAGAGAAGGAGAGAGATAGAGACAGTGACAGAGAGTAACAGAAAGAGAGAGAGAGAGAAGGAGAGAGATAGAGACAGTGACAGAGAGTAACAGAAAGAGAGAGAGAGAAAGGAGAGAGATAGAGACAGTGACAGAGAGTAACAGAAGAGAGAGAGAGAGAAGGAGAGAGATAGAGACAGTGACAGAGAGTAACAGAAAGAGAGAGAGAGAGAAGGAGAGAGATAGAGACAGTGACAGAGAGTAACAGAAAGAGAGAGAGAGAGAGAAGGAGAGAGATAGAGACAGTGACAGAGAGTAACAGAAAGAGAGAGAGAGAGAAGGAGAGAGATAGAGACAGTGACAGAGAGTAACAGAAAGAGAGAGAGAGAAGGAGAGAGATAGAGACAGTGACAGAGAGTAACAGAAAGAGAGAGAGAGAAGGAGAGAGATAGAGACAGTGACAGAGAGTAACAGAAAGAGAGAGAGAGAGAAGGAGAGAGATAGAGACAGTGACAGAGAGTAACAGAAAGAGAGAGAGAGAAGGAGAGAGATAGAGACAGTGACAGAGAGTAACAGAAAGAGAGAGAGAGAAGGAGAGAGATAGAGACAGTGACAGAGAGAGTAACAGAAGAGAGAGAGAGAGAAGGAGAGAGATAGAGACAGTGACAGAGAGTAACAGAAAGAGAGAGAGAGAGAAGGAGAGAGATAGAGACAGTGACAGAGAGTAACAGAAAGAGAGAGAGAGAGAAGGAGAGAGATAGAGACAGTGACAGAGAGTAACAGAAAGAGAGAGAGAGAAGGAGAGAGATAGAGACAGTGACAGAGAGTAACAGAAAGAGAGAGAGAGAGAAGGAGAGAGATAGAGACAGTGACAGAGAGTAACAGAAAGAGAGAGAGAGAAGGAGAGAGATAGAGACAGTGACAGAGAGTAACAGAAGAGAGAGAGAGAGAGAAGGAGAGAGATAGAGACAGTGACAGAGAGTAACAGAAAGAGAGAGAGAGAGAAGGAGAGAGATAGAGACAGTGACAGAGAGTAACACAGAAGAGAGAGAGAGAGAAGGAGAGAGATAGAGACAGTGACAGAGAGTAACAGAAGAGAGAGAGAGAGAAGGAGAGAGATAGAGACAGTGACAGAGAGTAACAGAAAGAGAGAGAGAGAGAAGGAGAGAGATAGAGACAGTGACAGAGAGTAACAGAAAGAGAGAGAGAGAGAGAGAAGGAGAGAGATAGAGACAGTGACAGAGAGTAACAGAAAGAGAGAGAGAGAAGGAGAGAGATAGAGACAGTGACAGAGAGTAACAGAAAGAGAGAGAGAGAAGGAGAGAGATAGAGACAGTGACAGAGAGTAACAGAAAGAGAGAGAGAGAGAGAGAAAGGAGAGAGATAGAGACAGTGACAGACAGAGAGTAACAGAAAGAGAGAGAGAGAGAGAGAAGGAGAGAGATAGAGACAGTGACAGAGAGTAACAGAAAGAGAGAGAGAGAGAGAGAGAAGGAGAGAGATAGAGACAGTGACAGAGAGTAACAGAAAGAGAGAGAGAGAGAGAGAGAAGGAGAGAGATAGAGACAGTGACAGAGAGTAACAGAAAGAGAGAGAGAGAAGAGAGAGATAGAGACAGTGACAGAGAGTAACAGAAAGAGAGAGAGAGAGAAGGAGAGAGATAGAGACAGTGACAGAGAGTAACAGAAGAGAGAGAGAGAGAAGGAGAGAGATAGAGACAGTGACAGAGAGTAACAGAAAGAGAGAGAGAGAGAAGGAGAGAGATAGAGACAGTGACAGAGAGTAACAGAAAGAGAGAGAGAGAAGGAGAGAGATAGAGACAGTGACAGAGAGTAACAGAAAGAGAGAGAGAGAAGGAGAGAGATAGAGACAGTGACAGAGAGAGTAACAGAAAGAGAGAGAGAGAAGGAGAGAGATAGAGACAGTGACAGAGAGTAACAGAAAGAGAGAGAGAGAGAAGGAGGAGAGAGATAGAGACAGTGACAGAGAGTAACAGAAAGAGAGAGAGAGAAGGAGAGAGATAGAGACAGTGACAGAGAGTAACAGAAAGAGAGAGAGAGAGAAGGAGAGAGATAGAGACAGTGACAGAGAGTAACAGAAAGAGAGAGAGAGAAGGAGAGAGATAGAGACAGTGACAGAGAGTAACAGAAAGAGAGAGAGAGAGAAGGAGAGAGATAGAGACAGTGACAGAGAGTAACAGAAAGAGAGAGAGAGAAGGAGAGAGATAGAGACAGTGACAGAGAGTAACAGAAAGAGAGAGAGAGAGAAGGAGAGAGATAGAGACAGTGACAGAGAGTAACAGAAAGAGAGAGAGAGAAGGAGAGAGATAGAGACAGTGACAGAGAGTAACAGAAAGAGAGAGAGAGAGAGAAGGAGAGAGATAGAGACAGTGACAGAGAGTAACAGAAAGAGAGAGAGAGGAGAAGGAGAGAGATAGAGACAGTGACAGAGAGTAACAGAAAGAGAAAGAGAGAGAGAGAGAAGGAGAGAGATAGAGACAGTGACAGAGAGTAACAGAAAGAGAGAGAGAGAAGGAGAGAGATAGAGACAGTGACAGAGAGTAACAGAAAGAGAGAGAGAGAGAAGGAGAGAGATAGAGACAGTGACAGAGAGTAACAGAAAGAGAGAGAGAGAAGGAGAGAGATAGAGACAGTGACAGAGAGTAACAGAAGAGAGAGAGAGAGAAGGAGAGAGATAGAGACAGTGACAGAGAGTAACAGAAAGAGAGAGAGAGAGAAGGAGAGAGATAGAGACAGTGACAGAGAGTAGTAACAGAAAGAGAGAGAGAGAAGGAGAGAGATAGAGACAGTGACAGAGAGTAACAGAAGAGAGAGAGAGAGAAGGAGAGAGATAGAGACAGTGACAGAGAGTAACAGAAGAGAGAGAGAGAGAAGGAGAGAGATAGAGACAGTGACAGAGAGTAACAGAAAGAGAGAGAGAGAGAAGGAGAGAGATAGAGACAGTGACAGAGAGTAACAGAAAGAGAGAGAGAGAGAAGGAGAGAGATAGAGACAGTGACAGAGAGTAACAGAAAGAGAGAGAGAGAGAGAGAAGGAGAGAGAGATAGAGACAGTGACAGAGAGTAACAGAAGAGAGAGAGAGAGAAGGAGAGAGATAGAGACAGTGACAGAGAGTAACAGAAAGAGAGAGAGAGAAGGAGAGAGATAGAGACAGTGACAGAGAGTAACAGAAAGAGAGAGAGAGAGAAGGAGAGAGATAGAGACAGTGACAGAGAGTAACAGAAAGAGAGAGAGAGAGAAGGAGAGAGATAGAGACAGTGACAGAGAGTAACAGAAGAGAGAGAGAGAGAGAAGGAGAGAGATAGAGACAGTGACAGAGAGTAACAGAAAGAGAGAGAGAGAGAAGGAGAGAGATAGAGACAGTGACAGAGAGTAACAGAAAGAGAGAGAGAGAAGGAGAGAGATAGAGACAGTGACAGAGAGTAACAGAAAGAGAGAGAGAGAGAGAGAAGGAGAGAGATAGAGACAGTGACAGAGAGTAACAGAAAGAGAGAGAGAGAGAGAGAAGGAGAGAGATAGAGACAGTGACAGAGAGTAACAGAAAGAGAGAGAGAGAGAGAGAAGGAGAGAGATAGAGACAGTGACAGAGAGTAACAGAAAGAGAGAGAGAGAGAAGGAGAGAGATAGAGACAGTGACAGAGAGTAACAGAAAGAGAGAGAGAGATAGAGAAGGAGAGAGATAGAGACAGTGACAGAGAGTAACAGAAAGAGAGAGAGAGAGAGAGAAGGAGAGAGATAGAGACAGTGACAGAGAGTAACAGAAAGAGAGAGAGAGAGAGAGAGGAGAGAGATAGAGACAGTGACAGAGAGTAACAGAAAAGAAGAGAGAGAGAGAGAGAAGGAGGAGAGAGAGAGACAGTGACAGAGAGTAAAACAGAAGAGAGAGAGAGAGAAGGAGAGAGATAGAGACAGTGACAGAGAGTAACAGAGAGAGAGAGAGAGAAGGAGAGAGATAGAGACAGTGACAGAGAGTAACAGAAAGAGAGAGAGAGAAGGAGAGAGATAGAGACAGTGACAGAGAGTAACAGAAAGGAGAGAGAGAGAAGGAGAGAGATAGAGACAGTGACAGAGAGTAACAGAGAAGAGAGAGAGAGAGAAGGAGAGAGATAGAGACAGTGACAGAGAGTAACAGAAGAGAGAGAGAGAGAAGGAGAGAGATAGAGACAGTGACAGAGAGTAACAGAAAGAGAGAGAGAGAGAAGGAGAGAGATAGAGACAGTGACAGAGAGTAACAGAAAGAGAGAGAGAGAGAAGGAGAGAGATAGAGACAGTGACAGAGAGTAACAGAAAGAGAGAGAGAGAGAAGGAGAGAGATAGAGACAGTGACAGAGAGTAACAGAAAGAGAGAGAGAGAAGGAGAGAGATAGAGACAGTGACAGAGAGTAACAGAAAGAGAGAGAGAGAAGGAGAGAGATAGAGACAGTGACAGAGAGTAACAGAAAGAGAGAGAGAGAAGGAGAGAGATAGAGACAGTGACAGAGAGTAACAGAAGAAGAGAGAGAGAAGGGAGAGAGATAGAGACAGTGACAGAGAGTAAAACAGAAGAGAGAGAGAGAGAAGGAGAGAGATAGAGACAGTGACAGAGAGTAACAGAGAAGAGAGAGAGAGAAGGAGGAGAGATAGAGACAGTGACAGAGAGTAACAGAAAGAGAGAGAGAGAGAAGGAGAGAGATAGAGACAGTGACAGAGAGTAACAGAAAGAGAGAGAGAGAGAAGGAGAGAGATAGAGACAGTGACAGAGAGTAACAGAAAGAGAGAGAGAGAGAAGGAGAGAGATAGAGACAGTGACAGAGAGTAACAGAAAGAGAGAGAGAGAGAAGGAGAGAGATAGAGACAGTGACAGAGAGTAACAGAAAGAGAGAGAGAGAGAAGGAGAGAGATAGAGACAGTGACAGAGAGTAACAGAAAGAGAGAGAGAGAGAAGGAGAGAGATAGAGACAGTGACAGAGAGTAGAGAACAGAAGAGAGAGAGAGAGAAGGAGAGAGATAGAGACAGTGACAGAGAGTAACAGAAAGAGAGAGAGAGAAGGAGAGAGATAGAGACAGTGACAGAGAGTAACAGAAAGAGAGAGAGAGAGAAAGGAGAGAGATAGAGACAGTGACAGAGAGTAACAGAAAGAGAGAGAGAGAGAAGGAGAGAGATAGAGACAGTGACAGAGAGTAACAGAAAGAGAGAGAGAGAAGGAGAGAGATAGAGACAGTGACAGAGAGTAACAGAAAGAGAGAGAGAGAGAAGAGAGAGATAGAGACAGTGACAGAGAGTAACAGAAAGAGAGAGAGAGAAGGAGAGAGATAGAGACAGTGACAGAGAGTAACAGAGAAGAGAGAGAGGAGAGAAGGAGAGAGATAGAGACAGTGACAGAGAGTAACAGAAGAGAGAGAGAGAGAAGGAGAGAGATAGAGACAGTGACAGAGAGTAACAGAAAGAGAGAGAGAGAAGGAGAGAGATAGAGACAGTGACAGAGAGTAACAGAAAGAGAGAGAGAGAGAAGGAGAGAGATAGAGACAGTGACAGAGAGTAACAGAAAGAGAGAGAGAGAAGAGAAGAGAGATAGAGACAGTGACAGAGAGTAACAGAAGAGAGAGAGAGAGAAGGAGAGAGATAGAGACAGTGACAGAGAGTAACAGAAAGAGAGAGAGAGAAGGAGGAGGAGATAGAGACAGTGACAGAGAGTAACAGAAGAGAGAGAGAGAAGGAGAGAGATAGAGACAGTGACAGAGAGTAACAGAAGAGAGAGAGAGAGAAGGAGAGAGATAGAGACAGTGACAGAGAGTAACAGAAAGAGAGAGAGAGAAGGAGAGAGATAGAGACAGTGACAGAGAGTAACAGAAGAGAGAGAGAGAGAAGGAGAGAGATAGAGACAGTGACAGAGAGTAACAGAAAGAGAGAGAGAGAAGGAGAGAGATAGAGACAGTGACAGAGAGTAAGAGAAAGAGAGAGAGAGAGAGGAGGAGAGATAGAGACAGTGACAGAGAGTAACAGAAAGAGAGAGAGAGAGAAGGAGAGAGATAGAGACAGTGACAGAGAGTAACAGAAAGAGAGAGAGAGAGAAGGAGAGAGATAGAGACAGTGACAGAGAGTAACAGAAAGAGAGAGAGAGAGAGGAGAGAGATAGAGACAGTGACAGAGAGTAACAGAAAGAGAGAGAGAGAAGGAGAGAGATAGAGACAGTGACAGAGAGTAACAGAAAGAGAGAGAGAGAAGGAGAGAGATAGAGACAGTGACAGAGAGTAACAGAGAAGAGAGAGAGAGAAGAGAGAGATAGAGACAGTGACAGAGAGTAACAGAAAGAGAGAGAGAGAAGGAGAGATAGAGACAGTGACAGAGAGTAACAGAAAGAGAGAGAGAGAGAGAAGGAGAGAGATAGAGACAGTGACAGAGAGTAACAGAAAGAGAGAGAGAGAGAGAAGAAGGAGAGAGATAGAGACAGTGACAGAGAGTAACAGAAAGAGAGAGAGGAGAGAGGGAGGAGATAGAGACAGTGACAGAGAGTAACAGAAAGAGAGAGAGAGAGAAGGAGAGAGATAGAGACAGTGACAGAGAGTAACAGAAGAGAGAGAGAGAGAGAAGGAGAGAGATAGACAGTGACAGAGAGTAACAGAAAAGAGAGAGAGAGAGAGAGAAGGAGAGAGATAGAGACAGTGACAGAGAGTAACAGAAAGAGAGAGAGAGAGAGAGAGAAGGAGAGAGATAGAGACAGTGACAGAGAGTAACAGAAAGAGAGAGAGAGGAGAGAGAAGGAGAGAGATAGAGACAGTGACAGAGAGTAACAGAAAGAGAGAGAGAGAGAGGAGAAGAGAGAGTATAGACAGTGACAGAGAGTAACAGAAAGAGAGAGAGAGAGAGAGAAGGAGAGAGATAGAGACAGTGACAGAGAGTACAGAAAGAGAGAGAGAGAAGGAGAGAGATAGAGACAGTGACAGAGAGTAACAGAAAGAGAGAGAGAGAGAGAAGGAGAGAGATAGAGACAGTGACAGAGAGTAACAGAAAAGAGAGAGAGAGAGAGAGGAGAGATAGAGACAGTGACAGAGAGTAACAGAAAGAGAGAGAGAGAGAGAGAGAGAGATAGAGACAGTGACAGAGAGTAACAGAAAGAGAGAGGAGAGAAGGAGAGAGATAGAGACAGTGACAGAGAGTAACAGAGAAGAGAGAGAGAGAGAAGGAGAGAGATAGAGACAGTGACAGAGAGTAACAGAAAGAGAGAGAGAGAGAAGGAGAGAGATAGAGACAGTGACAGAGAGTAACAGAAAGAGAGAGAGAGAGAAGGAGAGAGATAGAGACAGTGACAGAGAGTACAGAAAGAGAGAGAGAGAGAGAGAAGGAGAGAGATAGAGACAGTGACAGAGAGTAACAGAAAGAGAGAGAGAGAGAGAGAAGGAGAGAGATAGAGACAGTGACAGAGAGTAACAGAAAGAGAGAGAGAGAGAGGAAGGAGAGAGATAGAGACAGTGACAGAGAGTAACAAAGAGAGAGAGAGAGAGAGGAGAGAGATAGAGACAGTGACAGAGAGTAACAGAAAGAGAGAGAGAGAGAGAGAAGGAGAGAGATGAGACAGTGACAGAGAGTAACAGAAAGAGAGAGAGAGAGAGAAGGAGAGAGATAGAGACAGTGACAGAGAGTAACAGAAAGAGAGGAGAGAGAGAGAAGGAGAGAGATAGAGACAGTGACAGAGAGTAACAGAAAGAGAGAGAGAGAGAGAGAAGGAGAGAGATAGAGACAGTGACAGAGAGTAACAGAAAGAGAGAGAGAGAAGGAGAGAGATAGAGACAGTGACAGAGAGTAACAGAAAGAGAGAGAGAGAGAAGGAGAGAGATAGAGACAGTGACAGAGAGTAACAGAAAGAGAGAGAGAGAAGGAGAGAGATAGAGACAGTGACAGAGAGTAACAGAAAGAGAGAGAGAGAGAGAGAAGAGAGAGATAGAGACAGTGACAGAGAGTAACAGAAAGAGAGAGAGAGAGAGGAGAGAGATAGAGACAGTGACAGAGAGTAACAGAAAGAGAGAGAGAGAGA